>JAEQBH010006700.1:0-179883 GCA_016808115.1 Tetrastigma voinierianum | reverse complement strand
TTTGCTATATATCACGGTAGCCACCAAAAATGTGTTTGGGATTTGAAGACTTCATGCGGTGACGAGTGCACGGAATGAAGAGATGTTTCGATTTTTTGCTTGACCAAAATGTATGTGAATATGAAAGGTGAAGGCAGAACATCAAATTACTTAGGGTTTGTTGCAGCCTATTAGAATACTCAAGTAGAAATGGGACCGAATCATAATGGATTTTGTGGTCGGGTTACCGTGTGAGGAGGAAACATGATTCGGTTGAATTCGTGGTAGACGGTGATGACAAGTCGGCTCACTTTCACCACCATTAAGAACAAACTATTCATGATAAGTTGGGAGCTCATGAAATAGTTCGGTTACATGGGATTCGGTGTCTATCATTTTAGATAGAATCAAGGATTCACTTGATATTTTGGGGAGAGGAAAAGTAAGGGCTTTAGGCACTCGACTAAATTTCATGCGACACCTACAAATGGATGGACAGTAAGAGAGTTATTCAGTTTTGAGGACGTATAACACTAAGAAGTTGTGTGATCGTATAAGGGTAATTGGGGACATATTCCTCAGTTGGATTGTGTATCTAACGGCCTTGTCAGTATCATGATACAGCGCCTTCACGGCTCTTTACGGAAGGAAATGTAGAACCCTGCTATGTTGGACTGAGCTAAGTAGGAAGAGTGATCAGCTTGGGTTTGATCCGAGACCGAGAGAAGGTGAAAGCTGGAACAGAGAAGATTAAAGGTAGTCGCGGATAGACAAAAGTCTTACGCCGACTTGAAAAGAAAGGACATTCAATATGAGATCGATGAGAAAGTGTTCTTGAAAGTTTCTCCTAAAATAAAATCATGAGATTTTGGCGAAAGGGCAAGTTGAGCCTTAGGTTCATTGGGTCGTATGAAGTAATCGAGAAAGTAAGTCTAGTGGCATATAGGTAAGCCTTACCTCCAGAGTTGGAAAATATCCATAATGTTTTCCACATTTCAATGTTAAGAAGGTATAGGTTAGACCCCTCACATGTGGTCTCTTCGGAGATTATTGAGCTTTGCCAGGACTTGACTTACAAAGAGAAACGTGAGAATGCGGCGGAAGTCGAAGAATTGAGGGGAACAAAGCGAATTCCATTAATTAAGTATTTGTGGAGAGCTCTTAAGACGGATATAGCGGGAAAGTGAAGAAACTATGTATCGACCAATATCCATGATTCCTTTGAAGGTAATTTACGAGGACAAAATCTCTGAAGTAGGGAGGAGTTGTAACGTCCGAAAATAGCCTTCTTGTTTTATTATTTTACTTTATAGTATTTTGTACTTTTTTTAACTTTGTTATTCTATTTGTTATGTTATTTGTTCCAGGTGAAGTAGAAATATTGATAGAAAGTAGAGTGTAATTAGAATAAGTAGAAGCTACAAAAATGAGAAAAAGAGAGCCAAAATGAGATAGCGAACAAGGCGCTGTAATGGATGAGGAGGATGAGATAAAGATGAGTGTGAAATGATGTGTGCTCGTTTTTGAAGAAGAGGATTGAGCAAAGGGTTATGGGTTCTTGAGCGATACATTGTTGGTGATTGTTCTCCTGCATTTGTTCAAAGTTTTTGCGAAAATAGAAGAAAAAGTGATTGGAAGGTTTTTAAGAAGAAAGCAGCGAGAGTATGGATTACTCCCTTTTGATTGTTGAGAAAGTCCTAACTTCGTTTTCGTTTTTATTGCTTAGAGGAGAACCTAACTCTTCCCATATTTGGGTAATTTGTTCTTGAATTAGGATTGTATTACTTCGGATTGTTTTGGCTTGTGGGGCCTTAAACACGAAGTGTAAAAATAGAGATGTATGGAGTTTTTATGAAGGAAATTGTTGTCATTTTTCTAAACTCTTGTTTTGTTTTAACCATCTTAGTGGTAGTCATCAAATTAGTGATTCTAATTGGAGAAAGAACTTCAAAGGGTGATACAAAAATAGAAAGGTAAAAGGCTGTTGACCTAAGTCCCCTTTTGGAGACTTAGTGTCTAGATGGGCGATGGGTTCTCCTCTGTTTTGGTATAGTTTTGGTGTTTTGACTATAATTAAGTTGTAATGATCCTTTTTCTGAAAATAGACTCATAGAGCTATTATTTTCTTAAAGTAAGGTTGGGTAAAATATGGCTCATTTGTTCCCAGAAAATTTTGCAAGTGAAGGTGTATTGAATCAGCTATAACGAAGCCCTAGCATGCACGACTGAATTTTTCTTTGTTTGTTTTTCTCACGATTGTAGTATTTTGATGGATTAGGGGCTAGTGATCATAAAACCTAAGCAAAAATCGGGATTCAAAGAATATGAGACAAGAATCGACAACTCTTTTGGTTTGTTCTTCACATTTCTCTTCTTGTCTTGGTGTTGTGTTTATTTTGTCATCAAACCTAAAGTGTTGACGTAAAATCTGCATGTGTGCTTCTGGTTTGAACCATAAATAAATTGATTTGGGTGTTGGTTAATTGATCTTAAATGGATTAACATGAAAAGGGAAGGCAATGTATGTTAATGCATGAATCATGTGTAGTCGAATGTGTATTAATGTGTATGGTTTAGTTTTTGTGCAAAATTTCTGCATGTATGTGTTTAAATTATGCTTCCAAATCTATTAGAGGTTTGGTATAATTGAAATAGTGCATAAAACCCATGTGTTAAGTGAGTTAAAATGAATAAAAAGTGATTGGATTATGGCCAAATGCAAGATAGTGTTTATCTGAGGATTATAATATAGTAACTTTTGTATACGGGAGTGTGAAGCAAGGGTAATTGGTTTTAAAGTGGATTAAATTGGATAGTTAACATGTATAGTGAGTAAAGTAGTACTGATGAGTTTGTAAAGTTGAGTTATTGTGGAATTTTTGTGAATATAATCCAGCAACTTTGCTATGACTATTATTAATGCCATAAGGAATGTTCTTGACGTCGTATTGGGGTTACCAGGATAGTTGATATACCAATAAGGATAAATCATGAGTAATGAGAATGATATGTTTTATATAGTGACATACTCATTAGCCCGGTAGAATGATGTGATGGTGCCTGAAAATGTAATGTAAAAATAACCAAATCATGCCATTGGGATAGTGCGAGTATTAAAAGTGTTAAGCGGCCCGACAACCCAAACGAGATCATGTTGGTGGGTTTGAATATCCTCTGCTAGAAAGAATTTGGGTTAGATTTGTTAGACAGGTATTGTGAACATGTGAATTGTGTTGTGTGAAAATACTAGTATAGAGCATGAAAGATCATAAATTATAAATTGTTTTTATATAGAAAGAGATAAATGAATGATTGTTAAACTAGTATAAAATGTTATATATATATATATATATATATATTTATTACTTAAAATTAGTTCATTTTTTTATAACATGGATGACATGTGAAATGTTGTTTGGAAAAAGTATATTGAATGTAGTTGACGAGTAATGTATGCATATAGCAAATATTATTTATATGTACGCCATATATATATATATATATATATATATATATATATATATATATATATATATATATATATATTTGTGTTGATTGTTTAACATAAGAATAGAAGCGTAAGGGCACTAGACGCGTGACTTGGCCTTTGTTTTTCATGTGTAGGTACCGTGTAGATAGTGACAAGACTAAAGATTATCGAGCATAGAGTCACCGTCATACAGTTCGAAGTATACGAAAATGCAATGTTTCATGCATACCACTTCATTTCATGATATCATGTGATTATTTTTTTGGAAATCAAAGATGTTTAAGTCCTCATGGATAGCAAGGAGGTGAACTCCAATAATATTTCGTAAATGTTTTGGAAAGGAATAGAATGTCATTTTGTATCAATATGTTGTACTAAAGAATAGATATGGGCCATCTTGAAATGATATGATGTATATTTCTCATACTCAATGAATGTATTAATAATGATATCATATATTCATATAGATATATATATATATATATATATATATATATATATATATATATATATATATATATATATATATATATATATATATAACTCAAAATATATATAAAAATAACCAATGTAACCCGAGCGGGATAGTGCGAGTTATTAGTAAAGGAGTGTTAAACCGATGACAACTTAAACGAGATCATGTTGGGTAGTTTAGATTATCCTCTGCAGAAATTTGGAGTTAGATTTTACATTTAGACTTAAATTATTAATGAACATGGTGTCGTTGTGTGAAAATACTAGTAATAAGGCACTGAAGATGTGAATTATCGTGTTTTTATATGCAGATGAATGAATGATTATTAAACTAGTATAAAAATGTTATATATATATATATATAAATATTGCATTGATCATGAGTAGTATGTTGTTGATATTGTTTGGAAAAAGTATGTTGAATGTAGTTGTGACCGAGTAATGTATGCATGTAGCCAAAATATTATTATATGTACATATATATATATATATCTCTCTATATATATATACATATATATACCTCACTCACCTCTCCTCCTTCTATATATCATTTATGTTGATTATTTAACAAGAATAGAAACGTAAAGAACCACTAAGCATGAAAATGCTTAGCCCTTTGATTTTTCATGTGTAGGTACCGTGTAGATAGTGACAAGACTAAAGATTATCGAGCATAGAGTCACCGTCATACAGTTCGAAGTATACGAAAATGCAATGTTTCATGCATACCAACCCCATTCAAATATCATGTGATTATTTTTTGGAAATCAAAGATGTTTAAGTCCTCGTAATGGATGGCAGGGTAGACTAAATAATATTTCGTAAATGTTTTGGAAAGGAATAGAATGTCATTTTGTATCAATATGTTGTACTAAAGAATAGATATGGGCCATCTTGAAATGATATGATGTATATTTCTCATACTAATGAATGTATTAGTAATGATATCATATATTCATATATATCTTATATATATATATATATATATATATATATATATATATATATATATATATATATATATATATTCATATATATATATATGAGTAATGTTTGACGATGATTTCATGAGGATTCGCATCTAGGATCAGTTCCACGGTTAGGAGTCGGGCTAAAGGGCGCGACAATTATTGACCTAAAACTCGCTACATGGGATAGGTTGAAAGCTTAAATAGATTGAACATTGCACTGCTCTATACCTTGATGTTCAAAAAAAGCAAAAGTCTTAGTAATATTGAAGAAAGATAGAAACAAACATGTTTAAGGGTGAAATGGTATAAAAAGCACATTAATGATAATCGGGTTGAGTGAATGACTCAATTGAAGACATAGTCAAATTTTGGAGAATGAAGCATAAGAATGGAAAAAGGAAGTGCTAGAGTGTTTCGGGTAGAATCTAAACTTAAATGACCTATTTCAACTACCACTCACTAGCCACATTACAAGTAAAGCGTGACCCCAGGAGCCGAGCCAGGCCAGATTGGTCGACAGAAACCGGGGGCGCTAGTTTTATTGTTTTAAAGTCATTAATTAAATCTCTCTTTGGTTGCTCGTTTATTAAATTTTCATTTCAAAGATGTGACCCAGAATCCCGTGCCGGCGGTTGCGGATCCGAGTACGGGCAGGTTTACTAAACATTTCAATCTTATCAAAACATTTGGCTTGTCTTATTCATTTTAGATTTTGTAATTTACCGGCGGAAACTTGCATTCCATTTTAGGCAAGCCGTAGACATTTACAATTAACAAGATTCATAATGTTTGTTTAACAAAATGCACAAAATAAAAGTTCAGGATTCAAGCATTTTAAAAAATATCGTCTTGAGAAAGAAATGAATACATGAAACGGATTTCTAAAATGCATTATTCTCTATGACTTTGGAAATATAGTCTTTGAATCTTGCTTGGAACCTTATACTTCAGTGCCAAACTGATAAAAACAATGCATTCTGAAAAACATTTGCTATGCTTAGTGGTTCCTCTACGATTCACATGTTCATTTTGTAGTTCATATAAATGGCATTTATCAAAATAATGCCTTTACACAATATAAAATTTGTAATGTAGATGTATACAAGAATACACTTTTCCAATACCATCATTTCATGTTGAGTTTGTGATTCCATATAACTATAAATTAGACATCGAGCAAATTCAGTTGTGGTGAATCCTATATTTGTCGTCGATGGTAATGGTTTCACATTATTATTAAATCTACATAGCGTGGCTATAGAATTCGGCGACTGCGGCCAGTTAGGTTGGTGAATCGTCTTGTTGTCATTCGATAATGTGTGATTTCGTTCAATATTCTTGTCTCACATATGACTGAAGTGAGCATTCCACGACGAGATTCAATTGGTGAATCTGTGTTTGCCTGTCATTGGTAGCAATGTGATTTCGCATTAGACAAATCCGGTTACCTTCATGACGAATTCAGTTGGTGAATTCCGTCATGTTAGTCATTCAATAATACGTTTCAAATCAATTTACTTTTAGGCAATGAATTAAGCATAGCTCAAATGCAACGCATACATGCGAATGTTGTCAAACATTTTCAAATACTAGTATTGAATCGATATATATATTCCCGCTGGAAATAGAGAATATGAGAATCAAGAGCGTGTAGTGAACAAACTAGAAAGAACAAGTATAGGAACGAGCAAGAATAAAGCGGTATAAGACCAGACCAATTATCGATTCCGTTTCTTTCGATGTCAATCCTAGGTCAGTTTAGCGATCTTCACCACTTTTTAGTCAATCTGATTATTCACTCTTAGTGATTAAGCAAAATAATCATACTAAGCGAATATCGCGACAGCGAAGAAACTTTGCGGAGCGAAGAAAAGCTGATCAATTTTTGGCTTGATCTCATTCTTATTCCTCTAAGAGTCTACTTTATATAAAGTTGGAATCAGGCCAATCGGATTATCGAACTAAAGTTATGGCATTTCATAGCAACTAATACTACAGTGCGAGGACTGTTTGTATTGCTCATTTTCAGGGTCTTAACTTCACCCCATGTTGGACTACAGGTCGTTACTGCTCTTAAAGCTAAGGTGCTAAGGGTTCTATTCCAACTGGAATCACCCGATTAGACACGAAAACTCAAGTGCGTCTAAGAAACAGCTGGACTATATGTTCAAGCTGGAACCAGAATTTGGCTTGCACATGGCCCCACTTTTGAATTGAATTTTTAGGCCATAGGATCGAATTTGACGATGCCTTCTCTTTGAGTTTGGTTCTCCTTGAAGTCTATTTTATGTAATACTTTAATCACTCCAAATCGGATAGAAATGAGGAAGTTGCATGGCCAAAATGAAAACTGGTCTCGAGCGGGAAACGAGAGCAGGTTGTACCGGTACATCTTGTACCCGATGAGTTGGCAAAAGCAGCAACACAAGTTACTCTGATAGTTGAGTGTCTGAATGCTGAGTCTCAGAAAGTGCCTAGAATGTGTATTTTTCTCCCATTTTCATGCACTTTTCCATCCCAAAACTCAAATCTATCTTCACCATACACTTCAAAATCTTCTTTTAACTTCAGATTATCTCGAATCATCTTTCCAATGGATATCACTTTCATCAAAACCTTTCATGATTTTCTCAGCTCAGATTCTAATATGGGTCATAACCATACACATACCCTATTTTAATTTTGTTGGGTTTGTTCTAACTTGAACCCCTTTGCTGCAATTAAGCGAAATACAAATCCAACCTCGAAGGGAGGATTCATGTCTTTCTTGTACATTTGGGGTTTTACCTGACACCTCTGACAAGTTAAGGGTTTGTGTGTGATCTGCTTCCCGCAAACCACAAGGCTGAGAGGATCAGAATTCTCCTTCCAGCCCTAGAGTCAAAATATAATTTGATTCTAAGACAACATACCTTGATCTTTGGACTCCTCTCTCCACTGCTTCTTCTTCCTCTTCTTCCTCTTGTTTTCTTTGCTCTCTCTTTCTCTCTCACACGTTTTTGCTAGAACTAGGTGGAACGAATATGAATTTGGTCTTATCTCCCCATCTCCCATAAGTCTCAAATTGCAACTAAGTCCTTCACCTTTTAATTTTTGCAAATCAATTTGTTTTAATTATATTGTGGCCCATCTCTACTCCCTTTATGATTTTATCTCCTTGGCATTTCTGATTTTGTCCTTGTTTTTAGTGCTCAATTGGGATTGTTTGGTGCTATTTCTATAATTGTCAATTCATCACTTTCACGAGGAAAAACCAAGTTTTGCCCAATTCATACGAATATATAATAAATTATAAAAATTCTAGAGTGACACGGGGGCGTTACATTACAAGCGAAAGAAGACTGTTGATCACCAGATAGCATGTATTCTTCTACATTGGTGGAGAATGGATACGGAAATGACTTATGAAGTCTCAATCACTCTTTATCCAATGGAAACTCTTTATGAGTGAGGAGTTTCCTCGTGCATTCCCTAATTTCGAACAGACTATTTGATTAATATGAGGATAAGGCGCACACACTCACGCCCAGAACAATTAGATGCAACTAGCTTATTGGTCGAAGGCTGTTTAACTGAAGAACTTGTCTTGAAACATTATTCATGTGTTCGAATGTGTAATTCCTAAGGCAAAAATATTGCAAAGTACATATCTCTACGGACTTAGATTTTCTTTCAAATAAATTTGGAAAATGTGTTTTTGTCTTTGCTTGAGAATGACAAACGTTAAGTTTAGGGGTGTTTTGTTAAAGGGTGAATTATTAGCATTTATAGGCGTGTTTCTCAGGTGTTATATAACCTAAATGCTAGATTCACTCTCATGCACAAATATTACACTAACCCCTTATCTATATGAGTTTTGAAAGATTATTGAAAACAAGCGAAGCAAAGGAGCAAAAGGAAACAAGAACGGAACTTGCACCAAAAGCATATCTCGAGCGAAGGAGCGGCTCCATGAGTGAAAGTGAACACAAGGCTAATTGAGCTTTCGGGAAGCAAAGGCCTTCGCCAAGGTGAAGAAGACCTTCGCCAAGGTGAAGAAGACCTTCGCCAAGGCGAAAGGGGAACATCTTGTAAACCAACACTTTCGGGTTCGCCAAGGCGAATCAAACCTTCGCTAAGGCGAAGCATACCTTCGCCAGAGGCTAAGGAAGATCATCTTGACTTTTGACACATGTCTTCTCCAAGGCGAAGGACACTTCGCCAAAGCCCAGATATCGAGTGCAGAGCAAACATGCCCATTCTGAAGCCTTTATTTTTTTTTGTCATTTTCCACATGCTATAAATACTCACTTTTAAGGAGATTGGGAAGAAAAGCTTGGAGGCTTAGACATATTCATCTTCTAGGGTTTCTCTCTAAGCTCTCATTTTCTAGGACATGGTACCTTAGATGAAAAATGTTTTGGCTTGTTGTTGGGTGAAGTTGTAGTTCATGCTAGAGAGGACTTCTTGTAGTGGTAAGTGGGTTTGGGACTTTGCATTTCATATTTGTTTTGATCACCAAACCCTTCTCTCTCTCTCTCTTAATCTTTCAGCTTATGTTTGCCATAAACATGATTTTGTTGGGTTTGAGTACTATGAGTGGCTGGAGATCCTCCTCACAGGGCGCAGTTATGGACATTAATGTTTGGCTTATGTATTATATTGAATGATTTTGTGAATGTAATCTTGTATTGAGGATTTATGAATTCCCAAGTTTTTATTCAATTCTTGCATGCTTGGTAGTGAGATTGAGACCTAGAGCTCAAAGGGTTTCTAAAGTGACAGTTGGAACTATACCCTTGGACTTGATTTTCATTCCCTAATATTTTACAATGGATAAAATAAATTTGGTTTAATCAAAGAAGTCTAGGAAATTAGGAAAGCCTAGTATTAGATGGATTTTATTAGGAGGGACATCATCTAACCTTAAGTGATGATCATGGACCAAAAGGTGATCGATCTCAACATAACAGGGGAAATTCCATTGCATGGACCGAGAGGTGATCGATGGAAATTCCCAAGGACTAATTTACCTTAGAACAAGTAACACATTGTTTGACTTAGATGGACTGAAAGAAGAATAGGAATTATGTGTGAAAGGCTAAGGGGGTGGGACTGAAAAGAGAACCACCATTATAGAGTTCCCTTTGTAGTAACCCAGAAACATCTTCCCTTAATTACTTAATGAATAGAAGCGCCGTGCGCAAACTGGAAATAACCGGCCCCTAATGTTATTCATACAGGTTTTCTTACAACAATCAATGATTTACTAATCTTTTAGAGTAGATTTTTAGTTTGCTTAGTTTCATTTTTAGTTAATATCAATCACTCTGAGTTTAATTCGCTTAAATAGTAAAAATTCCTAAAGTGGCGGAAATTGCGCCATCTCTTCCCTGTGGGTTCGACACACCCGGATTTTAAATTAAAAGCCACTATATTACTTTTGATCTATGCACTTACGGATTAGGTTGCTTTAACCAAACTATTATATAAACAAAGAAACAGCAGGAAACAGGGTTTTTTGGCGTGGGAAGCGGCAGTTTTAAGTGGAGATAGATTTGATCATTAAGGCCAAAAGGGGCATTTGGTACTTTAAGGAAAAATTCTTTTTGTGTAGAAATCTTAGTCTTTTTCCTTCATTTTTCTGTTTAAGTTTTATTAATGTTTGTATTTTGTATTCAATTTGTTTACTTCTTTTTCCAATGTTGTTCTCTAATCTCAGGTACCAAATTGCATGCATAGGAGATCCAATTCTGAATTATTGTCATTTGATCCAGAAATAGAGAGAACGTTTTTCAGACTTAAGAAGATCAAAGCTGATAATATAGAGATGGAAGATCATAACCAAGATAAATTGAGTGAGGGTCATTCGGACCAAAATGAAATGCCTAGAATTAGGGAACCAACACTTGGTGTCTGCTGGAGGTCGATGATGAATGAAGACTATTCAGGGATTCGACATCAACCCATAGATGCTAACAATTTTGAATTAAACACACGTGTGATCTTTGTATTAACAATGTGTTTGCAGAACAGTCCTTTTAAAGATCCCAATGGGCACTTGTCGAACTTCTTGCAATTGTGTGGCACTATTAAGATGAATGGAGTGGACCACAATGTGATTAAGTTGAAGCTTTTTCCTTTTTCACTAAGGGATAGAACAAGACATTGGTTCCATAAGCTAATGTTGGGATCAATAGATACTTGGGAGCTCTGATGAGAAATATTCTTGGTACCACTCGGTTGAAAGCTACTCGATTCGGAGCGGCAATCACACAATTTCAACAAGGAGACTAGGAGACACTTTATGATGCATGGGATAGATTCAAAGAATTGTTAAGGAAATGTCCACAACATGGATATGAGCTGATTGCTCAAGTAAAAATATTCTATAATGGACTTAACTATTTGGCCAGTCTTGAGTGAGCGGTGTGTAGGAGCTCGATCACCATGAAGAAATTGCAAGAGGTAACTTGATGTGTTGAAGAATGACCAAGAACAATTACCAGCCTCCTTCGAGAGAGGTGATAGAAGAAAATAAAGAAGTGCATGAGGTAGACATATGCGTCTTTAGACAAAAGTTTGAAGCCTTGATAGGCGAGATTATATCAATAGCGCTCAGAGCAGCCTATTGGAGATGCGCCTTATGCAGACACAAGGTGCTCTTATGGCTAATCCTCCACTTTCAAATTGAGGGTGCAAACTATATGAATAATAGAAGTTACACATTTAGGCCAAACAACAACACATCATTATCATCTAGGGATTGAATCTGAGAACCTCTTATATGATCAAGCCATAGTTCCCCATGAGCCTCATCAACTAAGAAATACCATGGCACCCCTAGGTTTTCATAATCAAGGAGCTTCGAGCTCTAATTTTCAAGGAAATACAAGGCATCCGAGATTCAATGAACTCTTGCTAGTGATAAATGATATGAAGAAGTCTACCGACGCTAGAATCACCTAGCTGGAAAATGGTCAAGCTGTGATGGGAAATGTAATGAAGATCATGGAAGGAATTCAATCAATCATGGGGACATGCATGGAAAATCTAGAGCACAACCAAGCATAATTGGCACATGCATGAAGATATGGAGACAAATCAGGTCGGGTTGGGAGCATCTTTGAAAAATCTAGAAACTCATATGGGATAATTGGCTCAATCTTTGAGAGAGAATCCACCAAATTCCTTTTAGAGTGACACAAAGAAAAATTCGATGCAATGCATGGTTGTAACCCTAAGAAGTGGGAAAGAGCTAGACCCAAGAAGTATGAGAAAACTGAAAAGAAAGTGGAACATGAAAATCTGGAAGTTGAAGAAAAGATAGAAGCTGAAAAGAACAAAGTGGGAGTTGAGCTAAACAACAAAGGAAAGGAATAAAAATCTAAAGAAGTTATCCCGGGAAGAATAACTTTTCTTGATACTCCTCCCTTGTACACTCCACCCTTACCTTTTCCCCCCCAAGGAGTTTGAAAACCAATTTGGATGACCTAAACATGTTTGGAAGCTTCGAAAATCAACATCCCATCCGTCGATGTGTTGGCTCAAATGCCTAACTATGTAAAAGTCATGAAGGAGATAATGAACAATAAGAGAAAGAGGCATATGGGACAATGAATTTGTGAAAACTCACGGCCTTGATCATTTAAGCGGGAGCCTTGAAGCTTCGGTCAAGTTAGTTTTATAAGTTAAGAATTAGGTCTTATAATCAATATATCGTGTAGATCGACTTGAATCAAATAAGGCATCGATTATCATTGTGGAAAAATTGGTAAAAAAATCATGCTTATCGTACATATATTGCGATATATCGAATCTGAAACGATATATCGGATTCAAAGCTATATCGGGGATCTGTGGAGTGTGTCAAGATACCAAAAATTCAAACATAGAGAATTTCAAGTAAAGTTTCCAAATTTTCCAAAATTGTCTGGTTAAAACATAAATTTCAATCAAAGGTTGAACAAAATTTCACACGAATTTCAAGCAAAATTTCACACGGAATTTCAAGCAAAAAAATAAAGTAATTTGAAAAAAAAAAAGAGTTTGAATAAGACCAGTATGAGTTGCCTGACACGAATCTTTTGGTGAGGCCCGGCTTTGTGTGGCTAACTTCTTTGGGTTGTCTGCGACGGGAGATCTGTGATGGGCGACAAAGAGGAAAGGGTGCCGCCCGATCTTTGGCATTGGAGTTTCTACTTGACAGGAGGCAGGAGAGCTGAAAGAAGAGAAGAAGAGAGAGAGATAAGAAAATAAATAAATAAATAAAAAATGTGTGTAAGAGATAAAGTGAGAAAATAAGCTATGGGCAAAATTCAATTTTTTTTTCTAAAAATGGGCAAATAAGTAATTTAGGTAAAAATGGAATTTTCTGAATCTTGGATGACCAAGCAGGACTTCTCAGTTGAAATCGTCTCGCGAGAATTTACTTCACGTCGAATTTCGTTAGATTAAGAAGTGAAGTCGGGATTTCACGTTCTTCGAGGCGTGGGGCGTCAGATGACACATGGCAAGGTGAGGAGATGCCGTGGAATCTGGGAGAGTGACATGACAAAGCCATGTGGTCCCACTTGAAAAGAATGGCTCACAGTAGGCCATGAGAAGAAAAGAATTCATGGCCCATGTGAGCCCATGTGGTGATGATGTCATTCAAGAAATGAGATAAAGAAATATGGAAAGAGCCACACACCTTTAATTTGAGGAAATGGGGAGAAAAGGACCAAAGGAGAAAATGAGGGAGGAGAAATGAAAGGAAAATGAGAGAAAAGAAAAGGAAAGAAAAGGCAAAAGGAAAAGAAAGAAAGGAAGGAAAGAAAGAAAGGAAAGAATCCGTAGAGAAAGAAAAAAGGAAGAAAAAAGAGGGAGAGAAGGAGGTTGCCGGGTTTGGTGTTCGACCGTTCGAGAAAGTTCGATCTTAAAGTTAATTTGGCTGAGGATCAGTGTGAACACGAGAGGTAGGTTTCATTTGGAAACGAGAGTGGATATTTCTCTTGATTTCTTTTAGCCCTAAACCGCTTTATAATGGAAGGGGTTGCTTGTGGAAAATGCCGCTGAGAGGCCATGGAAGTGGTTAGGAGCCTTGGGACTAATGGGTGTGGATTTCATGGCTGGGTTTCGGGTTATGGGTTAGGGTTGAACTGAAAGCAGAAGGTTTCTGGGTATAGTTTGTTGATGTGTGTGGAAGTTGGAACCAAGGCGGTTCGTATTTGTGAAGGGCGTGAAGGGTACCTGTTGAATAGTCCCAGTTTGTGACCCTGGTGTGTATTATGGCTTGCTTGAATAACATCTTAAGTGTGGAATTGTGATATTGATGCATGCTTTTGATTATTAATATGTTTGCATGGAGGTAGGTTATATGTATAAATTATAATTTTCCATGGGTGTAAATGTGCCATGTAATTGCTCATTCTTGCATGTAACATAGGAAAATGCGTGACATCATACATTTCATATGCCTGGTCACATCGCGTCGGGTCGGGTGTGGGTGCGGGGTAAAGTTATTCATCGGTGTTGGTAGATCGTTCGTAGGCTTCGGGAAAAATGGGACAAAGTCCAGGAGTAGAGATTCAGAGGTGTGTAAATGATCAAAATGATAAATTACATGTTTGGCGAGACAAGTTGGGGTGAATCCCCCAGGTGGCGTCCCTGATTGCTCACGGTTAGACATGGTCAGGCGATGCAGGTCACGTGAAAATGTTGAAAGGCGTCTCTGGCGTCCTCACCTGATTTATGGCTTGAATCGTGGCCCACAAAATAGGGAAAAGGGTCCAAAAATGGTTTGATAATAAGATTCGGAGGTGTCAATGGTTTGAAGTCATGGTGTGTGACGGGTTTTAGTCACGCCGGCGGGTCCCGAATGTGAAGTCGGGTGGGACTCGAATTGGTGAGCATGGGGGTGCATCACATTACATGATATAGACATTATACTTAAATAGTGAATAATTAACATGGAATGTGATTGATTGTTATATATGCCATTGCATATATATTTTTAGATGGGGAGTAACCCTTGTAGGAAAACTTTCTCTTGGGCTTTGCTCACCAGTCGATGGGACCCACTTTCCCCCGGTCTGAAGACTATCGGGAGGCAGTCTTATGATGGGTGGCGCTAGAAAGCAGGAAATGTGGCTTTAGGTAAATGTTTGTAAAATATGTATAGCTTTTTGTAGACAAATGGAAACTATGAGAATGTAGTTGGATTATTTTGGTCTTATGGTCATTGGTTTGTGGGCGAGGCTGTTTTACTCAGTGTCGTCTCGTGATCTTTGAGGATGTATAGATTTCAGCGAGTTGGCCAGATGTCAACGGACCCCGAGGTTTTGGGTAAATCAAGGCTTTGGTATCGAGCTTAGGTATCGATGCCTAGGACTTGATGGGAAGCGGGTTAGATCGGCCATCCATTTTTTGTATTGATGAATGGTGTGTATAACATGTTTTGTTGTGTGTTGTATGTGTTTGTATGCTTGGAAGTAGCATAGGAGAAATTGTTGAACCTCACGGTTATGTTCGAATTTTGGCGAGAATGGTCCAGAAATAAACAAGGAATAAACGAAAAAAAAAAAAAATATTTATAGGCGATTCTCCTAGTTTTTGAATCGTGATTGTGTTTGTAGATTACGGAAGAATTATTCAGTTTTGCCTGAGGAAAGAATTATAATTAAATTCTAGAAATTTGAAGGGAGTAAAAGGCGGGTGGGTTGAAGCTCTTTGCATGAAGGAATGTGAAAAAAAAAAAGGACTCTTTTGGAAGATTGAAAAAAAAATAAAAAAAAAAATTTTTTGAAAGTGGAGTAGGCGGTGATGTCGCGACAATGTGGAAGTCGCGTTTGACATGGGTGGCGACAAAGGGAGGAGTCGCGTCGTCAGCGGCGTATTAGCGAAAGGGTGAAATTGTTTTGACGTGTGACATGGATGTGATGTCGCGACGCGGAGTCTGGCGTGGGAGGTGCGGCAAGGATATTTGGAGTCGCGGCACGGAAATCCCAATGGGCGGGCGGTGCGACATGAAGTTGATGTCGACGCCTTAGGTTTCTCTTCGAGGATGTCGCGCTGCCGAGCATGCGTTTAACCGCCTTTGGCAGTCGTCCCGGGAGAAATTAGCGACGCTACGGAAATGAAGTCGCGACGGCGAAATTTGGCGGGAGGCGGTGCCATGACACCGATGTGATGTCGCGACATGGGATGAGCTCGGGAGGTGCGACTGGAAGCGGCGTGTCGCGACCTCGGCCCGGTGTGGCAGGCGGGAGGAGGTCCGCGACATGCGGCGCGACACACATGAGCGCTATGCGCGACTATAGCGCCGTAATGCGTGACATAGCACGCCGTGGCGCTGGGCGCGGACGTGATGGAAGGACGCTTTGACATCGAACCTGAGTCTGTGTATGCCTCTCCTTCTGATTTGATTGATTATATTCCAGATTCTTATTTGTTGTTCTTGTTCCTTACTCATGACCTTATTATAAAATTTAAATTTGGTAGTTTTATTCTTATGTTGTTAGTCTACAAATCCTTCCTGTTGTTTATCTTGCTCTTTTAACCTGTTGTGTTGTGATTGCCGTTCTATGACCTCTTCTCATTATTATTGTTCTCAAGTCTCCGTGCTCTCCTTCTTTTCTTGTTCCATTTGGTCTGTATTTCATTATGACTCTCCACGCTCTGTTCTTTGTATGATCCCATTTGTATTGTTTCTTTGATCATCTTGTTTCAGTTCATCTGCTTGCAAAAAATGGAGAATATTAAGGTTAAGAACTATAACCTTAGGAACTTGGATGAGGAAACGAACAAGAAAGTTTTAAATTTATTTATGAGTGGTTGGCAATTAGCAAGCTTAGAGAATGAATCGATGCCAAATTCATGGTTGTAAGGAATGCAGTAATAATTGGCGGGTGCATTGCTAGTTGGGTAGGTGGTAATGAAAATTAAATGTTGCCATTGGATATGTGTAGATGGCTAGTAGGCCGAGGCCAGGGTCGTCCACGAGAGTGCCTGATCGGGCACCACTTTTAGGCATCCCGACCATCCGCCCGGTATTTACTCGGCGACCAGGCCTTTGCGGAGCTGTAAGGGTTGCATTTCTTCGCGTGCACGACTGTCTGATGGCGAAGTCGCGAAGTATCGGTTTAGAGCACATCATCCTCGAAACATTCGGAGGGAGGAATAGATGGTTGGACCATTGGTTTATGCGGAGTTGAGAGAATATATTTGGAGGCTAAGCCGGAGTCACACCTCCGATCTCTTGAGGATCGGAATGGCGCATTCGGCTGGACGAGGCCCGGGTATGGTGGAAGTAGTGAGGGCTTCTACAGAGATATAGAATTTATGACATGGAGCGGCGTTTCGAGGAGTTGTTGTGGGTAAGTACTGCAGAGGCTGAAGGACATGCCAGCTCGGTTCCTGGGGCTGGGCGGGAGGCGATAGCGGTGATGGGTCGTGGCTAGATTCACACGGAGTTAGCCCGGATTACGAAGCTGGCTGCGTGGCCCTGGGACATAGCGAAGTTAGGAGGTTAGAATGGGTGAAGTTCCGTCGGGGTAAGGTGTGAGCCTCGGCTACGGGATGGATTACATGTAGTTTGGGGTGACCACGACCATAGAGAGAGATGAGGATGCACGAGGCATTCGGATCACAGTACTAGTGGGAAGAGGAAGGAGATCAGTCTTCTTCGATGCGGGGAAAGAAGCGGAGAGCCTGCAGTTCACGAGGCCACGGATGCGCGAGGGCCTTGACCCAGTAGATGACATGCCTGACCATCGGCTGGACATATGAAGGGATTGCAGCGAAGGGGATCGGGAGTTTTGGCCCCGGGTAGATCGGAATCATCGATGGGACGACGCGGACTGAGGTTATTCCTTCGCTCAGTGTGGGGTGGGAGGGCGGGGTTTAGTTGCGGGGTGCTCTGCCAGCGCAACCAATGTCTGAGACCAGACGGAGGAGCGAGTATGGAGTCGAGGTCGGTCTGGGGCTCCACAGGCCAAGACTTCGGGGACCCAGGGACGTGTCTACGCTATGGTACCGGAGATTTGGCGTCTGGTCCCGGCCCGGATCTTGCCGAGGGTATGTTTCTACTCCTGCATGTGTTGATAGGTGCATTATATTTATTCTTATTGTATCTTGTGTGATAAGTTTGAAGCGTGAGAGTTGAGGCCTTTTAGAAAAAACCTAATATGAAGGAGAGTGCTTCCCTAGGAAGTAAGGAGAGAGTTGATTTTCTAGAGATCAAAGTTAACGCGTAGCGTAATGTTAAGTTGTAGGGTGGTAAAGAAGTATTGTGGTTGTCAATGTCATTCTTGACATGTGTGAGTTGTGACCATCGGGTTGTCGATAATTAAGACGCTGGCGGGTTCCTTACCCGACCACGGTCTGTAGAGTTAAATGGAGTTACATATGCATGGATTTGGATGTGTATATCAGTGAGATTGGGACCGAAATTCTTTTAAGAGGAGAATATAAAGACAGAGAAAATTCAATTACACACACACACCAAAAGGCGAATGTAATTCGGTAAAAATCAATTTTCTAGATCTTGGATATGTGAAACGGACTTCTCAGATTGAAATCGTCTCGTGAGGGGTAGCTACCACGTCGTTCGGCTAGATTCGGTGGTCGGGATTTCATTTTTCGGGCGTGGGGTGTCGGATGACTAGCAGCAAGGTAAGGAGATGCCACATGGAATCCTAAGAGAGTGATACTTGGCAAAGCCATGTAGTCCACTTGAAAGAATGGCTCACCATTATAAGGCCGTGTATGTGGGAAAAAGAATTCACTTATTTATATGAAGCCATGTGGTGATGATGATGTCGTTAAAGAAATAAGAAAAAGAAATATATATGGAAAGAAGGAAGTACGCTGTTTGAGGAAATGGGAGAATAGTTTCTCCAGTGACAGAATGATGGAATTTCTCAGGGGAGAAAAGGATGAGGAGAGAGAAAATGAGGAGAAATGAAAGGAAAATGAGAGAAAGAGAAAAAGAAGAAAAGAGCCAAAAAAGAGAGGAAAGAAAGAAAGGAAGGAAAGAAAAGAAAGGGAAGAATCGAAGTAGAGAAAAAAGGAGAGAGAAAAGGAGGAGAAGGAGGAGAGAGAGAAAGGAAAGAAGAAAGGAGGATTTTCCCGAGTTTCGGGCGGTCGACCCGTTCGGTTGATGCTAAAGTTGAATGCGGGCGGTGGGATCGTGCTTGAACATACGAAGAGTGGGGTTCTATTTGAAACTCCAAGAGGTAGGATATTTTCCTACTTGATTTACTTACAGCTAGCGGCATATAATGGAAGGATTTTGTGGGAGGCCATGAGAGGCCATGGGGTGGTTAGAACCCTTGGGACTGTGGGTATGGATTTCATGACCCGGTTTAGACTATGGGAGTTAGGGTTCCCAGACAGAAACAAAAAGGTTTCTAGGTATTATGGTTGTTGATGTGTGTGCTGAGTTTGGAACCAAACTGGTTCATGTTGTGAAGGGCCGTGAGGTACCACATTGAATGGTCGAGTTTGTGACCTGGTGTGTTATGGCTTGTGAATAACATGCTAAGTGTGGAATTGTGATATTGATGCATGCTTTTTGATGTATTAATATGTTTTGCATGGAGGTAGGTTATATGTATAAATTATAATTTTCCATGGGTGTAAATCATTTGTATGATGCTCCATTTCATGCATGTAACATGACATACGATGACATCATGCACATTTCACTTATGCCGGGTGTCATGTGTCGGTCGGGTGTGAGGTGCGGGGTAAGGTATTACTTGATGTTGGTGAATGGGTCGTGAGCTCAAAAAATGGGACAAAGTCAAGGTAGGGTTGCAGAGTGTGTAAATGATCAAAATGATAAATTACATGTTTTTTGGGCGAGACACGGGGTGAATCCGGGGGTGAAAGTCCACAGGTTACTCACGTTGCAGACGCATAGAATCGAAGCGATGCAATTCGTGAAAATGTTGAAGGCGTGCGGCGTCCTGGTATAAGCTTAGGAAATCAGTGGCCATGAGAAATAAGGGAAAGAATCAAAATCGGGTTTGATCGATAAAGTGGAGGGTGTCAATAGGGTTTAGTCATGGTGTGTGACGGGTTTAGTCCTGCAGCGATCGAATGTGAGAGGTCGGATTGGGACAGGTGGTGAGCATGAGGGTCGCATCTCATGCATGATATAGACATTTCATATAATAGTGAATAATTGTATGGAATGTGATTGATTGTTTATATGAATTGTGTTCATTTTAGGTGGGGAAGTAACCCTTGTGGGAAAACTTTCCTCTTGGGCTTTGCTCACCAGGTCGTGGGACCCCTTCCCGGTCTGAATATCAGAGTGATGCGGTGGGGTAGCTTTGAGAGAAAGCGAAATGTGGCTTTGAGTAAATATTTTGTAAATATGTATTACTTTTTTCAGACAATGCAAACTATGAAGATATAGTTGATTATTTTGGTCTTATAGTATTGGTTTGTGGGCTGAGGCTATTTTTGCTGGAATATGCGTCTCGTGATAAAGTGTATAGATTTCCAGCGTGAGTTGACGGAGTGATCAACGGACCCAGGTTTTGGGGCGTCACAATAACTTGCGTGGTTTTGCTATTATTTTAGGAAAGGCCACATGCATTAATAATTATGTAAAGAAAATATTTGTTTGATTTTAGGTTATATAAAACATTTTAAGGAAAATGTTCTTTAATTAAATCTTTCAAAAATTAGAGTAATTTTTTTTTAGATCCTTCTAAACTATAAAATAAATAAAATTAATTAAATATATTAATATAAAATAAATTAAAAAATAATTTTTACATTCCAAAATTTAATATAAACTTTTATTCCTCCAAAAGTTTTTAAAATAGTTAAAAAAATAATTTTTTAAACAACTATTCTAAAAAATATGATCATGTTCCAAGTATAAATGTGGAGAATATATATATATATATATATATATATATATATATATATATATATATATATATATATATATATATATATATATAATGTTAATCTTTAAATATATTAAGTAATTAATAACTTTGTGTTTCGAAATTGAAATTTATTTTTATGATACTTTTTGTTTCAAAATTGAAGTTTATTATTATGATTTCAAAATCATAAGTTTAAGTTTTCACAAAATTTTTTAGAGTTTTGACCAATTATTTTTTATAAATCATAAAATTTTTTTACTTTTTAATAAACAAATATAAATATAATAAATAACTATACTTTTAAAATAATCTTGATATGTAAAATTAAATATATCTTTAAATTTTCAATAATTTTTAATTATCGAAATTTCTATAAAAAATATCCATCGATATATCCGGTATATCAGTAAAATCAAATAGATATCGTCAGCCAAGATCTTTTATCCCCTTGGTTTTATTATCCCTTGCATCATTGGGGAGCACACATTCGGCAAGACTACATGATCTTGGGACCAGCATAAATGCGATCTGTAGTTTTAGTGGCTAAAGGATTGAATTGGGAGAAATTGCACCTCTGACTTTGTCACTTCTGATGGTTGATAGATCTTTGATCTTCAAGAGGCATTATAATGTTTCATTGAGTTGATAAATTCATCTTTCCTATAGATTTTGTGTTTTTAGATATAAAGGAAGATAAGGCATCACCGATAATCTTGGGAAGACTATTTCTCGCTATTGGGCAAACACTCATCGATGTGAAGAATGGGGAATTAACCTTGAGAGTGGGTGAAGAACAGGTGAAGTTCAATCATGTAAAAGCATGATTCCCCGAATGCTGAAATCTGAGTTGAATGAAGATTGGCGCGAGTTCTTCACCGAGAGGATGTCTTTACGTATGATTTGGAAAAGATTCCATGATGTGCACGGAAAAATGCGCTTACCACAGCTACCATAAGTGGTGAAGATCTATCATCCACTCTAGGATTGATCGAAACAATACTTGCTCTTTAAGAAAATGAAGAAGAATCAGTTTTAGGAGAAGAGAGTAAGACTCTGGAAGGATTAGTGCTACAAGAATTACCGAAGGGCCTAAAATATGCATTTTTGGGATGCAAAAATATGAAGCCAGTAATTATACCTTCAAAGCTGGACAATGATATGGAAGTTAAACTATTGGGCGTGCTTGAAAGGAATTAGAAAGGCATTCAGGCGTAGTCAATTAAAGACATCGAAAGGGAATCGATGCGTAAGAGTATGCATGCACAAAGTATTGTTCGGAAGAAGATCGCGCTCCTTAGTTTAGCATCGAAGATTTAGTTAAACCGTGATGAAGGAAGTCGTAGCATGAAAAGTTCTAAAAGCTGAAGCTTGGGTTTGGGTTAATTTATGCTGGCTGGCTAACATGGGTGGGCTTAGTTGGGTAAGGATGTTGTGGTTTAGAATGAGAGAGAAAAACTTGAGCTTCTATCCACTTTTCGATACAATTACAAGATAGAGTATGCGGCAGCTATAGGAAGGCTCGACAAGGCGGCTTCCGAAAGGATCATTATCTGCTCCCTTTCCTGGATCATATGTTAGATCAACTTGTGGGACACTCTCATTATTGCTTTCTAAATGGCTGGTAGGGATGATACAGCAAATTATAGCGAGCTCAGAAGAATAAGAAGACTACCTTGGATGTCCGTATAGGACGAGCCTTGAAGAATGTCATTTGGGCTTTACCAGTGCTCCAGCCACCTTCGGTACATGACCGCAAATTTTTGGTCGATAGAAAACATCATGGAAGTCTTCATGGATGACTTTTCAGTGTATGGGTGCTCATTTGATAATTATTTGACCAATCTTGAAGTGGTTCTATAAAGATGTAGAGAGAAAAATCTGGTTTTAAACTGAGAGAAATGTCATTTCATGGTGCAAGAAGGCATTGTGCTTGGACACCTCATCTTTCCTCGAAAGGTTTGCGGAAGTGGATAGCGAAGATTAGCAACAATCCGAGCCCTTACCGCCCATTTCTGAGTGTGAGGTCTTGGGACAGACCTGGCATCAAAAGATTCATCAAAGATTTCTCAAAAATCGCAAAACCGCTTTGTAAATTGTTAGAAAAATATGCGATATTCATCTTTGATGAAGCCTGCATGACATCTAATGAGTATTTTAAATACTCCTTTTATCCCTATGTTTTGCTTAGGTTTTAGTATTTTTATGATATAAATAAGTGTCCTAATTCTCTATTTTCTCAATTTGTGATTGAAGCGACCTTTGTGGAAATGAAGTGAAGAAAAATGGAAGCTAAGTCATCATGTAAATATAAGAAGAAAACATGTGATCCTTTTGCATGTATGATGTCTTGCTATGACTCCCTCATTGATATGGGCAAATTCTAGACATCGAGAGCTTTCCGTAGACACAAAGATCGCGCGATTCAAAGTCTGGATAAAGAAGTTACGAAAGAATGAGTGAAGGATGCAAAATGAGGAGGATACCATAGAGTTGAAGAAAAACTCACGCTAAGGCGTAAGTGACTTCATGCTAGGGCGTGAGTGGAATGAGTGGCTTCACCCTATAGCATGATTCCACTCATGCTGTAGCGTGAATGGCTTCACGCTATAGCATGAGCCCATTCACGCTATGGCATGGCAAATTCTCCCTAACGTGGTCCTCCACGCCACTCCAGCATAGTTTAGCTTTGAGGCTTCAGTGGCCCCCGTTTTTACTGCTAAACGAGGAATCGCCGCTACAGCGTGGATGTCGGGGCCCATGAGTTTTCCAAAGCCCATCTCCTCCCTCTCTCTATTTTGGGCAATAAGGGGAGAGTGGGCTGCAATGAGAGCCCTAGGGTTTTCTCCCAGCCTTGAATAAACTGCTGGGAGAGAAGGGAGATTTGAAGAGAAGATTAGGCATTCATCACCATATAGGTATTTCTTCTCCTCTTTATTATTTCTCTATTTTTCTTTTGTTGCATTCCACTCCTCCATGTTAAATCTCATTTCTGGGTTTTGATGTAGTTTGACAATGAAAGCCATGGGTGTTGGCACAGAATTTGTAAATCTTTGAACCTTGAATCTCATCATATTAAATGTTCTATTCAATTCATTGTGCTTGTTGATGATTAGTCACCATTAACATGATTTTGTGACTAATTTGAAGTTGAAAACAATAATTAGGTTAAAGACCATGAGATGAATATCATGTTTCACCATAGAATAGAGATATTAGTGGGTTACATGTGATTTTATTAGGTTTTACATTGCTGAATGCATCCTTGGTTATAATAGGTTGAGGTAGAATACATTAGAACCTTTTCCAATGAATTAATTGTTCGGAGTGTACATTAGAACGCCTGATACAGTAGGCATTACCTCTCTATCACATCCATATTTGTTGGTTTTATTTGATTCACATCATTACTTGCTTCTTGTCATCACATCCCACCAGTATCATGTCTTTGTTGTCCTCATGGTCATGAGTCTCATGGGTTATTGAATAGCATTCAGTACCCATGCGCTTTTGTAGTACATTTGATTAGCTGACTGGTTTACCTAAATTCACGAGTTACGTATGCTGCTCACCTTATGGACTTTACTGCGTGTTGATCTATCTAGAGACCGCTTGATTGAGTATTAGTGTTGTATCTTCCAATATCTCATGAGGCGATCTATAGTCTTTGCTATAAAGGCACCTCCTGCGAGGCATCAATGATTGTCTTAGCTGTTCCGCTGAAACCGTATTGCAGGCATTATTTTTGTCACAGTTAGTGATGTAGGAATCTCCTCGATAGCTCATGGAAATCTCTCTCAGGGCCTCAGCTAAGTTCTCCCTTTCATTTATACGAATGTGTTAATCTCTTTTTGATTTAATAGGTCTTGTAGTGGAAAATTTTGGTCAGGAATTTCTACACCAAGTCATTCCATGAGGTAATGGAATCCGATGGTGTCTAGTCAACCAATGTTGCTTCGGTCGCTAAGTACGATGGAAATATCTGCCAGTACGAGGAGCTTCCTGTACTCCGTTATACTTGGCGTGTCGCGGGGCTGTAAATTTGTCCCGATGTGCGTTCCGGATTCTCACTAAGCCAGCCAGTAAAAACTGTATATTGTGGAGCATTTAAATTACTCTTTCGGCTCAAAATTATTCGCTTAGATTAATTAGTGGTGTGTAATCCCACATTGTTCGTTTCATGGATGTTGAAACGACTTCTTCCGGGACCTCGCGGATCTCGAGTTGCGGACAATCTTTGTTAAACGTTTCTCTGGATTTTTATCGTTCCGATCTGTAATGGTTCTGCGTTCATCATGGAACTGCCATGTCTTCTTCATTTTGCATGATTTTAGATTGGGTTGCGTGTGCTTCTCTATGTAACTATATGATAACCAGTTCACAGTTCAGGATAAATTGAGTAATACCTACGATAACCTTGTCTTCATGCACACTAATTGCTTCCACTGATCATGATATAAGTGAGTTGATCATACTTACACATATGAAATGAGCAAAATAATAAAGCAGAAATAAATTATTAATAAGTAAAAATAACTAAATAAAATAAAATTATTAAAGTAGAGATGTCATTATTGTCAATATCAACCTTAAACTTCTCTCGCGTGGCCTTGTAAAACTTAATGGGCTTTTAATGAGTGTGTAAAAGTTAAGTAAAGATGTAGGCCCATATGCGCAAGTATACGCGTTGAGTTCACATAGTATAGTGGCTCGTCAAGTGTCGTTCCCACAGAGAAGTCAATCTTTGAATCTTTAGCTTAGTGACTGAATAATGTTGGATCAAAGTCTTATAGTGAATTGACTAATTTAACTAATAAGGAAAACACTACATAGTAAAATGTTGATTTAAAAACAATGATGAGAAAACTAGGGTTTCGTCATGTACACATCAATGGTTTAACATAGATAGTGTATTTGTTTAATATTTCATATGAAGTTTATCATCGGTAGGTTGATCGTGCTACGATATTCTCTCTCGAGATATATCGTCTATCTATGGTGAAGTATCATTATTGCATCTCTGCCTCGACCCCTCTCTGAACTCAAATACATAGCGATACCAAAACCCTAGTATACACTTGGACACGGGATATTTATTCCCCAGGTGATAAGTATTGCTTTACCATAAAGTAAAAATGTGATGGTTTTTGGGTGCAATGATAGAGAGTGATCTGGTGAGATAAATCTGATGATTATAAAGGATACTTCTTAAATTGTGCACATACCTTGCCGTGAGAATAATATAAAATAATATTATAAATAAGAAAATATATTATTTTTTCAAAAATCATATTCAATATTAAGTAAAAATAATTACATTTTGAATTAGAAATAAAAGCAATTTTTTTTTTAAATTATTGTTGTCAAATATAAATAGCATTACATTTTTCCACATCAAAATTTATGATAGAAAAATTATTTTTAAATGAATTTTTTAATTTTTCAGCTTTCCCTCTCCAAGAACTCGGTCCTTCCAAGTCATGTTTTTCTCATCTCTCTTTCTCCATGGCTCAGAAGAAAACTGACCCAGAGAAGAGGAAGAGGATAGGTTCAAGCTCCCGCGCACCTCCGCCTCTTGCAGACAATCTTGAGAGGCAGAGAAGTTGTACCATGAGTTCCTCTAGAATAGAACGTTCGTCGCGGTGGCTGTCAGGACTCAAGCGTCTATTTCAGCTTCTGATGAGAAAGAAACCCGGACTACATTTTGTGCACATCCCCAACCTAAGATAGCCCCGGTTGTTATGGAGTTTCCTCCCGACCTATAGTTTAGTTGGCTCCACGATGTATGTCGAGAAGGAAAATGGTTGGATTTCGGTCTGTTGACTCTGTCGGGGTGTACAATCTAGTGGACGATGATAGCGATGCCTACAGGGCATTATTTCAAGACATTGATTATCAAATGATTATGAGGTCCCTCACTAGGGGTAGGGGTGTATGGAAATGCCATCCCTCCATTTCCGAGGTTACTACATATAAGATGAAAGCCTTAAGTAGGTCGAAGGTTTAGTCTGACTTCATGTGTGCTACCACTGAAGCCCGACCTTCACCCCTCTTTCCCACTTTGTCACACGGGACAAAACAATCTTGCTCTACGCGATCGCTTAGGGTATCAAGTTTGATGTCAAAAATGTCATAGAGAGAGGGATTATAAAGTCTACACATGGGTGATGCAACGGAGCCCTTATCCATCGCCGTTGATCACATTTATGCCCGACATTTGTGGTCCCAATGCATGAATCAAAGGAGAAGTCCACCCACAAACTTCCAATGCTACTCCCGAAGACTAAGCATGGAGATGCAAATGACATGAAAGATGAAGCGGCCAGAATATGAGTGGAAGAAGAGCTCGGAGAGCGACAGGGGATGATGAGGCACGAGACCATCAGCGATCTGGATATAGTTTGAGAGAGTTCTGATTCACGGGATGAGTTGGCGGAGCAACGAGATCTGAGGTTGATCGGCGTGGAGTACAACCACGACCTTTATTATCGACATGATGCGATTCACCGTGGACGACATCTTCATCAGCGGTACAGCCGCAACCCCTTTCTCCTTTCCAGCTTCCTACTTGGCCCCCAATCGCTCTTGAGCAACTAATGGATTCGATCGATTACCTTGGCTACGACGAGGAGCACGGAAGGCGCTTTGTTAGGGGAGTTTCTATCCCCCTGCGTTTTGTTTTGGCGAGGGCGATCTTTAGTTTTAGTTAGGTTGTTCTCGGTACGCAGTATTTGGTTTATATGCATTTATTGGTGCATCGGATACATGGAACATTCCACTTGGTTGGTTATTTTGCTTTACTTTTATCTTGTTTACGGATATTACGGGATGATGTATGGATATTTTGGATTTTTACATGCTATTTTGGTATGCTTGATTGGTTTTATGCATGTTTGATCCATTTTGATGTGTGAAATAACATATGCAATTTTTTTTATTTTGTTTTTTTTTTGAGTAAATCAACCACAAGAAACCTAATGCATAGCAATTTTGAGTAACTTTATTATTATTTTTTTGTAAAAGATCAAATGGTTTTATTTGTTGTTTGTGGAGTCAGATTGTTGAAATACCTGAAATGCATGTGATGATATCAAATTTTTTTATTCTTTACATATGAACAATGTGAGAGACAATTGAGCTAAAAGTCAAATAGGATGACCATATAGTTGTACACTTAGCTATAGGTTTGCATAAAATCAAACACAAGTCTCATATACCCTTGCTACGATTGTAAGCGGTTTAGAAAAGTGGAAGGGAAATCATGATGTCTAAGATTCACGAGACTTTAAAACTTGCTCAAGTATCATTTGAGGTGAAATCCTAGGCAACACATCATTTGAGAAATGATGTAGGCCATCCTTGGAATTGGTTGAGCCTTTTTAGCCTATCCTGTTATGTATTAACCCATAGTCACCTAGTTTGAGCCGCAACAACCATATTCTATCTTGAAAACCAAGAACGAACACTCGTATCTCGTTGTTTTACCTATTGATCAAGAACCCATATTTTACCATAACATGTATTGATAGAAGCTACAATTCAAAGAGAAAGGACATGTAGTTTGGTGGGGTTTGGACAAGTGGTTTGATAAGTACACAAAAATGTCAAGGAGGTATTGAAGAAAGATCAAAGAAAGAAAAGAACTCAAGGGAGCAATTTGACTCGTAGCCTTCTAACATGGTAGTAAGTCCATAAGGGTGTTTAACACCCCTAATACCCCAAAGGCTTGAGTGGGTAAGGAATTTATTGACGCTAAAACTACGCTACATGGGTGGGTGAGAGGTTAAAGAGGTTGAATATTTACCAGCACACTCCATACCTTGATGTTCAGAAAAAGCAAAAGTCTTGGTAATCTTGAAGAAATATAGAAACAAACAAGTTTGGGGTTGAAATGGTATGAAAAGCACACTAATGCTAATCGGGGTTGAGTGAATGACTCAATTGAAGACATAGTCAAACTTTGGAGGATGAAACATAAGAATAAAATAAGGAAGTGTTGGAGTGTTTTGGGTAAAATCTAAACCTAAATGGCTATTTGGCTACCTCTCACCTAGCCATTCTGACTTAAAAGACCTCGGTCCGCCTACATTGGTGGAGGCCAGGATCTTGAAGCGAGAGCATGAAGTCTCGATCACTCTGTATCTATGGAACCTCTTTAAGAATGAGAGATCTTTCACCGCATGCATTCCCCTAGTTTCATTTACATTGTATTTCGATCACTGAGGGTGAGACCGCACACCCTCACGCTAGAACCTTGATCTAGGTGCAACCCATTGTAGCCAACTTTGTTGCCTTGAAGAACAACTGTGTGACATTATTCATTAATAATGTTGGAATCGTAATTCTGAGGCAAAATATTGCAAAGTACATATCTTTGGCTTCAGTTACAAGCAATAGAATTTGGGAAATGCGTTTTTGTGGCGAGGATAAGCAAAGCGTTAAGTTTAGAGGGGTGTTTGGTAGGGGTGATAAGTATTAGCATTTATAGGCGTGTTTCTCATATGCTTATGTAACCTAAATGCTACAGTTCACCCCTTATGCATAAATATTACACTAACCCATTTTATGTAGTTTGTGGTGTGAAGATAAAGCAAACAGAAGAGAGAGGGCAAAAGAGCAAGAAAGCATAACTTGCACCAGAGGCACTACTTCGCCAGGCGAAGAGGGCTTACTTCAAAGATTGAAGCTAAAGGCGCAAATCAGGGCCTTAGGTTTGCAAAGGCTGAAAGACCTTGCATGAAACGAAGAAGACCTTCACCCAATGGCCAGCGAGGGCCTTACGGCGAGAGAAGACATCTTTTGACAGCAGGCTTCCGGGTTCCACCAAAGCGAAGGAAGATTATCTTGATTAATGGACATATCGCCGTGAAAGTAGGATATTAAGTTGGGAGATCAAGAAGTATGTCTATCTGACTGTTTGGTCTGTTTTCCATATGAAGCCATAATACTTTCTTGTGGGACTTCAAGGCATCTTGGAGAGAGCTTGGAGGCTTGCACATATCCTATCCTCTAGGGTTTCTCTTTAAACTCTCATTTTTTAGGTTTTGTAAATTTTCTTAGATATTTTAGCTTGTTTTTGGAATGTAGTTGGCAGATCATTTGCACAAGACTTCTTGTGAGTGGTGGTGAGTTTTACGGAGGACTTATTCATATTTGTTTTGTATCACTAAACCCTTCTCTCTCTTGTCCTTTTAATTTATGTTTTGTTGCCAAGCATGATTTTGTTAGGATTTGAGAACACTTTGAGTGGCTAGATCCTCCTTTAGAGTAGTTGTTTACATTAGCATTTGGCTTATGATATACTTAAATGATTTTGTGAATGTGATCTTGTGTTGGTTTATGAATTCATGGGGTTTCAATTGTTACATACTAGGTAGTGAGGAGTTAGGACGGCCTTGAGCTCAGGTTTAAGGTGACCATTTGGAAGTATGCCCTTGGTTTGATTTTCATCCTAATATTATTAGTAATTGATAAAATCAATAACCTATTCAACGAAATAGAAGTGGAAAGCCTAGTACTAGATGGCTTTTTATTAGCGGGGTATCATCCAGTCTTATGTGATAATTGTGGACGAGAAGGTGATCGGTTGAGACATAGCGTTTCATTGCATGCATGGACCGGAGGTGACCGGTCAGAATTGAGATGATTACATGGGCAAATGGCACATTGTTTGACTTAGATGGGCCAAGAAGGAGAATAGGGATTAGTTGTGAGAAATTGAGGTGAGACTAAGAGAGAGGAACCTCATACAAATACTTGATGCTCTGAGTATCTTCAGCAATTAATTTAATGAACATGGCCATAGTATAGTGAAATAAGCTTGACCACTAGTGATGTTATTCCTTAAGTTTTCTTACAACAATCGACTACTTTGCTAATCTTTTAGTAGATTTTTAAGTTTAACTTAGTTTCATTTTTTAGTTGACAATCGATCCTGACCAATTTAATTCGGCAAATAGAAAAATTCTCTAGTAGTTAGGTGCCCAATCCCAGTAAGCCATCTTCCAGTAGGTTAGACATACTAGGTTTTTAATTTGAAAGCCACTATATATTACTTTTTGATCCATGCACTTGCGGATTAGAGGCCTTTTAACCAAACTTTTTAAAGGCAAAAACAGCGGGAACGACCTTGAACCTGTTGTGATTGGGCCACGAGCTTCTGCCATTGACCTTGGGTTAAAAACATGGAACATGTTAAGATCAGGAGTAGGGCATCAGTTCTGATCGTGGGAGACCATAGTGTTTGGTAGGTGGTCAAAAATTGGTAACGGTGTCTTTCAACAAAAATTACCCGAGCAGTAACCACTTTGGCATCTCCGTGTCTACTAGAGCTCCTGTCATAGCGATGATAAGGCAAAAAAGTATTGGCTGGCTGCATGAAGTAGATGAAAAGCTTCTATTTCTCTTGTAACAATAGAGCATGATAGTATTTTGCTGCGTCCACATGTTTAATTTGGGTAAGAGCTCTCTTATCTGGGATCAAAGCGCATCAATGATCTAATAGGAATAAGGCTACATGAGATTATGATTCATTTACATTTTACATAACATCTAACCTTTGAATAGAGAAAGAGTGATGAATCTGAACCACCAATTAGTATATATATATAAACCGTGTAAGCAGAGAAAAACCAAAACCATTTGAAGCACTACACTATGATTAATGGTTCTCCTGGCTTAAGCGTATTCAATTCTTTTTTTTTTTTTGCCAACTCAAGAGGAGAAAAAAAAGTCTTTTTCATTTTCAGTATCTGGCCGAACAAATTTAAAATCTTAGGGTTATTTTTTGTTTTTGTTTTATTCATGAAAACTATTGATAAAAATTAGATAGAATAACTTGACCTTATGTTGATAATGGAGACAAAATCTAGGGTAAATACCAATACCTATTACGAGTAGAAGATGAGAGATCAAAACAAATAACTCTCTCGGTCTCAGAAAGAGTTTGGGGCATTAAATGGCATAGCCCATGAACATATGGCATGACATAGATAATGAATAAATAGGGGTTAATATCATTCCAATTTCCATTACAAAAGTAATTAAAATTTTTGGCATTAAAAGATATTTTGGAAACATTAATTATTACAAAAGAAAGCTATAGCAGTTCCCGAAACAAAACGCTCATGCTCGGTAATGCAAAGGAAGCCATCGAAGAATGCGAACATTGTGAATATTTTGGCATTAGGATAGCTATTTTGCGATTTGGGCGTGAGATAAGCAAAGGCGTATTTCTATCATAGGCCCGGTTCATGCGAAAAAAAGCGACGCAAAGAAATCATAGAGATTGACGTAAATGGCTCTGCATTGAATCTCATTATAGGTTATAGAACTTGATGGCGCTTTTTCTATTGAAATTGGGTTGGAGCTGCGGGGAGTAGTAAGTCGATTTGTTGGAAGCTAGATCGATAATAACGCAACTTGCAATACAGACGGATGGTTGGCGAGGTTGCGGCTCTCGATGCACAAATCAGTTCTCTCTTACGGAAAGGAAAGAATCCAATTGTTGATGGCGTTATGATTGTGTACCTTTTGTTGAATTGCAGGGTTGCTCGATATTTATAGTGGATGATCATGGAGACTCCTTATTGGATGGTGATCAGGCGTCCTCCATTGGAGTGGGGATGTATTTTCTTCCTTATCATCATTGAATATTTGGAGGATAATTAGAAGGTGTAATCATGGGGATCTTCTTTTCTGTGGAGTCTGGGATCATGAATATGGGTTCTTTCCTTTCGCCCCAAGACTCATCGGGCGGTCAGCAGTTCCTAAATCAGTTTGGTCCATTGGGCTTAGTTTTCAACCTTAGGTCGATGGCAGGGAATCGAGGACATTGTTATAAGGCGAGTTCCCATTGAGGCTTCTGCTTTGCCCCACACGGTGGATGCGGTAGCGAGCCCGTCCACAAACTGTGGGCGGCTGCGAAGCGCTTATCGATTGCCCATTGCTAGCCGAGCGAGCTTGGGGCGGGCTGAATCGTTCCCAGGCCAGAGGCGCTCGAGTTCCGCGTGGCGAGACGAGTTTGTTGTTGATACGGAAGCATGCGGCGGGTCGGTTGTATTGCGATAATGATGGCTTCTCTCGACTTTCACACTCATTTTGGTTGACATTCCGGTGTTTTTGAGCGTCAGCGTTGCTGGCAAGTATTCCACTTGTTCTTTAATCCTTCGCTATCGGTTTTCCTCGGATTATCCACGTGGAATGGATTACAGGTGAGTTGTGTTAATTCTTTGTCTCTCGCTTGGAATTGTTTCTCTTATCCCTATCCCTGGTTTGGTACGTCTTTCTTCTTTCAATGTTTACCTTTATTTGTTCTGAAGTTCGTGGGTCCCTAGTGGTCGTTGTTTATCCCTTCTTTTCCACTTTTTAGGCCGGAATTTCGCCTTTTGATCATTCGTTCGCCTTCCCTTTCACTTGCACAATCATTCGTACCTCTTTTGGGCTCAACATAGGGGGTAGTTCTATTGAGGGATCAAACTTAGGGCAAATAGGAGGAGGGTCTGGTCGTCTTGCTATTGTCGTCGATCGAGTCCCTTTAACGGGTCCCCCTTCTCCTCATGGCAAGGGCAAGGGTAAGATCAGTGAGATCAAGTATCTTGGCGGCTCGCACGCCCGGGGCGGTATGGGATCTCTTGGGCGTGGGCCTGGTCGGGTCGAGCCCTCTTTTGGACATAATTTTGCCCCTTGATACAAGCCTCTCTTCGGTGTTTGGATTTGGTGCCTTGACTTTCTCACTTCATACATCGTTAGTGTCATTGGTTTTGCTTCTTGAGGGCGGCCTTAGAATGGCCTCAAACACCTGCGCATCCACTTTATCAAAAGTCTTGTAGCGGCACATTTAACGTCACATGCAGACTTTCTCCCGACTTGGCGTTACGGTCGGGCTGGCACGGGTATCTTCCGGGGATAAGGTGCCAGGGGTTACCTAGCATTGCGTTGCTCTCAGACTTCTTTAGTGTGAAGGAGGAGTCTGAAGGGCTTTGTATCGCCGGGCGCTCCGTCTCAAGGCCCGATTATTTCAGATCTGTGGTCTTCCACAAACATTGGAAGAAGGTATTTTTGTGGGGGTCATGATTGGGAATCTGATGGGTGACGAGGGAAGACACGCTTGGTGTTCCGACCCCGCCTAGACTACCTGAGCTCAGTGAGCTTAGTTTGCGTTTAGTGGGTTTAGCTCCACGAAAGTCATGAGAGCGTTTTCTAAGCTTGGCTTTGGTTGTCTTATCTTCAAGTATTCGCCTGCGACCTCATTTGAGGATGAAGAGGTGAAGTGGAAGTTGAAGATGCATGCGTGGTGTAGCTGGCGATTAGGTTGAACATTCCGGGTCTTGCGTGTCCCGGATCTCGGGCCCGACGCGACCCTTTACGCCTTTTTCATTAAGACTTCGTGATGAATTTCGGTTGTGAGACCAGCTCGAAAGAGCTCGGGCCTGGAATTCGGTCGTTGGCAAAGAAGAGAAGCGTTAGCGTAGGCCAGGGCTCCCCTCGGAGCGACGGCAATTCGGAGTGGAGTCCTGCAGGGTTCAGGGCAGCCTTCTCCCTTGTCGAGCACTAAGGGTGGGGGTCGCGACCGAGGTTCAGCGAGGGGTCAGTCCTCCATCGTGGCGAGGGGTGTCCGGGGTGAAGTCTATAGAATCTTCTCGGGGAGGCAGGAAGGCTTCCTCTTGTTGTTACGCCTATTTCTGTTCGGAGTCCTTGGCGGGACTTGGCGTCCTTCACGATGTCGAGGGGCGAGGAAGTTGCTTTGGGCAGGGGAAGGACTCATGTTTTGGTCGGACTTGCGCCGAGCTGTCGATCCATTCTACGGGATTCTGATCTCAAGAGGGCCAATGTCATGCCTGTTGAGGATGTTCTGGCCTTGTCGTTTTAGGGAGCGGCCACCGTACGTTCGGACACCTTTATTTGCTTGTCTTATCTTTGATTTCGATTCGCCCTTACCTTTGTATTGTTTCGGCAGGTGGCTACCTATGTGAAGAGCACGGAAGAGGAAACTGTCTTCGAGTGCACTTAGGGAGACGAGGCGGCGTATAAAGGTGAGGTCGCCTCCTTGACCTTATTCCTCGAATCGACTGCTGCGAGGCTCGGGTGCAACATTTGAAGGCGAGATGTAGCGATACATGAATCTGGGCTGAAGCATGCCGTGGCCAATGAAACTAAAGCTGAGAACGGGGAAAGAGGCTCGGGGATGGAGTTGAGGGGGCTGCTATGAGAGAGGCTGGATGGGCGAGGATGACTGGGGATAGCGGGGGGCCCGGGGCGGCCGGGAGCTGCGGGTTGTCGCGAGGGGACCAATGAGGGGCCCGGAGGAAGAGCCCGGGGCGGTTAGGGACGGCGTCTCGAGCCCGACCCAGGCCGGGATCGCTTCAGAGAGGTCTTTGGGGCGAGCACGGTCTGGGGGCGTCGAGCGACAGTGTCGCGGGCTCAGATGCCTCCGGAGCGACGGGACTTGGTGGCTCAGAAAGAAAGGGTGATCGTCGAGCTGAGGGATGAAGCATGCACCTTTTGGGCCTCTGGTTGGCTCTCTTTTCGACACAAGGCTTCTAAGGTCTTCTCAGGTTTGTGGTTTGATTTTCTCGTTCCCGTTGAGGACGAGATGGGGGAATCTTAATCTGACGGGGAAGATGACCTTGGGGTGTCTGAGCTCTGCCTAACTCACGGCACTCTTCACGACGATCTTGAGGTCGAAATTTTGTAAAACCTCGCGCTGATATTTAGGCTTTTTCCTATCACTCTTCTTCATTTTGGTAGCCTTTGGCCCTTATAATGACAATTTTGACCTTTATTAAAACGTTGATTTTTATATTCATACTCTGAGTTTTTGTTTTTGTTTATTTTTATATTTTTATGGCTTAGATGGGCCCGAACTCTATAGATTCTTCTTCTTTCTTGAAGTGGACCCTGTGACCCTTTGATCGTAGGGATTGCACAGTTCTTTCGAGTCCCCGAGCCTGATATATCTCACCCCAGTATCGTGAGCTCCTAGGCTCTTGAACTGAGCTACATGGCTCTTTTGTTGAGCTTCGTGGCTCTTCAGTATTTGAGCTCCTGGGCTCCTGAACTGAGCTATGTGGCTCTTTAATATCGACTTGGGCTCCCGGCTGAGCCTTGTGGCTCCTTGGGCTTGGGCTGCATTGCACTCATGGACTAGCTGCGTGACTCTTCTTTGAGCTTGGTGATGTGGGTATGAGCTCCATTGGCTCATGGGCGAGCTGTGGCTCTTTAATATCAGGCACCGGGCTCCCCCAAACTAAGCAAGCGTGGACACTTGAAATGCGAGCTTTGTGTCCTCCGCATGGATTGAGCTGCATGGTTTTCTTGAAGTTTGAGCTGTGTCTCTGTGGACTGATCTGTGGTTCCTTAGAGCAGAAGCCGTGTCCTGTGGATTAGTCATGGTTCCTTCCGAAGCCGAACTTTATGCCTCTTGTGTGGTATTTGGCTAGTGGCTCTTTTGCTGCCATTATTTCTTGATGTCGAGCTCTGGGCTCTGGCCCGAGCTGCGTGGCCTGCTTTTTAATATCAGAGCTTAGGGCTCCGAACTGTCCTTCAAAGCCCGAGCCATGCCTCACGTGGTGAGCTGTGGCTCACTGGCCGGAGCTTCAGCCAGCTCTTGGGTATCTGAGCGCCTCCTTTCCCTTGGGAGTGCCGTGGTTTGCCGTCGGTCCCCGAAGGTGGGCATACAGATTGTGTGGCTTCCCGAGAGTCATGCTTCTTTAAATATGACCTTCCTTTGATGGTTTGTGTATGCTCTACTCTCAGTTCTTTCTTCTCTCGAAGCCCGATTATCGGGGTCGGCTATGATAAAGCAGGATTTGATGGCATCTGTGAGTATTTAGTTGTTGTAGGCCCGACCTTTGGGTTTTAGTTGTTCACTTGTTTGTTTTTGAGTTGCGTTGTTCCCACAGTCAGCTAGTTGTGGGGAGTTGCGTTGTTCCTAGCCACCTTGCCGTTTTGATGGATTAGAGTCACGCTTGGAGCGGCGGTACTTTGAATCCAGGGCGTTCATGCAGCTATACCCTCTCCTCCCTCCTTTCTCTCCTTCTCCTTATTTTCTTTTTCTCTTTCTTGTGGTTTGCCTTGGGTGTTTGCCAGGTGTAGTGAGATGTAGAAAGCTGCTTTGTTGATTGTAATTTTGAGATGTAGAGGCGCTTTGCTGATTGTCATTTACGAGACAAATTAATAAAAGTCTGATCTTTTGGAAATGTGTACTTGTCGATGTTTTTTTTTCTTTTTTTGTACTCCGAGCCCTTAAGGTCCCATAGGTTTCGGCCAGCCCAGCTGCGGCTTTTACGTATGATTTACAAAATGTTGGTGAAGGTAGAAATAAGAAAAATTGTTATTTTCTTGGAAGTAGAAGGCGGTGCATTTATTAATAAGTACAATTGGATTTAGGGGTAAAACCGCCAGGGTGTCGACATTCAGGTGTTGTAGAGGTCTTTCCTTCCTGCATTTGGAGCTCATATGGTTGCCGGAGACGGTTACGTGATACGATATAGGGTCCTTCCGAATTGGGTCTCATTTTCCTATGAATAGGGTCGGCTGCGCCCCAACGGCGGGAGTTTCAACCCAGTACTAGGTGGCCGGGCTTGAGCTATTAGGCTGACCTTGATTAAGTGTTTATTTTTGAACCATGTTTGATGAGTTTGAGCACTTTGGTGTTGTACCAATTGGCGTAATGTTAACAGGTTGCATTAAGGTCCCATTATTCTCTTGGTGCATTTTGTGGCTAATTTTGTAGTTTTTGCAAGCTATTTATACCAAAATTGTTGAGCCGATCCAAGCACGAAGAATTCGAGTCGAACTCAGCATTGCAAATCAGAAACTAGAAGGAAAGAAAAGCAGAAAATGCGAGATTCAAAACCCTGTGAAATTGTGAGAATTTGTGAAGTCCTTGAGGTGCGAAATCACCTCTGCCCTTTATTCCACCAGTTCTGCTTGCTATTACCTCTGCATGCTCCCTACGCTTTTGACCATTTTTATTCTTTTGTCACTTTTTGGTTTGCTTCCCTAGTACGCTTATGTAATAGTGATAGTTCATGTGTAATTTGGTAATTTGCTTTATCTTGGTGACTATATAAGCCATTTGTACTTCTTGTAAAAAGGAGACTTTTTGTCGATGAATAAATTTTAGTGAGCATGCTTGATTTTCATTTGCTTTTATTTTCTCCCATTTTCTTTCATTTTTCTTTCGTACATTTTCTCAAACATAAACACCCCTTCCAGGGGTAACTCAGGGATGGTTAACTAAACTAATCCTTAAAAGAGGAGAATTTTACTAGTCTTGGTTTTTGAGGTAAAATTTTGGTTCTATCTCTGTTTTTAGCATATAAACGATTATTAGCATTTATGTTTCTATATTTCAATCTAGGTTTAAACCCTCTTGAGATGCCTTGATTGACGGTGTTTGAAATCTTTTGGGTTGTGGATGCTTATTGCTTTTAGATCCGAGGTGGGATAATTGTCTTCTATAGATGTGTGGGGTAGATGTTTTAATAATTTTTCACCTCCCGAGGAGCATTTATGTAATAAATGCTTTGTTTAAGGAAAATTGTTAGGGTTTAGATTTTAAAAGCCAAATAGAGAGAGATCGGGTTGGGAAATAGTATAGGTCATCCTCCCCAGCCTTGAGAAAGGACCCGAGAACCTCGAATTTACCTTAGGATCTTAAACCTAGTAGCCCAATGCTTCAAGGAGTTCTTTTTCATATTTTATTTCAATTTATTTTCAATCTGCAAACCAATCACCTCCACTATTTTTACAAAATCCCAAAATCCAAATTGAAATTCACCTTTTTGAGCCAACTGCAAGTCATTTGTGCAAAGAAAACCCATCCCTGATTTTGACCCTAGAGCCAGCTATCTTTGTAGTAGCTAGATATAGCGAGTGAAGGTTTAGGTTTATAAATTTTACATTTGGTTGGAAGCTACTGGCTGCGTTTACGTGCGAATCAAATAAGTGGCGGATTAACAGGGGATGGTGCCCTAATTGCAAAATGATGACTTGATGAACACTTGTGATCCTCATCACAAGACCTGGTGAATTTCTTTTATCATTTTTTTTCATGTATATATTTTCTTTGTTAGTCTTTATCTTAGTTTAGTTCGCAGTTTATTTTTTTTTATGCTTGTAACCTTTTAGGTTGGATTGTTTCTTAATTAAGTTGGTGTTTACCATGTTTTGTTGCGGGGAATCCATGTTCTAGTGGATTAGAAATCCGGAGAGAGCGGAGTTGATCAAAATTGATTGTTCTAAAAGTCCAGGTGCGAATTGAATATTAGTTTGATCAGATGTTGAACACACACACAGAGGGAAGCAACTTACTATCGTACTCAATGGAAGAGAAAACCTAATGCATATATAGGTCCATGAGGGCTATATAAACCCTCCATGGAGTGAGTGCCTTCCCCTACATGGTTTCTACAGCTACTACCATATGTGGTGCTTCCTGACCTAGTTGGGAACCACCCAAATTCCTCATGGGAACCAAGACCGCCACAGTATGCACCTCCTGCTTCTCCATATTATGTTTCAACTCCTTAGCCTCAACCACCACAGTCAACCTCTCCAGTTGAACAAGCCATTTTGAACCTTACCAAGTTGGTGGGTGACGTTGTGGAAGAAGCGTAAGACATTGATACCCGGTTAAGTGAAGAATTCATCAAGAACTCTTTGAACCAAAAGTTAGATGGGCTTCAAAGTGAAATTGATCATAAATTTGACAAGGCTGCGATGGTACCATTTTCAAGGGCTCACGATCGGGCGGCATGTTCACGAGAGGAAGAAAATGCGGAGGAAGAGTGCAGTGACACCGTAGGTGGAGGATCGTGTCGATAGCGGCCTGTGGTGAATCCTCGGATATTGGTGTTACGATGTACATCCATGGGAGAAAGTAATTTCTCTAATGTGGAGGCGGTGGAAAGAAGCGGGGGAAGAGCCAAAAAAGAAGCTTATCCTTCAGCCAATTCCCATAAAATTGAATCCTAGTGCCTTGCTTGAGCCAAAGCCCGTGCTAGCAGCACCTCTGCCCGACCAGTGTATATCCTACCTTCACTGTGACACATTCAACACGAAACACCTCTTTGCCAAAGGCCATCCCATCCACTTTGCATGCCTGAGAGCACCAAAGCTGGCTGGTCATTTACTTAAACTTTTGCCTTGCAAAGACATTAAGCGCAGGAACATATCTTTTGCATGTGGTCTGCCGTGGATGGTTGATGTTGGTTCGGTTGGATCACTGGACCGCGGCAGTTCTACGGCTCACGGGTTCGGCGACCTTGAGGAAGCAGAAACTTATTTGGGGACTCAGTCTCCCCCACTTTTTGTTTTCATTTTTCTTATTTTATTTTATTTTAGTTTAGTTTATTTCGATTTATTTAATTTTTCTCTTTAGGTTTTCTCTAATTTCTAGTTAATCTTTGTTTCTGGTTTATTTTTTATTTTTCTGCATTTTTCAAAATTTTTTTGTGTTTATTTTTGCAGGTTTTTTCTTAGTTTATGCGTGAGAAGGGAGCAAAATCCGGAAATTTGTGATTTTCTGAAATTTCTCGACCCATAGGGAAACTTATATTGTATTGTTCATTTTTTATCACTTTTCATGATATATATATATATATATATATATATATATATTTGGTCTTTGAAAATATTGTTTCTATTCAAAAAATAAATAAATAAATAAAAATCGCATGTGGTTGCGAATTTTCACAACCTGCGAAAATTTCATAGATTGCGAAATTTCGTAGGTTAACAGCCCCCTCTGAAAATTCGGGTTACTTAATTCGCAACTTATCGACCACCTCATTGTTGCGCCCGTAACTCTCCGTGGGAACTCCAGTTTTGGGCGTTCTTGGGTACCGTTAGGCTTCGATAGTGTAGAATCTAAATGAAGAACACTTTTGAAATTTTTATAAAAATTAAATTTTCATCTCTCCAATTGGTCGCTTTTTTTTCTCTCTTTTTTCTTAGCAACTTGTCCATTTGAAACCCAGCGGGTGAATAAGGTCAATTGAAAAGCTTTGAGAGTCATCTATCAGCGAATTTACATATCATCTAAGATGCCTTTGCTTCCACTGGAAATTTCAATTCAAGCCCCATTGGACAATGGACATTTGGTGAAGTGGCGAAGAGTGGCATTTGTGTTTGTTTCCATTTTGAGCAAGCCTATTTTGTTAGGATTTAATGATTTCTATTTAGTTTCCTTTTGTATAGTTGTTTGTTTTTTATTTTGTGAAGAATTTGTTGGTTTGTTTTTGAAAATTTGAAAATATGATGCATTTTTTTATAATACACTTTCGAAACACCTTTACGATTTTCAAAATTACACCCTTTTTTTATGTTTTCTTCTTGCAGTTTAGAAAATTGTTTGTCAGTGTTTGATTTTGGATTCGATTACATGCTTAGTTAAAGTGGATGATCGATTGAATTCACTTTAACTTTGACATTTTCTTACTTTGGCTAACCACACACTTTGTGCACATAAGGTTTCATAATGGTGAAAAGCGCCTAACAATACAAACTTTGCAAAAGCCTGCCCTAGTTTAGATTTGACTACCTTTAATGGTTTAGGAACCCCATGAAAAGAAAGGCTAATGTGTCTTCGAAATAAAAGAAAGAGAAAAATAAAGCGAAAAAGAAAAAGAAAAGAAAAAAGAAAAGAGAAAGAGTGCAGCGCTTTTGCCTTGTGAGGCTTAGAAACTAAGGGATATATATTGAAAGTCTTTAAAGCCAGTACCACGGCTTATTTGGTTGGAGTCACCAGGCTTTGTGCCTCGCTACATGGGTGGATGGGTGAGGTTCAGCGGGTTGTAGGTGCTGGAGTCTACAAATCATTCAAAGTCCGGGGTGAAAGCAGGAAGAGTTAATTAATTCGAAAGATCCTTATGACCCCTAAAAGCCTTAATTGGTTGGGAGTCATCGGTGGATCCCAGTTTCATGGACTTTGGTGAGGTCGATTCCTGACATTTGCTACAACCTGAAATTGTGGAATAAGAGTGGGTCCGATCTATTTAGGTTGGTTAGTGTCTAGGTGGAGTGAAGAAGTAGCTTGGTTAGGGAGAGTGCGGTTGAGTAGTTTATTGTTTGAGAACGGTGAAACCACAAACACTTAAGTTTTAATTGGAAGTCTGGTTGATTCACTAAGAGGGAGGCTCTTTTGATACTCAATTCTGTATGGCATTCATTCTCTCGAGATAGTTATTGGATAAGGGTTTCAGAGATTCTCATCGAGGGTTAGGCATTACTCATTCATAACCTTTTTGAAATATCATTTTTGTGAACATAATTTTGATTTTGTTTTGATTGGTCTATCTTTCTTTCATTGCTGAGGACTAATGTGTGGAGTTGGAGACGATTAGTGCTCGAAAAGTGCTATTTTTAACCTTGGCCTTGTTTATTGCGGGGTTTTGAGCACGCTTTTTATTGTACTAATCAGTAGTAATCAACCGATTGCACATTAAGGTCCTGCTATTCTATAATCGCATTTTGTGGCTAATTTTGAGGTTTTGACTGTTATTGCAAAAATTGTTGAATGAGTCGACGAAGGTGGTCAGACTGAACGGCATTTGGGATGAAACTAGGAAGGAAAGAAGATTGTCTAAGAAATTAGACCTATAGGAGGAATTTGAGTAGGCTGCAAAATTTTCATTTGAAATTTCGTGAGTTTGCGTACCTCTGCCCTTTGTTCACGAGTTCACCTTGCCCCATTCACCCGCCTGCTGCCTTTTTTTCACTCTTTTGTCACTTTTGGTTTGATTCCCCAATTACCTTATATAATAGTGATGGTTCATGTAATTTGGTAATTTTGCTTGTCTTGGTGACTATATAAAGCCATTTATTTTAGCTGTAAAAGGAGACTTTTTGTCCTAGTGAATAAATTTTGTTTTTAATAATTTTCATTGGCTTTTCATTTCCTCCCCTTTTCTTTATTTTCTTACATTTTTCTCATTTGAGCACACTTGGGGATGATGACAACTTAAGGGATGATTGGCTAAACCATCCTTGAGGAGGGCTACTGAGCAACGTTTTGAGAGTAAAATTTGGTTCATACTGTATTTTTAATTCAGGGTTATTATAGCATTTATGTTTCTATCTTTCAATCAGGTTTATATACCCTCTTGAGATGCCTTGATTGACCGAGTATTTCTGGCAATCTTTTTGTAGTTCAGATGGATGCTTATTTGCTGAATCCGGCGGGATTGGACCAGTTGTTTCCTGAGTCAGTAAGGTGGTCGGGGGACATGTTTTTCGTGTCGGAATTAGCATTTATACTCGATAGTCCCTTTTGTTTTCAAAAGTGTTGAGGTTTAGATTTGAAACGAATGAAGATAGGTTCGAAATGACTGTAGGTCTCATCCTCCCCAGCCTTGTGAGAGGGAGAAAGGACCGCACTTGGGAACCTCAGATTGGCCTTGGAATCTTGAGCAGCAACCCAATGCTTGAGTTCTTGCTATGTTTTCTTTAGTTTATTTTCAATGCCGGCAATCCACCTCATTTGTTTTTAAATCCAAAATCAAGTGAAATTCACCTTTTGAGCCAAATTTGCAAGTCATTTGTCTCGAAGAAAACCCATCCGAATTACGATCATAGAAACCAACTATCTTTGTAAGGCGCTTCTAGGCTATATGGCCAGAAGGGTTTAGGTTTATAATTTTGTTAGTTGGAAGCTACCTAGCTATACTGCGTTCGATAAGATGCCTTAGATCATAATGCGCACTATTTTTAGTTATTGATCTTGACCCAGCGGCAGAGCCACGCTCGTTCTCAGGAGATCAGGGTTGTGAAGGTGCCATGAGTGTTTGGTGCTGCCCGAACTCGACCACTGGTGACTCTCGTGAGCCTCACGCATGAAGTACACACCGCCGCGATTGTGTGCCAGGCAGCGGAGTTTCTCAGGTTGCGCGGACTTGCGTGTAGTTTTAATATACCCATAATACCTATGGGAATTATTCCGCGTTTTTCCCTTATGGTCTTAACTTAGTCTTCAATGCTTCATTGAGAGTCTTACAAATGCCTTACGGCATCAGTTAATTGCGCGGATGAAATGAGATTTAAACCAATGAATTCTTGACTCAGGAACTCGGTGTGAAGCTTTTTGATCTGGTTGTCAATTGTTTTCCATTATCATCCATGAGTGCTTTGGGTTAGGGCCTACAGTTATGTTTTGAAGTTAAATACCTTTTGGTGATTGTGCCCAATAAAACCGGCTTGGCCATTTAGTGAAGTAGTCCTCTACCGATAGGGCTTTGCGACCATTCGATGGGCGGGGCGTATGTCGAGCCACGCTTATTGAAAGGCCGGGGCTTATAGTAAAGTCGATGGCACCGGTTGGGAGATGAGAGATCTAAGGCGCCGCCTCTTGGCGGTTCTGCACTTTACGACTAGTTACGCCGTCTTTGAGCATCGTGGGCCAATAATGCCACGCCTTACTGGGTTTCCTTTAAGGCGAGCTCAGATAATGGTTGCCCACGAGATCTTGTCGATGCGCCTCGATTATGTAGTTGGCATCTTCCTCTCCTGCCATTGAGGAGGGTCTGGAAAATTTGTTTATAAAGGGTTCCCCGCAAGAAGCGAATCGGCTTACCTTGCTCTTAGGTTTGGTGTGCCGGATCGCTTGGCGCGTATCGTTCAAGAGGTAGTCTAGATGGGTTCCGTCATTTCGGCGCGATGCGTATTAAACCGTCACTATTATTGATATCACGAAGGTTCCATGAGGTCTTTCGGCGAACCGTGCGTCCAAATCTTCTTTGGCGTTGGTACAACGCTAAGAGTGGCGTGGGTCTCCTCAGGATGATTTGGACCCCATATGGTGCGGCAACTGTGCTTACCTTTTGAGATAACGAATCATCTTTTCACCTTTTGCCTCGTAGTTGTCCTCTATCTGTTTCACCACCAACTTGGAATCACTGCATACCTCCAGTTGATTGGCCTCCATAGAGTGGGTGAGGTTAAATCCAGCAATGACAACTTCCTTTTCGGCTTCATTGTTTGAGGCCTGGAATCCGAATCTTAGGGCATATTCCACGTCGATCCCGTCAGAAATTACGAATCAAACTGCTCCACTTGTCTTGGGCATTGGCGGCCCCATAAACAAACCTCAGAGGGTTAGATGCCAGTTAGGCGGTTTGATGGGCTATCTGGGTGGATTACATGATGAAATCTGCTTTGGGTACCCACTTTTTGATTCGCTGTTTGTAGCCTTACCTAATGTGAACTATTTCGACTCTATATGGCCCGTTTACCGATCTTCAGGAGGTTACGGTTTGTGTAATATTTTCATCATTGCTGTTTAAATTTCGATAGTGGCTTGGAAGTACGGCCGGTCTTGGCGGTGGTCTGATGCTAGAGCGAGCTTTTCCAACTTCGGGTACCTTCCTCTGCTCCTCTGGACCTGGTGCATGTGTTTTGTCGGTTAGTTCTGGCAGGCAGCCTTAGTGATCGGAAATGGCTAAGTGAGGTGTGAGGAGTTCTCCCCCTCGAAGAGGCTTGAAATAAGCGGGCGGGAGTGTGGAGGTAGCTCAAGTAGGTTTTTAGTGCTATAAACGCCTTCTCACAGTGGGCATCCCATTGGAAGGCCTTCTTCATCATTGAAGAAGGGTGACCGCATCTTTCAATCTGGAACGCAAACGGCTCGGCCGGCTATTCTCCGGTCAGTGGCGAACATCTTGCAGTGTTCGAGGTGGTCGCATGTGAGCACGACTCTTATTTTGTTTGGTTGAGCTGTTTGTGGTTGTTGTAACACTTTGTTATCTAGTAGTAGTTTTATATATATGTTTTAGAATTATAATAAACTGACAAATGTATATTTTTCATAATAAAAATAAAACATAAGCAGAAGCTAGTTATATGCAAAGACAAGGAGTAAATTGAATGTTTTACAATTTAGGACTTAAGGGTCATAATATCATAAGATTGTATGCCAAAGTAGAGTATAGTATAAGTTGAATTGTAAATAAATGAAGATAAGGGACCTATGTGCAAATAAAAGGGAAATTAAGTATAAAAAGGAGGAGAGACAAAAAATATCTCATTTTGGTCTCCAAAAGAGAGCTCATACGATTGGGAGAGAAGAAGAGAGAAAGGAAGAAGAGAAAAGAAGAAGAAGAAGAGAAGGAAGAAGAGAGGGAGGGAAGGGAAGAGAGAGGAAGGAGGCCAAAAGGTATGGAATTCTAAAGTTTTGTATGGTTCGCAAATTGTATGGATTTCATGGATTGTATGGATAATGACATCCTAAACCACCAGGGTTTGTTAGGATTCATCCCAAAATTTCTTGAAAGTGAGGGTTGGTAAGACCTAAATAGTCTGAAGAGTATGGAATCCTCCCCTTTGAGGTTGGATTCATGGTTTAATTACAAGTAATGGGTTTTGGGTTTAGAACAAACCATAACTAATCTTTATGTTTGGTTTATGTAGGGTTATGACCCATATTAAATTTTAGAATGAATAGTCGTGAAAGGTTTTTGAAGTAAGATAAGTATTGAAAGATGATTTGAGTATAATAGAGGTTACAAGATGAATATGGAGTGGTTTTGATGTGTGTGTTGAGTATTGAGTTGGTTTGGGTGGAAATATATGAAAAAATAGGAGAAAAACCACCATTTTTGGGCATTTTTGAGGTTTGGTACCGGTACCAAACGAACTCCAGTACCACATGTATTGATAAGGCTGGTGTTGAGTGCAGAAAAGTCGATCTGGTATATGTTGTTTGGACCAGCGTTAGTTTTTGGCCATAGCATTAGTCATTTCTTGCTCCAAGATTGAGTGTTTCAAGTTTTGGATAAACGAAAACTATGAACAAGAGGAACAAATCTCCATGAAATAATTTATCTTCAAATTCGACCAATTTGTTTGAGAAAGTCACTGAGGTAGGTATGTTCAAGCCAATTTTTGGTTACATTTTGAACATAAGTGGTAGGTTGTTTGGAATGTTATCTTGAGTTTCGGTGTAGATTTGGGTGATTCTAGTTGGAAGAACCTTTAGCACCTTAGCAGTGATGTAAGAACAAGTGTCATGTATGGAGTTAAGACCCACGAAAATGATATTTTAAACTGTCCCTAGTGTAATAACTGGGGAAAGCTTGTCTTACTATGATAGGATGAAATACGTTATAAATAAGTATAAGTCTAATAAAAGTAGAAATAAGTATATGAATTTTTATGTGAAAGCGTCTGATTCAACATGTATAAAATATTATTTGATCTTGAATATCTCCACAAGTATATACGCGATGCAGTAGGTATTCCTGTATATGAATATCTTTCTAATACATAACAAATTATTAAGAAAACATATAATCTTGATTGCACGCGCTTTGTGGCCAGGGTAGTTGGATAGATAGGCATACTGTAGGGGACACGAAATTTCTTTGCGGCATCTGAATCTGATATCGAGGCCCGTTTGGAGTCGATGACATAGATCCCGTTTGGATCACTATGGCGGCCTCGTTTGTGTGTACGAGGGATCCTTTGTCTGCGTGCGGTGATAGTACCCAGCCCGGGTGCTAGGATAGAGATCCTTTGTCGTATAGTGATAGTACCTTGAATTTTTATCTGGTCATCTTGTTGATAGTACCTTGAGTACATACGAGTTCTCTCCACGTATCCATTTATGTAATTGACCATGAGCATGAACATAGAAAATGAAAGTATGTGTAAAAAAAATGTAGAAAGTGTATGACTATGATGTAGAGAGTATAACCTTTGCATATGATGATAGTATGGGTTACAAAAACAAGAAATACAGTATAAAATGACACGAAAAGTATATGAAATATGATAAGAAAAGAAAAATGTTATGAGAAAAGAAAGTAGACATGAGAAATGAAATAAATATATGTACATGTTATAAGTGTCATAAAGATATGCATGTGTTTAAAGTAGGATGACCCCTTGTTAGAAATTAGATCCATATGTGTAAATTCCCACTAAATTTATAAACAGCACGGGTGTTTTATCAGGTGTAGGTGCGAGAAGAGAAACCAAAGGCAGGGCAGATCTGCATCAGGGCTAGGTCAAACATCAATGAGGGTCCAGAGGAATTTTGAGTATAATGTATATATGTCTTTTGTTTCTTTTTGTAACCAGATATAAATGTTGAGCAACCGAAACAAATGAAGCTTGTATATATTTTATGTCCGTGCTACATAATATAATACAAGTAGAATGTTCCCAACATTATATGAATGAGCTTAAAGATTGCAATGAAATAAAGATTGAGTGGTATCCAGGCCCAATTAGGGGCATCTCAATTTAGTGGCATCCCGGATTCGGTTAAGACCGTAGCACCCAGTTTCTAGTCTAACCCAGTTTGCGGGTTTCCAAAGCGCAGAATCTGGGATGCCCGCTGGGGTGGTGCCCATTGAGCCTGCGGTACCTAACTGCCTAGCTCATTCATATGGCACTTATGTTTAGCAGGCGGACATAGGTGTTGGGCACACATTGTTTGCAAAAGAAAGCAAAGACCGATGGACAGTGGTACTGCTCTTGTGCCCATGAGCCAAGCTGCGTGCCTTGGTGGTACCAGCGACCTGTATCACGTACTGCATGCCATGACATATATTACATATATTTGATCATTTCTTCATGTCTGCTGTAACATTCCACCTTTTCTTATCATGTTTGCCATCACTTTACTAGTGTCTGTATTTCTAAACTATATAGCATATAATATCATCACGTATATCATACCACTACACCTGCTTTTCCATTTTCTTTTATGTTCATACTTAACTGCAATAGATATGGGAAACAACATAGTACTATCGCGATGTGCCGAAGGCTCCTGCCTCATTCTATCTATGCACGAGAAAGATACTACGGTATGCGAGCGATCTGCGGCATGACCCCGAAAGACGCTGATCCCAGGCAGCAACTAAGCGACTCTATCTCTTCACGTATGTTTGTATACGTGCTGTAATGTATATTGAAAAGATATCTCTATGCAGATACCTGCGATATCTGCCAGAATACATTAAATATCTTTTATACATGCAACAGAGGTCATATGACAGCAGTAGACTTATATGAGCGTCTTCATGCGTGCCAAGTTACCATGCTCTAGGGATATAACTCTTGTGCTCATTGCCAGAAACTCATTTGGGCTCGATCGAACACCAGTATCTAACTTGGCCGGGATATTCAAAACATAACAGTGTGACAACTATCTTTTTGAGGAATGAATTCTCCTGGCGTCTAGTTGCAGAGCTTGAATCACCTCAGTCGTGCGACAGCAGCTGGTCGCTTTCAATGCGTGAGCTTTTAGTATCGTTGCGATCCTGTAGGGCATGGGAAGCGCGTGCCACTGATACCAATGCGAAAATGGTTTTCATATTTCCATAACTCATCCTCAAGCACCCTCATAATCTTATTCTTCTTATCTCCAAGCTTATGAAGTGTATAAGCAATAGTGGGAAATTTGTTCTAAACACTGCGAGTAAATCCTTTCCAGTATCCTCTATTTACTGCTTTCAAAAATCTAAATGCAAAATGGAGACCTTATCTAAATACGTCCATGCTATTCATCACAGCATATACAACTATATTTATATTTCATATTTAAACTGCTAACTGCTGTACAACTAACTGCTCTTTTTATGTATTTCAACTATGCTATCTTTCCCTTATGGAGATGACCTTGAATGTATAAGCACTTGTTCCACACACAGTTCACTCTGCACGGCATGCAGATCTGGGGTGTAGAGCGTTACCTGTCTTTGTAGGCTTTGCTTATTTACATTTTTTAGCACGATACCCCATTCCAGAAAGGCTGCATTTGCGACCAATATACCCTAAACATCTCTCAATAATTTGGGGTATTCCTCTCCCCTCCCTTTAAAAAATTTAGTCTCGAAATTCATGCACAGTGAAGAGTTGCGGATGCGTAACTCTCATAGTTTATGGCTCCCAGTAGCTTCTTCTGCACTATAAGGTGTTGAGCACTTTTACTAATGAGCGCGTTTGTTCGCCAAATTGTTTCACTTCAGCCATAATTGCGCTGCACGACCTTCATCATATGACAAATCCTCTTATACTTGTATCTCTTTTGTGGTAATATGTCTAGACTCATCAGAGCGTTATCTCGAAGCATTGACATACGACGCCGTGTAATTCCAGTCAACTCGGAATGCGATCGATAAGCCGCGAAGACGACATGTTCTAGAATCTCATATGGCCATACCAACCAGTTATTGACTCAACTTGCCTTCGATACCAAGCGGTAGGGCCTCCGCGGTGATACTTTGAAGACCTTGTCTCCACTTCATATTCAATATCTCTTCTTTTTAAATGCGGCATATGACTTTGTCGATCCAGTCGCCATAACCTTTGCCAGCGGCATGCTTTCTCTTCCGTATCTTTTACTATGTCTGGACCAATCATCTTGTACTAATTCAACTTTGTCCAACATACCGGAGTTCTACATCTCTATCCATATAAAGCTTCATATGGTGCCATGCCAATGCTTGATTGATAACTGTTGTTATAGGAAAATTCCATACATGGAATATACCTATCCCAACTTCAAGTAAATTCCATTACACATCCCCGAAGCATATCTTCGAGCACTTGAATCAACCTCTGGACGTATCCATGCATGCGCGGATGGAAGAAATCTTGATTCGTTCTGGCCCAGTGGAGTGTTTGGAATCCAACAAAATTTATAACCTAGGATTCCCTCTGCGTAGCAAAGCTCTGCGGTATAGTGGCTCAGGGTCGAACCTGAGGGGATGGAGTTTTCTTGAGTGAGGAGAGGTGGTGCATTGAAAATGGTGTTTCTCAGTTTATAGGGTTTGTGGAAAAGCAGTTGACAATATTAATAATGTGAATGGTTGAAGACTATAACTGATGTAAAGGTTAAGAGAATCCTTGAGTCTGAGACTGGGCTTAGGGTTTTAGGTTAGCGGAGCATGTGCTGGGTTTTTATCCTCGCGTTGGGGAGCATGAGCACCTTGGTCATTTCCGAACCGGATCTTCATTGGCTTTTATAACCTAAACCTAGAGTTTTCCTCTTGAAAGATGGCATTTAGTTAGGCATAAATGTCACTAACGTTCGAAAACATATCTAAAAGCCTACCTATGATAACTGGCGGAGACAATGGCGGGCATCGGTGGATCTGAAGAAATCGCTGCTTTGAACCCAGCTTGCCAAATACACATTAGGAGAGCATGCTTTGGGATTTAACCTGGAGTGAGAAGCGGGAACTGAATACCCACTTAAATGCATACATGAAGAGCATGAGAACATGGAGCTAAATGAGAATATTTTGTGCTTCCCTTCAAGGATCAAGGGGTTTAGCTAAGCATCCCATGATTTGTCGTATCGAGGGTGTTTGGCTACTCAAAAAGTGCAAGAAAATGAAGGGAAGAAGAAAATCCTGACAGCAGAGGAGAGGAAGCTTGTGCATAATTTCCTTGATTGATTGATGGGTAATGAAAAGTTAATTTGATTACAAGCATGGTGAGCTTATATAGGCTTAGAAATAAGGAAATGCAAAGTGTTTTAAGAACAAAATTACATGAGGAGCAAAATTGTATAAAACTCTGAGAGTAAGATTTGCGATCTCAGCGAGGCAGTGACGGTGTTCGCGATTGCGAAAATTGGCAACTGCGAGTAAAGTTGCTTTCTGGCTCAAAAATTTCTCTGAGCTCCTTCTCTTCAGTATTAGCTCCAAAATTCCTCTGGTTTGATTACGCATCTTCGAATTCAGCTCGGGTTCATCGTGTTTGAATCGAATTGAGGAATTATGAGGCATTTGACCTGCAAAACTACTAAAAATAGCTACAAAATGTGATCAGTGAAAAGTCGGGACCTCAATGCATCAATTAGGTTATTAAAGTCGATTAGTACACAAAAAGCGCATAAAACCTGATATAAACAGGGCTTGAAATTGCACTATTTGGGTACTAATCCTCCCAACCCAAAGGGTCATTGCAAGTCCCTTATGATAAAAAGAAGGAAAGATCATGCGGGATATGTTTTTGCAAAATGGAGTATGCGATTCCCCAGTATGTGCAAATGACCGATTATGACCAATTGGGACTCTGTGTAAGGGCCGACTTGGGAGAAAAATGGAGGCAGAGTTTAGGCGACAATTATTCGAGGAAATCGACCTGAATTTCCACCAATCCGTCTTTTGGGTGATCGGTTTGTAATAATAAGGCATAAGCTTCTCTCCCCACCACACACGACCAAACTGCAATGCCTTGGCGACCCTGACCTAATTGGATTGATTCCTGTATTTCGTACTTCTATTGTATTTATGGATACGATCTTTGGCTTTCTGACTTTACCAAAGTCGTGTAGCGAGGATCCGCAGACGACTCCCGACCAACTAAGGTTTAGGGCATGGGTTAAAGGGATCTTCGACCCTGAGCTCCCCATAGGTTTCACACTGGACTTGAATATTTGAGAATCCGGCACTAATTGTAAAACTCACGATCCACCGTATGGTAGGCACAAAGTCGGTGGCTCCCAACCCCGGTTGGCAGAGACACTTGGGCTTTAAGGCTTTAAAGCCATAGACCCTCTCGGCGGACCATGCTTTCGGGTTTGAGAAATGTGAAACGGCACGGCTTCATATCTCTTTCCTTTTCTTTTTTTCTTTTGGAGAACCTTACATTGGCCTTCTTTCTTGGGGACTTTAACCTGTGGGTCGTCAAGAAGCTAAGGCCGGTTTTTGTAAAGCGAAGGGCCAGCTTCTCAACCGGCCCAGTGAAACAGTGCCAGGCTTGTGTGTGTGGCTAGAATGGTGGAGGCAATGGGGGTAGTGCAGGTCTTCCAAGCCGGCCAAAACTTCAGGTAGGCGTGGAACCATTCTAGCATTTAGTATCTGCAGATAATAGCTTTTCAATTCTGGGAAGAGGCGAACCACGATAATATAGAAGTAAAATGAGATGCAAAAGTGTAGAAAAATAGATTTATATTATATATGTCAAGGTGAATTTGCAAAAATTTTGACTTTTCAAGAGAAATGGCAATGACCTCTTCATAAGCAAAATGGAGCTGGCGGCGTATGATACAAGTAAAACTAAAACCAAAGTATGAACATCACTTCGACATACTAAGCATCCAGCAGCGGGCGAAAGTTAGTGGAAGTCAGTACTCTGATCGATGGTGGCTGGAAAAGGATCATCCTCGGCTGGCGGGATGGTCTTTGCTTTGTAAGAAGTAAGGCGTCTTTCTGCTGCAGTACCCAACCGCCCACATCAAAGGCTGGGGTGTGGTGGAGGAGCTAATATCCTGATGGGGAAGTGGCTGAGGCTAAGCAAGGGCTGCTGCGGAGAGGCAATGAGGGGCTTTGAAAAGTGGCTGTAGTGCATAAAGTGCTTTAAATCATAAGCGTGAAGCCTCGGTGCAGATCATCCTCTGCGTGTGGCTGTGAAGAGTACACCCAAATGGTATGGTGAAATTTGAGAATGTGCGGGCCGGAGTCTCCGTGAGCTAGGAAGTCCCTACGAGAGAGGAATGTTAATGTCGCTGTTTGTCTTGGAGTGCTCGGCTTTAGCTATATCTGTGCCCAGAGGCGAGTGGGCGTGGGGCCCCGAGATAAAGGGGAGGGGCATCGGGCTGAGGGCGATCTTTGGAGCTCTTGGTATTATGGTCGTGGAGTGGAGTGGGAGGATGCTGAGTGAAGAGGCTAAGTTTGGGAGGCTCACAGTGTGTTTGGTGTGGGGATGAGATCCTGGGGTATCATCAGGAAGACATCACTAGTGAACATCAGGAAGATGGAGGCTGAAGACGGCAGCATGATCAAAGCAGCTGAGTTGACTCACGGGTGAGGCTGACCTCTGTTTGGGTGGGGGCTGGGCGGACTGTGTCGAGCACCTGGCATAAAGTGGAAGCAGGGGCGGGGACCTGGAGTGCGGGGAGTAGGACTGGGTGGTGAACTGCGTCCTTGAAATGAAATAAGGATGTCATGTCAGCTCTGCTTGGGCTGAACCGGTAGCAATAACCCTGCAATCGATATAACTTTTTCAAGATAGCTTCTCTCCTCTGAACAATATGCTGAAGTGGAAACATATTCATTCCGAAATGTGGTCTATCGAAGGAAGCATACGCTCAGGAGTGCGCTGAATAATATCGACTCACCAGTAGAGTCCATAGAGAGAAGCTGGACCATCTCCCTGGTCAAGGGATGGGGCCACTGTCTATAATCAGCCGCGTTGGCGAGGACCACTGGCAGATGGAGAGTGGCTGTGATGTCAGAGGCTCGAAGTATCCCTGGCCGGCCGTCGATAGAAAAATGAAGAGTAGTCGGGTTGACTCAACAGTTTCATCGTATGAGTTGAACTCGATATTTCTACAGGGGATAATATAAGCCCGGCCGCTGTGAATGGCTCCAGGATGGTATCATTTGCCACGAGGAGCATGGGGTCCGGAGCCAGGTCCAGCGGCAAATGCGGTGTGTGCACCGGCAAATCTCTCCCCTACTGACTAACATTCCCGGAATGGGGTCGTGAAATGAAAACCCAGCCTAATGATGGGCCTTGGGAGGCCAAATAAGACTCAAAGGCAGCCACCCTGATAAAGGTGGAGAGGAGGGTGGCGCCCTAGATTTCGAAGTGGATGACTCACAGGGCACGAGTCTCAGGCCCTCATCTTTGTGATGGGACCTGGAGTGGCTTTGGATCAGAAGGAGCAGATGGAGTGGATTGGCAGTGTGAATCTATCTCCTCACAGGGTAGGGACCGCCAGATGGGAACCCTGGGCCGTCGGGCCCAACAAGGCTCCATGCAGTGTTTGGGACAGTGGCCAGCAGCGACAACGGGGCGACGGGCACCGCTAGGGTGTGCCTGTGTCTTCTGGCGGTAGAACCCCCAGTGTGAGTCATGCCATGAAGTGGGGCCTGGCACCGCGATCAGAAAGAATGAGCTCTCTAGTTTCATTGGTAATCGAGACACAGGAGAGCAACTAGAGAGGATATGGGTCTTTCATAAACTGGATGGTTGAAGTGAAATGAAAGTGAAAGTAAACAAGAGTTTAAATAGATGAGGAGGGGTAGGTGGGAAGATAAAATCAATTAATGGCTTTTGTGACCATTGCTTGAATGGCTCAAAATTGAATTTAATTGTATGGCGTGGCGCGGGAGGAGGGTTGGGGAAAAGCAGAAGGGATTCATGGGGGAGGGAGGAAATAGAAACAGTTATCTGCGGTAATTTTTATGAATAAAATTTTCTGATTTGAGTTCTTAAATTTGTTTTATTTACCATGTTGTTTCTTGCACCTTGGCAGCTCAAGCATGAGAGATAAGATGAGAAGTGTTAAAAACCAGAATTACAAAATTCTGAGTCAAGATGATAATGAAATCTTGTTTTAAAAGTGATAAACAAAGCTAAAATCTCATTAAATTGATTGGTTTCCAGGAGTCTTGCAGAACAAATCTGCATCTTAACAAAGGTTTCATGGGTTGGGAGGAGGCTCCTCTATCTTGATGAGAGTGTTGCGGGATGATTTGATATACTCTGAGTTTGTTAACGTGCATATCTGGTGGTGCGTAATTGGCATGATAGATGCAGAAAATTGGTGATCTCACGATTGATCCTTCATCAGCGCTTCTTGGTTCTCTATTAGTTCTTCTTCTGGTTCATGAACAACGTGTTTTCCTTCACAATGCCACTTGGCGGAGACTTCTTGACTTAGCCCTTATCCTCGGTGTGGCCATCTTGTTCCTGATGAAGATGTTTGAGCTCAAAGTGTTAGAAGACGAAATTTTTCAACCATATTAAGTGGTTGATTATGGCATTGTTTGTGGCTAAATGGCCTCTAGTATGATGCGGGCACTTGGTGAGTGCTCTCACGCCATTATTTGTAGCCGAGAACCACGAATCAGGATGTAGAAATTATCTACCTTTACACCCGAGACAACATCCTCAACTGTCACTTTGGTATTTTTCAGCAGTCGATCTGCTAAGGATGTTGATGTTGGTAGACTTGGCTCCCCAGAGACTGGCGCATGCATTGAGTATGGCGGTGACTTAGCTCGGGATCTGGTGCTGCTTGTCTGTACGAGTCCCTCCCGATGTTGGCCCAGGATGGTGAGGATCACAGATCTTGTATTCAGCATAAAGTTTTACCTGGATGATAGTGACTTGTTGATCGAGAAGGCCTTCTTATTATTACTGACGCCTTTTGACGTACGATCTTTGAAATTTAGCATAGGTTGGAACTGTTTGATCAGCTCAGCGATGGATGTTCTGCCAGGCGCCTCGGCACTTCGAGGTCACCTTTTTGGCAGAAGCCTTCTTTTGCCTCTCGGTGCTTGGGAAGCCAGGGGCATGCTTGCTGTCGAATCCTCTTTGATGATTATATGTTCAGACTCCTCTTCCTCCTGTTCTCTGGTTTTTCCTGCAGATTTGGGCATTGGCTGCTCAATTTCCTTACCACTCCTTAAAAAGTGATAATAACAGGACTTTATCTAAATTCTTGCTTGAGCTCATTTGAAACTTAGTTCATGCACTCCCACAGGATTGGGCGGGGTATGGAGGAACCTTCCTTTCTCGATGCACATGGCTGGTGTTGGTATTTCTGCAGTGGATGGCCCACATGTGTGTTTTGATTTAGGCTTTTGTAAAAGCCCATCAATTCTTTGTCCATGGGCTCTGCTCTATTCTTTGGTTGTCCCGGGCATTGATAGTTTTGCGCTCTCCTCCTGAGAATTCCCACCACCGCGCTCAAATTGTGATAGCTTGCTCCACGGTGATGAGGTGTTGTTTACGCTTTCTTTGTTGAGAGGTGGACCCATCTCTGTTCTTTGCTGGTGTGCCCACTGGGGGACATATCTGAGGAGGTTTAGGCTTCCGGGCCGGGTTGGGGTGGTTCTTAATTGGGATTATAAGTGTTGTCATCTTGGGCATCGAGTTGGTGGCTATTTTGTATAACATTTGCATTTTCAACCCATCTGTCCACACTAAGGGGAAATTAGGCTGATGCTCCTTGATGGTGATAGATTGACAATTGAAACATGGTTGGCTAGGCATAGATGCCTCGATCCTTTGCCCTGGCCACCTCACGGTGATTTCTCTACTCAAGTTCTTCCATCCTTCTGTTTAGGGTGGACAACTTAGCCTTTAATTCCACATCCTCCGTCAGTGAATAAATGCCTCCCCTCGGTTCACTGTTGGTTTCATTCTCTCTACCTCCTTTGGGTTAGGCTCATCCCATCCCTTGGAGGTTTCAGCCACGTAGTTCAAAAAGTCCATGGCTTCATCAGGATTTTTGCTAAGGAAGTCCTCTCGCATGGTCTCGAGAGTTGTTTTGCATGGAAGGGGACATTCCATGTAGAAATAGTTCACTAGCATCTATGTAAACAAAAACCCGCTGGTGAGGGCATGCACTGATGATACTCAGATACCTTGCTTAACATTGATGATGCATTCTCCCACTTTGTGTGTTTGCGAGTGTAGATTTCCTCGCCAGGTTGTTGTTAGCATGAGCCTTTAAAACTTCTTCAAAAATTCAGCACAGCGGCTCGGCCAGTCTGATAGTCCTTAGCCTTAGTAATTACGCCAAATTTTGGCTTTATCTTTGAGGAGTAAAAGGGAAGGCTTTCAGCTTGAGCAAGTCATATCATGCCTCATGAGTAGTGCACAAGCGTCGCCTAAATCTGAGCTGCTTGTGTGTATGGATTTGTTTTCAGCACATGCAGTCGGGAGGGCTAAAAATAAGGTCTCCTTTGCCCACATCCTCTTGGAGGTGGTAGCAGTGCATAGTGCTCACCCTTGGTGGGTGAATGTGATCCCTCATTGATAGCCTTCAAATTACTATCGATGAACCCCTTATTAGCTCTCTTGTTCTTCGAGTGGGGTCTCCATCTACAGTTGGTGTACAAGCCTTCACGATACTACATTCATTGGAACTTCTTTCGGTTTGCGGTGTTTAAAATACCCTTTGCATAAGCTCTGTAACACGCACGCAAACCAGCAAGCTAACAAAGGTTGTGGTTTGATAAAATCAAGCAGCGAAGTACGGTCTGCGGTGAAGTTTTGGCTTGGGTGAAGGCGCTGATTTCCGCTGCGGTGAGGCTACCCAGTGGGGAAAAATGATAAAATAAAAAAAGTAAATTGCACCAAAACTTGCGTTTTATTACAAGTTCAGCTGTTCTTTCTCGCTGGGGCACCATCCCCCGGCCCGACGGAGCCATTGATTCGTTCTGGCAGTAGGTGTTCGAATCGACAAAATTTATAACCTGGGATTCCTCTGCGGCGTGGCAAAGCTCTTTGCGGTATAGTGGCTCACAGGGTCGAACATACGGGGATGGTTTTCTTTGTGAGAGAAGGGTACGATCTTACAGAAATGGTGTTTCTCGTTGGATTTATAGGGTTTGTGGAAAGCTTGATGTGTGTGAATGGTTGAAGACTGAAATAAGCTGATGTAAAAGTTAAGAGAAATCCTTGAAGTCTCGGACGATGGGCTTAGGGTTTTAAATTAGCAGAGCATGTATCAGGGTTTATCCTCGAGTAGAGCATGACATATAGTCATTTTAGAAACCAAGTCTTCATTTAAGCTTTATAACCCCCTAAACCACAGGTTTCCTCTTTAAAGATGGCATTTAGTTAGGCATAAATGTCTAACGGTGAAAACATATCTCGAAAGCCTACCCTACGACCTTCAAGCTCAGCTAAGCTGGGCCTTGATTGGATCTAGTGAAGTATCCACGGGCAAAAAGCTTTACTTAAATACACATTAGGAGAGCATGCTTGGGTTTTAACTTTAAGGTGAGAACCTGAAATACCCTTAAATGCATACATGAAAGAGCATGAGAGAACATGGGTAAGCCCAGAAATCATCCCTTTAGTGGCCTTCCCTTCAAGGATCGGATTTTTAGCGAAGCAACCCTTGATTTGTGCATCATGAGAGGGGTGTTTGGCTACAAAAAGTACAGAAAATGAAGGGAGAATAAGAGAAAATCCTGCAGTGTGAGGAGGGAGAGGAAGCTTAGTACTGATTCCTTGATTGATTGATGGAGTGACAAAAGTTGATTTGATTACAAGCATGCGTTTGAGCTTATAGGCTCGAAATAAAGGAAATTACAAAGTGTTTTAAAGAACCAAATTACATGAGGTAAACTTGTATAAAGCCACGGTGGGTCAGCGATCGCGACCTTGCAGGTGAAGCGGTGTTAACGGGTTGCGAAAATTGACGGCTGCGAAATTTGCAACCTCTGAAATTTTGGAGTTGCGAAAATTAACAACTGCGAAAGGGATTACGAGGTTGCAAACTTTTGCTAACCTTGCAAAAGAATTTCTCTTACAGCTCCTTCTCTTGATATAAGCTCCAAAATTCCTCACGGTTTTGATGCATCTTGGTCGACTCGGGTTCATCGTGTTTGAATGAATTGAAGAATATAAGGGCATTTGACACAAAACTACTAAAAAATAGCTACCAAAGGAATGTGGATAGATTATAGAAAAGAAAGTGGGACACCGTGCATCAATTAGGATTATTAAAGTGATTAGTACCGCAAGCGCATATGTTTATATAAACGGGCTTGAAGTATACTTGTTGGAGTCGTCAATCTTTATCTTGAAATTCAGCCTAGTACCCCAGGTTGACTGTAGTTCCTTCCAGAACCTCGATGTAAAATGCGGATCTCTATCCGACACAATAGACAACGGCACACCATGCAATCGTACAATCTCTTTCACATATAGCTCAGCTAGTCGATCCATAGAATAGTAAATCCTGACCGGTATAAAATGGGCTAACTTTGTGAGCCTATCGACAATCACCTAGACAGAGTCATGTTTTTGTTGCGTGAGGGAAAGGCAGGCACCAAAATCCATGGTAATCCCACTTCCATTCGAATTGGAAGTGGATTAAACTTGTTGGAACGGTGTTTAGCTTTGACGCTGGCGACCGTAAAACGATTTAGACACATACTCGTCACATCTATTTTCCTTTCCTGATAATGTTTTCAAATCCTAGTACATCTTATTACCTCGGGATGCATGGTATATACGTATTATAGAACTACATAGCAACTTTTTTCTTTAGCTCTTTATCATTTGGCATACATAATCTTTGATACGGAAATATATACTTCCGGCTTCTTTCTTGGCTTTCATTCTTATCTCATCATCTCGACCAATACTGCCTTTTTGCATATCCACATCATTTTCTAAGCATATATAATCATTTGCTTTAGCACAGGCTGTGCTTTTAATTGAGCTAATAAAGCTCCATCGAGATCTTATTCTCCATTCACTATATGTTGAAGTGACATTCTTATATCTTTACGCCCAAAGCTATCTAGCTACCACATTAGCTTTTTCGAAGTGGTAATCTATTATACAGTCATAACCTTTAAATAGCTTTAACCACCTCTGTTGTCTCAAGATTTAAATTCTTTTGAGTAAACGGATGTGAGACTATGATTTGTGTAAATTCTACACTTTTCCCGTATAAGTAGTGTCACCATATTTTCAGCAAATACTACGCTTGACCCGACTCTAGGTCATGGGTGGGATAATTTTGTTCATGTGGCTTCAGCGCGGATGCATAAACGCTCTTTCGTCTGCATTAACAGCATCCTAAACGATGCGACATGCTATCTGGTATATCTTCGAAGTAATTTGCGTCCCGATCTTGGTCGCTGACCGACATCTCTTTATTTGTTTAAAACTATTCTAACATTTTATGCATCCCGCTTGAAACTTTACTCCTTTCTGATAATTTGGTGAGCGGAAGAAGCTAAATGAGAGAAAAACCCTTTCACAAATCTTTTATAATAGTACGCTACAAACCCAGCTTTCACGCGGTTACGCCGACGGTTTCAATTTCTGTGACCTCGATTTTAAGCGGTCGCTCTTGTTATTCCTCGGTGACACGACCTTGCTTTAGGAATGAAACTTCCTTTAACCCGAAAATCTGCATTTAATGAGCTTAGCATATAACTACCTTCTCTCTGGGTCACCTTCAGAACTATTTTCTAAAATGTTGCTCATGCTCACATTAAATGCTTAGAATACACCGAGGATATCATCAATAAAGACCCTTCTGTTGATCCATAGGGTTGGAATGCTAATTCATTAAATCCATGAATCTTGTCGATTGCATTAGTCAACTCAAATGGCATTACCAAAAACTCATATTGGCCATGCTCCAGTTCCTGAAATGCGGTCTTCGACACATCCCACTTCTTTCACTCTTTGCACGATAATACCACATCCTTAGTCGATGCTTGAAAAGACACGCTCCTCAGCGATCAAAGATGTTCCAATTCGGCAATGGGTATTTGTTTTTCACTGTCACTTTGTTGATTTTTCGATAATCAATGCACATCCGTAGAGTGCCTTCTTTCTTTTTCACAAATAAACAGGTGCACCCCAAAAGGAAACATTGGGTCTGATAAATCCTTTATCCAATAGCTCCTGTAGTTGAGTCTTCAACTCTTTCAACTCAGTTAGAGCCATCATATGGTGCCTATAAGGCCCATTCTGGTACAATTTCATTTGGGATCCACCTCCTCTCGGAGTGGAATGTAACTCTTTAGGGAATACATCAAAAAACTCCCTTACTGGGATCTTTTACATAAACTTGACCTCTCTTGGAAGTCAAGTATTACAACCATCTCACATCCTTTCCTCATAAGTCTCTAACATATGGTCGTGGACATTGCACTTGATCCAATGCCTTGAACTATATATCTTCCGTTGATTAAAGCATCTAACCACAGTATAACATCTGTCAATGATCGCTTGATGCTTAGACAACCAATCCATTCCCAGAATCAAGTCAAATTCTCGGAATTGTAAGGGTATCAAATCAACGAAACTATCGCTTGTATAACAAATGGGACAGCCTTCTATGTACACTATTCAGCTACCTGCAGCATACCACCAATAGTTTGGTCACATGCATGTCATATGCTAGCCCATTCCTTCTTTGGTATTTTATCAAATACCTGTTCAATGCATACATATGAATGAGTTATCAATGCATGCATCTCAATATCATATAAAGAAAATATACCAGCAATCACTTCAGGAGCATCCTAATCCTCACGAGCCTTCATAGCATATGCTCGTGCTGGCGATGTAGGCATAGGACGATCTACTGTCTCTGACACTGTACCTCTTCGTCCTCACATGCTTGGATCGGCCCCAGGCCTCTACCTCTATCTCAGGAGTTGACGGTGGTGCCTTTGACCTCTCTCTCTGTATTACTGCGGGGATTCCTATTATCTTGACTCTTTGGGACAATTTTCCATTAGATGTCGGTGCTTCCACATCCCTAAAGCACCCACTCCTATCAACAGTGCGAGCCTCCCGAATGTCGTGGGTAGCGTGGGGGCTGGAATTCTCCTGTCCAGGCCCCAGGCACCTCTGCATCTTTAGGTGCTGTTGGTTCCTGCCTTCTACCTCTTGTAGCGGAACTATATTGATTTATTTGGAGTTTCCCTAGCTCTTTCCCAGGGAAAATGACTCCTAAGAAAACTTCTTCTTTTGAGATCTTTCTTTGCTGCTCGTTTCTAGTCTCTCTACTTTCATTGCAGCTTGGACTAACTGATAGAAATCCACTATTTGAAGAGAAGTCATAGGTGCCAAATACCTCTTGATGGAATCATGCAGTCCATCCTCAAATTACCTACACCAAAATGCCTCAGTGAGGACCAACTCCAGTGCATATGAGGGCGACAGATTCTTCTCATATTTAGCCACCCAAATAAGCTGGAATTAGGAACTACTTCCCATGGACTCCATATACATCTTGGTAACGTACTTTGCCCTGAACTCTTGTGGACAGAGCTCCAGTCATAGTTGAATCACTTGAACTACCAAGCTTTAGTTTCCACAATCGCCTTTCAATATAATGAGACTACGCATGATGCTCTCTGGTGGGCGAGAATAACTTCCTCGATATTCTTGCGGCTTTCTAATAGATTCACTTTGTGGACTCTTCCATGTTTGTCCATGGGGTTCCTCATCCCATGTCTTAGCACCATATCGGGGCTTTTGGATACGGTAATCTTACCAATACGAGTCATATGAGATGATATCCTCGGTGGCGCTTGCATTTGGCTCGGTGGAACTTGGCTCACTTACGGCCAGTTGAAGGGTTGGCTGGAATATTCCTGATCACGGGGGTTTAACACTCTGTTCTTCTTAGGTTGCATTTACAGAGGGCGATCCATCTATCTGAGCAAGGACATCCACATCAGGCCAACACATTTCTATACATATGCTTTTTTATCTTTTCTATCTTATACTCTATCTAGAATCACATCTTATACTTTATACAGAATCGCTTTAAAGCATAGAGCTTTTCGAAGCATTCAAACTGACTACGATACCACTAAATTGTAGCACCCAGTTTCTAGTCCTACTAGGTTGAATTAGGCAGAATACCAGATGCCCTTTAAATTATGATGCCCCGGGTTGAATCTGATACAGTAACTTTTATTTACTATAACTTTAAATATTCATATATTGTTAAACATTCCTACTTGTATTATATTACGCGGCGGCGGATTACAAAATATATATACAAGCTCCATTTTATCGTGTTCAACATTTACATTGTTTAAAACGAGACATGTATTATACCAAAAATCTTCCCGGTGGACCCCCATTGGTGATATTGACCTTGGGCTGGCGATGTTGGATCGTCTTTGCCCTCACGGTTTCCTCTTGTACCTACGGTTAAACACTGCTGTAGCTTGTAGCTTATTGAGATTTACACACATATGGATAACCTCACAACGAGGGTCATCCACTTTAAACACATGCATATCTTTATGACACATATAACATGTACATATATTTATTCATTTCTCATGTCTACTTTCTTTTCTCATAACATTTTTCTTTTCTTATCATATTTCGCCTTAGCACCGTGTCATTTTATCTTTGTATTTCTTGTTCTTTATGGCGTATATCTTATCGCATCCAGCAGGTCATTGTACTTCTCATATCATATCATATACTTTATACATTTCCTTTATATACTTTTCATTTCTTTTTTTATGTTCATGCTGGAGCCTGAAAGTGGATACGAAGGAAGAAGCTGTATGTACGAGGTACTATCCTTTGTTCTCTATACGTATCACCCAGAAGGTACTATCAGCATGCAGACGATGATCTACGCATATGATAAGCGAATTTATAGTGATCGAAGCGGGATCTATGTGCCAGAGCGATAGGGCCTTGATATCGTAGCCGTATCTCTTGCGTGATTGTGTCCACATAGGCGGCCCGAGGTGACTTACATCAATAGGGTCCATTGGAAGATTTTTGGTATAATGTATATGTCTTTTGTTTCTTTTTATGAAACGTGCAAATCTTTTGAACACTCAGTGTATGGAGCTTTGTATATTTTGTGTCAGCCACCAAACCTGGCTAAATGAATGTTTAACATTATATGAATGAGCTTAAAGTTATAGTAAATAAAGTTAGTGGTATTAGAGCCCCAATTTGGGGGGCATCTGAGCCTTTAGTATCTGGTCGGTTCGGACCCCGCCTGACCCAGTCGGACCAGAAGGGGTGTTACAATTTAGTGGTATCAGAGCCCCAACTAGGGGCATCACAATTTAGTGGCATCGCGGATTCGGTTCAGAACATTCAGCAGAGTTGGACTATAAGTGGTGCTCACTATTGTTGACTATGAAACCGAGAACTTCCCGCGGGGGCTTGAAAGCACTCTTTGGTTTGGTTTAACTTCATCTGTAGTGCAGGGCCTGGAATGCCTGAAGCCGGATGGTGGAGGCCACTGCCTTGGTTGACTTCACTACAACATGTTGTCACATGTTAGTGATATGCTCTAGCCAGTGGCATATACATTGTCATTATATGTTTATATACGCAGGAGGCATTTATCATTTATCATGTTATTTAAATTGTGGTTTAACTTGATAAAATCGGATCATGAATAGTTGGCTCTGCTTTATGTCATCAAGTATGTATGACAAATGGTAAAGCAATAAACATGAACACTATTCTAAATAGTCCATAATTCGATGTTATTGTGGAATAATAATGAAGAGTAAAGTATTATGTTTTAGAAAAGACCACGTTTTCTAGTCATGAACATAAGGTGTTACTCATAACATAAATACATGTTAAGTTCATATTATTGGACTGACCGTATGAGAAATACGCATGGATTATATCGCCGGTAATTCTCATTGCAGTAGTGGTATTGAGTCCGACCTGAATTCACCATGGTTCTACATGAGAACTTACGTCTTGGCGTGGCTGATGGCGTCTTTAACGGGATGGTAATATAGGCTATGGTTGGGCGTCGATAAATCATGTGGAGGATTGGTGATAGTGAAGGAATTTGTCCATTATTAATTGGTGGGTATCTATTGGCCTTTTGATAAGTGGGGCGAGAAATGCATGAGTGGGTGTGGATGGATTGATAGATTTAATGAAATATCATTTTGTTTTAGTTGAATCTACTTGAGAATCAAGCGATTAAGTTGTATAAAAGATGACTTCATTCATGCGCATGCTTCGTCGAGACACCGTGTGACAAAGGACCCCAATATCACACCTTGTGAAGTAGCGTTTTTCGAGGTCATGTCGAATTCACTTGATTTGGGTAGTTATAATGTCTTGCTAGAGCCGATTATAACTTGTGAGCTAGAATATGATTTGGGCCCGTTGCCAACGACCAGGAGTGAACCTACTTAAGGTCCTGAAAAGAATAATAAGCTATAATGGGATATTAGAAAGGCTCTCTCTTTAGCCATGATTAAGCCCTGACCCATTAATAGTTAATAAGTTGGTTTAAATTCTCGTTTAATAAAGGAGTTTGAGAGCTTGATATAAATATGAGGTTTATCATCTAAAAGTAGGTGGTTCTTTTGAAGTGGGTGTTTTTGAGTGAGAATTCTTTTTAGGGTTTTGGAAGACACTAAGGTGTCTTTGATTTTGTGGGACAAAGACCTATCATAAGGTTCTAGCACATCCATCCCATCCATTAGCCGTTCGTGTGGATACCTTTAGAGGGGCGTTTGCTGCTTTGCATTGTCTTGGCTTTCGTTGTTCTTTGGTCGTTTCAGGAAGGAGTTCTATTTGTGTTTTGGCATTGTGCGGTCGAGATAATACGCTGAAGTGAAGAAAGGTTGGTCTGAGGAGGCCAAAGATTCTGGATTTCTTTCAATTTATTGTTTGGTTCAAATCGGCATGGCTTGAATAAATCTCTTGATTAAAGCGTTAATTTTTTTATTTTTATTTGCATTTTCTTATCATTTGGATTCACGGTGGTATCTTAGCTACTTCTTTGTCACGGTAAACAGTTTTATGTGTATAAGTGATGCATTTGGACATATTTGTTTTGCCATATTGAGTATATCGCTGATCACATTGTTTCATCAGTTTTATATTAATTTCAATCTAAGATCACATGTTTTTAGCCTTGTCTGTAACATCGATGTTGAAAAATGATTCGGTTTAAAAAGCTCTAAACCAAGTTGAGATGATGATCATAATCAAAAATTCTGAGTTCGTAATTCTTATGTTCTAAATCTGATTGGGATGTACAGATCACCCCAGTAATTAGTAGAGTGTTACATATTAAGTATAGTTGTTACAAATACTTATTAATAAATAGGACTATTACATATTAAGTATGGTACATTCTGATTCTTAATCGATGGGACGTACGATAATGTTAGACATTAAGATTGGTACATTCACAGTTATTACACATTAAGTAGATTGTTCCAGGTAATGATGGTGAGGAAGTAAGTGGAAGTAATGGCATTGGTGAATTACCGAGTGTGGTATGATTAATGATCGGGAGAAATTTCAGAATGATGCTTTCACTGCATTTGCTATGCTTAAAATTTGTTATGTGATTAGCGTTTGTAATTTGAGTCACATTCGCAGAATTTGATTATATTCTTAATGTGTTTTATAGGCTAATTTATGGTACACATCATGGCCATAGTTCAATGTGATTAGCGGGGGTATTAATTATGGGTTTGTTTTTCATCGACACGTGTGTGGGTGTTTAATGAAGCTTTGGCATGTGTCTCCTTTTTCATTATATTAGCATACGACATGATGTAAGTTGTTTTTGTTGGAGCATAACATGTGTGTCATTTATTGTTTTGGCATGAAAATAGCATACAATTGCCTTGTAATGAAGAAAAATGAAGAATGGGCGGATTCATTCTTGGAACAAGCCGTAAACTGGGTATTGGTAAGGTAATCACTGCATCTCCATATTGGCTTATGGAATCCACCTTGGAAATAGACCGCGGCATTGTCGTTTATTTGTCTTGTGTCCTTGTATGTGATGCATGTATATGTTTATAAAGTTTGCTAACAACCCGATAATTTTATCATAAAATGTTAGTGTAAAAATGCCTTTATAATTTAACACTGTCAATGCCGATCATCTTAATATAGTTTACGCGAAGCGAGGGTGTGGTGAGCCATCTTAGGAAGACATGATGGATAATGGTGGTAATATCGATTAAGTGCTCGGTTGGACCTCTTTGAGCTATCTGCTGGTTTTAGGGCTAAAGGCGCTAGGATTTTCTACCTAGTTAGCTTAAGTTTAGAGTATTTGTGCGAAATTAAAGCTTGAATTGCAAGTCAAACGTGGATTTTCACTTACTAAAAACTATAAGATTGTTTGTGTTGATCAATTGAGTTATTAATTTTAGTGGGAGTATTAAGAATATCATTTATTCAGAAGCTTTGCATATTTTTGTATGTAGACTAAATGGTATCCAAACAACACATCAACATTTACTCTACTTGATCTGTCCTTGGAAAAGGAAAAACTTAATGGAATGAACTTCCTGCGATTGGTCATAGAAATTTGAGGATTGTCATGGCAAGGAAGTGTATGTTCTTGATAATGAAATCCCTAATGAACCTCCTGCCTTACGAGTCGAAAGGGATGCAGCATAATGGCGTTGAATGACTCTGTGGATGTAAACTTCATCTGTGCCTGACCATAATTTCTACGAGGTTCATAAATGAGTTGAAGAATTGAGGCATTTGATATGATGGTTGCATCTGAAGTGCCGAAGAGCAAGCACGTCGGTTTCAACCACGAAAGCATTGAATGCATACAGACTGACTCTGCATGGGTAAGTGCACATGTGCTAAAGATGAAGGTCTGTAAATTAAACGATAGTGGGTATCTATTGAAGTCAGTGATTTGGCTCTTGATCGAGTTCAGTTTTCATTACTGGAATCTTTATGATCAATTGTTAAAATTACAATATGCCATATGGAGAAATCTATTATTTGAGTTACGTGAATTATTAAATAATGTTGAGAGGCGAACATTCAAAGGGCAAATCGGTGCATGGTTGAAAGGGGAAGGCATGAAAAGAAAGAAAGGCGAAGGTAATATGTGAAAGGCAAAGACGGTCAAGCCTAAGGGCCGAGAAATGACAGCCCAAGAGGAGTTTGCTTCTTGTAATGAAACGAGTCGTGGAAGAGGAATTGTAAACTCTAGCGGAGATCTGAAAGAAAAGAAGAGTAAGCGAGGCTACCACTTCAGCAGGTATTTATGTTATAGAGAAGTCAATTTGTATGTACCTTCATGGGTATTAGATGTTGGATGTGGATCTCACATTTGTAGTAATGGGAACTGCGATATTAGATCATTGGCTAAAGGCGAAGTGGACCAATTGGGGAATGGAGCTGAGTTTACCTGCATTGTTGTGAGATTTTATCTGATTTGACTTTGCCTAGTGGACTTGTTTTCCAATTAAAGAATTGTTATTATGTACCGTTTGTGTGAGGCGAAACATTGTTTGAGTTTCTTGTTTAGACGTGGGTGGATTTGCTTTATTATTAAATAATATTTTCTCCATCTATCATGAGACATTTTTTATGAGAGATGCTTTCAGTTTTATCTAATGGTCTCTCGTTCTAAACTTGGAACAGCCCATCTATAACATCAATACCTAAGAGGTTCCAATGACTTTGAATCAACCTCACTGGCATTGTCGTTTAGGCCATGTCAATGAGAAATGCATCTTTAACCTCCATCAAGATGGGCTAATACATTCATTTGGCTTAGAGTCATTTGAAACATATGAATCTTGTTTCTGAACTTAAAGAATGGCGAGGCTCCTTTATTGGACACAATGAGAGGGCTAGTGACTTGTGGGCCTTATACATACAGATGTTTGTGGACCCGAATGGCTGGAGTGCTAAAAGAATATCGATTATTTGTTACTTTTTATCGTGTTTAGTAGATATGGTTACATCTGCAATGGGGCGTAAGTGCGTATCATTTGAAAGTTAAATTATTCAAGGCTGATGAATCAAACTGGAAGTCCCGAGAACACTTGATCGATCGGGTGGTGAATATTTAAGCCAAGATTTGGAGTAGATCATCTTAAGGATTGTGGGGATGATCTCCTGACTCACTCCACACCAGACACCAAGTAATGGAATGGTGTATGAAAGGAGAAATGTCGAACTTTATTAGATATGGATTCGATCTATGATGAGTGAACGGGGTCTTCGATATCCTTGGGGATATGCATTAAGGCTGTTGTGTTCTTGAATAGAACTCCATTAAGCGGTTGAGAAAAACGCCGCATATGAGTTATGGACATAAGCGTCTTGGTTTGTCTTTTCTTAGATTTGGGGTTGTGAAGCTTATGCCAGCGTCGGGTACGATAAGCTAGCATCGTCGACAAGTCTTGTTGTGGGGTATCAAAGAGCTCCAGGCGTTTACTTTTACGCCCATGTCCCGAGAACAAGTGTTTGTTGCTCGTAATGGAGTCTTTTGAAGAAGGTTTCATTTCCAAGAGTCGGTGGGATAAGACATCTCTTGAAAAAGTTAAAGAACACGAGTTTACCGCGGGGCATTCCGTGAGAAATTCTGTCAGACTCTGGCAGTTCATTTAGAAATTGACATCTTGTATAGAGCTGCAAAGGTCCGATGGATTCATCATGAGCCAAGAGATATGGATTTATCATAGCGACGAAAGCATGAGCTTGTGGATTAAGATGGGCCGCGACTATCATGAGGCAATGATGAGGCTGATTCTGAAAAAATGGCTTCAAGCCGTAGTGGGTAAATATAATCAATATCACGATAACCAGGTTTGGAGTGGGTTGATCCACACAGGTGCTAAGGTCATTAGTTGCCAATGGGTTCATAAGATCAAAACATAAATATGACGTAGTGCCAGGCTTGTTCTTGAAAGGTTTCAAAACGAGCTCATGGTATTGGCTGATGTGAGACCTTTCACCTCGTCGTTATGCTTAAGTCTATTAAGATTCTTCTTGCCATCGTTGCATACTATGATTACGAGATTTCTCTCTGGCAAATGGATGTCAAAACAACGCTTCTTAATGGAAACTTACTCGAGATGTGTACATGACACAACCTCGAGGGTTTCTGTCGATCCTAAGTATCCGCAATAAGGTGTGTAAGCTTCAAAGATCCATTTATGGATTAAAGTGTGCTCAATGCCGGAATCTTCGCTGATGAGGTCATAAAGAGTTTGGCTTTACAGGAAAATGAAGATGAGCCTTAGTACATGCAGAAGGTTAGTGGGAGTGCAATTGTCTCTTAGTTTTATGTGACTACATCTTACTCATTGGAAATGACATCCCTACTTTCATAGAGTGTCAAGTCTTGGTTGGGGAAATGTTTTTCAATGAAAGACTTAGGTGAAGCCGCCTACATCCTAGGTATAAAGATTTATAGAGATAGATCTCAACGATTACTCGGCCCGAGTCAAAGTGGGTACATAGACAAAGTGCTAAAGAGGTTTAGCATGTAGGATTCTAAGAGAGGTTTCTTGCCAATGTCTCATGGCATTAAGCTCAATGTTTCCCAATGTCCAACCACTATGATCTAGAGAGCGCATGGATAAAATCCCATATGCTTCGCTATTGGCTCGACATGTATGCCATGCTTGCACTCGACCGATGTCTCCTATGCCTTAAGCATGACAAGTAGATTCCTACTTCGCATCCATGAATGTCATCGATAGTGGGGCCAAGAATATCCTTGGTACTGAGAAGAACCAAGGATATTGTTTTGATCTATGGTGGACAAGAAGGCGAACGAGTTATAAGTGGTTATACCGAAGGCCGGTTTTCATCGACTTAGATGACTTTTAGATCGCAACTGCTTCAGGTTTTATCGGAATGGAGGTGCCGCGGAGTCGAGAAGTTCCAAGCAAGACACCGCCGATTCTACTACGTAGGTCGAGTACATAGCCGCCCGATGCGCCTATGAGGCAAGCCATTAAAAAAATCATTTTTAGATTGGGTGTTGTTCCTAGCATTACAAACCTGGACGCCTATTGTGACAATAATGGGGCTATTGCCGTTTCAAGGAGCCTTATCACACGCGATCCAAACACATACTTGGGACGCTTTAACCTTTATTCATAGATCATTAAGAGAGAAGATGTTAAGATATGTAGAGTTCATATTGATGACAATATTGATGATCCTTTGACTAAACCTCTTCCACAGTTAAAGCATGATAATCATATTATATCGATAGGCATTCGATTTATGCCTCGATCGCTTAGTAAGTGCTGGGAGATTGTTAAGGATATGCTTTAAATTTCAATGGCATATACATTGTCATTATATGTTTATATACATGAGGCATTTATCATTTTATCTTGTTATTTAAATTGTGGTTTAACTCGATAAAATCAGATCCTTGAATAGTTGGCTCCGCTTTATGTCATCAAAGTATGTGACTTGATAGTAAAACCTTAAGGCACAAGAACACTATTCTAAATAGTCCATAGTCGATCATTATAGTGGGAATAATAATGAAGTAAGACTATTATGTTTTCTGAGAAAAAACCACGTTTTGCTAGTCATGAATATAAGATGTTACTCAGAACATAAATACATGTTAAGTTCATGTTATTGGACTAACCCGCTCTGAGAAATACTACATGGATTATGTTATTGTTGATTAGGACCCTATGGACTATTTTATTGGCCACGACGACCCTTATTACTAGTGGGTCATCATGAGGGTGTTGGTAGCCTTTCAGGTCAACGTTCGAGAAGGTTATGGCGGTATCCAACCGAGGGATCTTGGATACGGCCTGCACCTCTAGTGTCTCCCTTGATCTGAACCTGCGTAGGTGGGCCTTCCTGGCTGAACTGGACTCCCCACCTCCGGCGAACCCCCCAGAAATGACATTGATCTCTCCTAGGGGTTGCTGATGTTAAGTAGGGGTTGATTGACGAGGTGGTGGGGGAGGTGTCTAGCTCATCTTCTCGAAGCCACGAACTGGCCGAGATGTCCACGCCTGATTAGAATTCACTTTTTCAATTGAATACAACCATTCGTCCGATGTCCGTGATCTCAATGGAAGTCGCAATACTTGGTCATGTCTCTTTCGCCGGGTCCGCCTCATTTGAGATGGCCATCTAAAACTTCTCATGTTGTACCTCGGGAGAGACTTGAGATACCAAGGCCGCGTGGGGTGAACCACTTGGTGGATACCGCGGCCGGCACTGGCCGGTGGACCCAGCGGTCCCTGACGCTACTGCCTCTTCTCGAGACTAATCTTTGTCTTCCCGCTCCTCCACCTGGCTCTCGTCTCTGCCTCTTCGCTCGGGCATAGGTCCCGCTTTTTCTCATCTTGTTTTTCTCCTTTCTGGAAGAGCTTCCCGCTAGACATGCAAGGGCCTCTCGCCACATGCACTTTCGCTGAGTTAACTTACCATGCTTCGCTGGGCGGTTCTGAGACGGAGAACATTAGGTCTTTAACATGCCTAGCCTGGCTATAAAGGCGGTGATTGCAAATTTTTCATCCAGGATGTCCACCCTTAGTGACTCTAAGTTGAACCTCTAGACGTAGGACCCAGGTTTCTGCGGGCCTCGCTTTACTAAGTCGCACAGTGGCAAACGCCCCGCACGTCCGGGCTTCGGATGAAGCAGTGCGCGAAAGCAATGGAGAGTCCCTTGGAAGGACGAGACTGGTGCCACAGAGCCTGCGAACTGATGCTGTCGAGCCTTTGGGTGAGTAATACAAAGGCTCTGATTTCACTCGGTCTCGCATCCATGTAGCTCCATCTGAAGTCTCAGAGGTGCCTGGTGTGGTCTACTGGGTCCTCATTCCATCGGCTTCGATTCGCATTTTGAACTTTCGTTGGGGAGGGAAGTGCAACACTTGGCCAAACAGATTCACAGCACTAGAGCCGTCCATGGATATCGGGGCTCAAACTCTACCGCCTTTCATGTGGCCGAGGTCTCAAGTGGATATCCCGGAACCGCTACTCCCAAGATCGCCTTTCCCCTCTGGCGGGTCGCCCTTCACCTTCATCATCCGGCGTTTCCAGCATTCCTTCGCTTTTGGACGCTTTCGGGCACGACCTCGCCTCGTCCGGGCCTATTTTCTCCTTCCGCCGCCTCGCAGGGGCGCCAGGTGCGCTGCTCCTCCCGCGGTGTGGTACGCTACCTACGCCCGCGTTGGCCCACCCCGTGGTCGCACCTGTATGCTGAGTTTCGCCGCCTCAACAAAGCATTGCGCACAAGAGCCTCATCTCGCTAGCGCCGCGGAGAGCTCCAAGACGCCCCGCTTTCCATTGCCGACGCTATCCCGCTGGGCCTGCGCTCGAGGACAGCACTCGCCATGAAACAGTCAATACCATCACCATCGAGAAATCAAGTTTATTTAAGGAACAATGCTCACTGATGGCAATTCTTTCATCGAAATCGTTGAGCCCGCAGGAGATGGCTCACTCCCTCTGTTTGGCCGAACACCACACCTGCACCCGCAATGAATGGATGGTCCGGCGAGGGTCCACCTGCTGGCTCTCCGATGCCTAAGTCATTTTCTCTCTTATGGAAAGGAAAGAATTCAACTGTTGATGGCGTTATGATTGCGTACCTTTTGTTGGTGGGGTTGCTCGATATTTATAGTGGATGATCATGGTGACTTTCCTATTGATGGTATTATGCCCTATCAAAGGATCTTTCTTCCCATCGTCGATCAATATTTGAGGATAATTAGAAGGTCGTAATCATGGGCGATCCTTCTTTCCTTAATGGGTACCGGATCATGAATATGGAGTGCTTTCCTTTCTTACGACTCATCAGGCGGTCAACGGATTTCCCTCGTCACCGGTTTGGTCCACTGGGCTTAGTTTTCGACCGTGAGCCTAAGCCTTGGGGGGTCCAGGACATTGTTATGAGTCGGGTTCCCCATTGAGGCTTTTCTTCCGCCCTCCTGGTGGATGCCAGCCCACTTCAAGGCTCGTTCCCTAGGCCTATAGGCCGCTTTTTAGGCACTACAAGAACCAATTCCTATAATTATGAACCCATATGAGATATCGAGGAATAGGCTATTCTTTTTTTTAAATTACGCACTAGAAGATGTCAGCCGCTGCAGATATTTGCATTGTACCCACTATTACCAACCAAGGAGAAATATAGAATGAGCGTGTACACCCATATTGATCTCAATCCAAACCATATCGCTTTTTTGTTTGTACCAAATGCTAGAGCTATTAGAAGTAGTACTATAATGTGCTTCTCCATGGGTGTTTGCAACTGTTGTATTGAAGTGGATAATGATGAGCTTAAAAGTTTCATCTAATTTTGAATCATTTTTTCTGTTCGATTTCATCCGAAAAGGAATAATTAATATGCAAATATGAAGAAACCCACCAATTTGTTATTAGCAGGAGTGTGAAAGAAAGAAGAGTGCAAGAGAAAATGCAAGAATTGGTGGTAAAATGCAAAATGGCAGGCAAATGAAGCAATCTGTTAATCAATGTTGTGGCTGTCAATTAGCTTATGATGTCGCTGACATCGTGTGAAAATGAAGGAAATTCTGATATGTCATGACAGATCACAAGTTAGGCGTACCGAGGACAACCAGAGACTTAGAATGATGTCGCGCACAATATCGGATGTCGCTGACAAAGGTTGATGTCATGATAAGGATGGAGGCCTGACAAAGAGAAGCGCCTAAGCTATGACAGTTTGAAAGATGAAACTGCTAAGACTTAAGATGTCGTGGATTAAGGATTGATGTCGCGACATCGTGAATGAACAGCTGAAACCCGCAGAGGCATAGAAAGTGATGTCGCTGACAAGGGGATTGATGTCGCATAAGAAGACATCGCCTGAAATGAAGACATTTAGCCGATGTCACACAAGTGATTGATTTTACATCAGAACGGTCATTTGAAACCAAGATAGGCATAAAGTGATGTCACGACAAAGGATTGATGTCACGACATAACAAGACACCAGCTCAGTCAGCAGAGACTTAAATGATGTCGCATTAGCGAGATCGATGTCGCGACATGGATGACGTCACACATTGATTCCTTTCGTCGCTGACATAAGATGCCTTCTCAGAAAACAGCGAATGTCATGACTTATTGATAAATGTCAGCACAAGTGCCAAACTAACTAATGTCGCGACATGATTTGAGGCCGACCAATAACACGCTACCCACTGGAACCACAAAAGAATGTGTATCGGGAATTGGGGCCCAACCGAGAAACCCTATAAATAAGCAAAATTACCCAGGAGAAAAGGAGGCCGGCGCGGCTGCTGAATCAGATCCGGTAGCCTAAGGCTTCTATTTTTCTTTTCTTTTCTTTTCTTTTCTTTTATTTTCTTTTCTCGTTTCCGGCTGCTATAGATTAGATTATTTTCATCTTTCTTTTATTTTGTTTTATTTTCTCGATCTCGGATGTTATCGCTTTGAGTGTAATGCCGAATGCGTAATTCTATCTTTTCAAATTACTACCTGGAATGTTTGAAGTTCAGACAATTTCTGGAATTCGAATTTTCCAGTTTCAAATTGCAAGAGTTCTTATGATCGAGGAATGTCGAGTGTGTAATCTCGCACTGAGAAACCCACTTCCATTGCGAATGCTATAGCCGAATTTACTCCTCTCCCTATAGTTGTTTCAAAGAATGCACTTCACTTTTATAAATTTACTGGTTATGTTTTAATGTTTTGATCTGGAATATCACCTCTATACCCGCTTAAGATTTGTCTTTTCATTGCTCGATTTCAAGGAGGTCCTCCAGACACAGAAGGCATTCCCGAGAGTTATGAACATTTCTTTGAAGGTATATTAACTCGCTTACAGAGATCTAATGAGCTTTGTGTTTACTTCTAGATAAATCCTCTTCTCACTTAAATCGTAATGAGTTGAATGAGTTATCAATTTAAACAAGCAGAGTTCACCAATTCGAATAGTGAAGCAATCCCATGTTAGCCGAGATCTAATCAAGAGAGGGTGATCTATTCTAATTTAGAGGAAGAGTAAATCTCGTGAAGTTGTATATCCTGTTTGATCGACAACTGGGAGCTAAGGTTTACAAATTCATAAAATGGGTATGAAGTATTGCAAAGAAAATACCCATATTAAGGAAATCCCTATTAGTAGTCATCTAATTCCCTGGTTTCAAAGAATCGTGGAAATTAGATAATGAACTCGGTGGAGTGTGGAGAGATTCAACATCATAAACGCCTTGGACAGATTTTAAACCTCAAATATACAAGCAATTTTATCAAGTGTTAACTACAGGAATTGGCTACTTCACACAAGAAGTGTTTTTATGTGTCCTTCTAAAAGGATAACTATTCAGTTTCCATTTATTTTCTTAATCATTCATTATTCTTTTATTCTTTAGATTCTAGTTTATTTGATTGTCTAATTCTTTCCTTACTTGTATATTTTACAAATTTTCTGTCGATCACAATGTCATGTTAGTAGTCCAAATAGTACGGAGCTTTCGAGTAGTCGTGTAGTAGTTAATCTAGAATTCTCAAGATCCTCGTGGATCGATATCCGACTTATATCCATTTTATTACTTATCGACCTGTGCACTTGCAGGATATTAGGCCAAACCAAAATTGAAAATGATTTACTCTAAGAGATTTTGGTTTATATAGTAGAAAGTCAAATAAGTTTATGGCGCCGTCACGGATTAGTTAATAGCCCCTGGGTATTGGGGCAGGTCATAACCTTGCATATGACTCGAAGGTTAACAAGTTTTATACGCTGCTGTTTGGGATTAGACAATAGTCTTTCGGCAATAGTGTTATAATTTGTACATGTGTTTTGGTCCGATTAACAAGTTTATACATGCCAACAAAGAATTTAGTAAATCAATATTCGTATCGAAGTTATGAAATGCTAATTTGGACATTTCAAGAAAGAACAAATAGCTTTTCGCTGGTAGTTATTTTTAGCCACTAACCTTTAACAAACCATATTGAAAATATTTGTTAAATCCGCACTAACTTCTATTAATGTAAAGGTGTTTTATCGGACAAAATTTTAATGCATAGGAAATGTAACACCGATCCGATTCCAAACAGCACACTTAATTAGAGAACACTCGGCTTCAGAAAGATAAAGAAGGCGAACTCAACCATGGCGATGAAAGACAGGATCGAATAATGAAGCATAGAGAAGCAAATAGAAGGCCTCCAATCATCGATACTATGGAGGACCCGGGAAGCCTATTATTCAAGATGAGTACTTTTGCAATCGTAGTTACCTATTGTTAAAATAATTTGAACTTAAAAAACCAAAGACTAATTACAATGGTCCAAGAAGACGGGCCATTTGGCCATCCTAATCGAGGACCCAAACGAGCACCAAACATTTCTCGTGATGGCTAATACAAAGGAAGTTGGAATGGGTGAGACCAAGTCAACAACCGCATCATTCCCATTCTTCTAAGAGATACAAGAATACATGGTAGGCGAATCTACCATATGGTTCTGTTGATACTTGGGAGGAGTTAGTAGAGGCCTACTTAGGTAGATTCTTCCAGCCCTCACCTCAGAGAGAAGGAGGGAAATCATTGTGTTTCAGTTAGGAAGACGAAAGCCTCAGATGCAGCTCGGGAAAGATTTAAACGGTTGCCGAGAAGATGTCCAATGCATGGATAGATCTCAAGACTCGATGGACATTGTATATCATGCCTGAAATGATATATCAAAGGGGATCATTGATGCCTGTCGGGAGCACTAAACGAAAAGTGTCAAGAGGCAAAAGAGCTATCAAGACTCAAGAATGCAATAATATGAAAACTCCTTGAGTTTTCAAGAGAAACAGAAGAGGAAAGGGGATCATGAGCCGAAAGCAAGATGAGACAGCCATGGAGGCCAGTTGATGCCCAATATTATGCACAGGATGACAAGGTAAGAAGTGAAGACACACACCGCCCATGATAGAGTGCTGAAAGAGAGTTATCAAGTGGAAGTTCCAGAGAGCCATCAAGAACAATTTATGATGTCATGGTTAAGTATCTCGTGAGCCAAGAAACTACCATTTCAAACCCAATACTAACTCCGCTAGCACATTATCACCTTAAAGACTGGTAACCCATGAGAATTTCTATATGGTGGAGGGGCTTCACAAGGCCCAAGGTGGGATGTAACCCTCAATGTGGTTATCACTGAACACTGCTCCGTGTGAGCAGTTAGCAAGGAAATGAACACAAAAATGAATATCGTGGTCGAGGAGGGCCCAATCTTGAAGAACAAATGCTGCGCTCATGGGGATAAGAAGTTGTTGAACTCCATGAACAAAGCTTGCAGGAACTGAAGCAATCGGACTCAATTCTCAAATTTTTCTAACACCACTAATAACTTCAAGAACTGAGACACTGGTGAGGGCAATTTTGGGTCCCAACCCCGTAGTCAGAGAGATGCCTCAAGTGACAAAGAAGAATCCAAAAGATTGCATGGTCAGTGTACTAGGAGTGGGAAGGAGTTAGAAAAGATGAAAGAAAAATGACAAACAAAAGAAAGAAGAAGAAAGCCCAGAAAAGGAAGAAGACCGAGAAAAAGAAAGAAGGAGGACAAGATATGAGTCCAAGGCTCTGCACTCAGTCCCATTTCCACAGACCTACAGAATCAAAGATAGGAGCAGCTGCAAGGTTTTAAAACCTTCGTGGTTAGAGATCGCGATGTCTCTTTACACAGACTCGGGATGCCACTTACAAAATCTCAAGGACATACGACAAGAAAAGAAAGATAGTGTAGTTAAGGGATTGTGAATCTCACTCGCTACTCAGAGGCCGTGATAAAGAAAGAATTGCCGCTGTAGTACTAAGGATCCAGGAGTTTTATAATTCCTTGCATCATTAGGAGGAGTTGGACCTGCAAAGCTCGTGACTCAGAGCCAGTATGCCCTGATGCCTCTTCTGCCAAACAATTGCTTGGGGGGAGCTTATTCCCACCACTATTGCCTTCAAATGGCAAATGACGATGGTAAACCCAAGGAGTCTTACATGTGCCAGATCGTTGGGAATGTGAGCCCCAAGAGACTTCATCATTCTGACATGGAAGAAGATTCAAGTACTCGCTATTAGGGAGACCATTCCTAGCCACTCGGAGCCGCCCCACCATGCAAAAGGAGTTCTACTCGAGGGCTGAGAGGAAGTCACCGCTTCAACTTGATCAAAGCATGCGTAATATAGACATAGACAGAGAAAACGAATGAAGTTGATGATGTCTATACCTACAACCCTGATGTTCACAATGATTATAATGCTCAAATTTTTATCAATGAAAAGAGGAGCAAATTCCAGATATTGAAGATGACTACTGATTGTTCACATCAAGCCATTCTATAGAAACCGTGTTGAAGCCTAAGCAAAACAGTAATGACAAAGGGGAAAATAATGAAAAGGGAAATCTATCAAGAAACCAAAGAAGAAGGGCTAGTGTTGAAAGAGTTGCTGTTTACAAAGTATGCCATTTAGAATCACTAAAGAGAAAACTGATTATCTCCTCGCTAGACCAAAGATGCGAGGAAACGTGTTAATAAAATCTTAAAGAAGCATAAAGAGTCTATACGTCCATCAAGAGTTGAAGGGTATCGCCCATCAATTTCCATGCACAAAATTCGCTAGAAGAAACTTCAAAGCCATCTCGTAGAACATCAAAGGAGACCGAATCCAAAGGATGAAGGAAGTAGTCGTGAAGGAGGCATTTCCAAATTGTCGACGTCTGGTTTTATCTATGCACTTCAGATAGGTCCAAGTAGCCCAACGTGGTTCCAAAGAAGGGTGGGTTATCAGATCCAGAATGAGAAAAAATGAATTCGATTCCAACAAGAACAAGGATGTGATGGAGGGTTATGCATTGATTACAGAAGCCGAACACGCCACCGTAAAGATCATTTCCTTGTCATTGATCGATGTTGGATGACAGCGTGACAACCCTCATTTTTGCTTTCGATGGGTATTCAGATACAATCGATTGCTATTGCACCGAGGATCAAGAGAAGACCACATCTACGCCCCTATGGCAATCTTCCTCTTAAGGATGCCATTCACCAGGTAATGTCTGCCATAATCTGCAGGTGTATGATGTCAATATTCGTAATTTGGTTGAAGAGGTTATGGAAATTTTTATGGATGACGACTGTATGGATCCGCTTTGATCGTTAGTTTGAAGAACTCCGGAAACAAGGTTTCAAAGACGCCAAGACAAACAACTAGCACCGAATTTGGGAAAATGCCATTTATGGTACCGTAAGGTATTGTTCTGCATAAAAATTTTTATTGGACCGAAGTAGACCAATCCAAGGTATCCATTATCAAAACTTCGCACCACCTACCACAAGAAAAGGAGTAAGAAGCTTCAGTACAAATGATTTTAGGAGATTCATCAAAGACTTCGAAATAGCCGTAATTCACTATGCAGATTAATTGAGAAGGATACAAGGTTTAATTTGATGACTGGGAAGGTCGCTTGAAAGAAATCAAGATCAAATTAGTTTAAGCACCTATAATATTCTTCGCACTTTAATGGGATCGTGTGGATTTAAAATGTGTGATGCCGTGATTTTGCAATAGGAGTTGTCCTAGGCAAAGAAAGGAGAAAATATTCAGGACCATATACTATAGAACTCTTCAATGAAGCACAAGAAAATTACCAACAACCGAAAGGAGATGCTAGCCATAGTATTTGCTTCAGGAAAATTCGCAATACATTTGGGATCCTATGTTATTCATACCGATCATGCAAAGAATCAAGCACTGATGTCAAAGAAGGAAGCTAAGCCAAGATTGATAAGGTGGGTGCCGTTATCGCAAAAGAGTTTGACTCGAGATCAAGGATAAAGGGGTGTGACAATGTGATAGCCGATCACTTGTCAAGAGTAGAAGAAGACCGCCAAGTTAAGAGAAAGTAATATTAACAAAGAACTTCCTGTGATGAGTAACTGCAGGTTTCCTTCCAACCTATGGTATGTCGATATTGTGAACTATTTAGCTTCATGGAGAATTCCTTCGTAATTCAATACCAACAGAAGAGGAAACTCAACTGATAAATAGGTATTATATTCGGGATGATCCATCATTATTTAAAAGATGCTGACATGATAATAAGAAGATGTGTGCCAAAAATGAACAAGGCAAAATTTCGAATGAATGCCATGCATCACCATATGGGGCATTTTTCAGAGAAAGAACAATTATAAGATACCCAATTGATTTTATTGGCCCACTATCTTCGTAGAGATCGGTACGAGTGGGTTAAATTGTGTGATAGATGCCAAAAGATTGGAACATCGCCAGTTGGTAAATGAAATATTCCTAAGAGGTATAATGGTGGTGCAAATCTTATGTATGGGAATAGATTTTATGGGGACCATTCCCACCATCATTTGGGAACTCGTACATACAAGAAGGCTGATTATGTTTCAAATTGGTAGTTAGTATTGTCCAAGGAATGATGCTAATACAGCTTAGAGCTTCTTTCAAAAAAAAATATTTGAGCAGATTCAACACCTAGAACTATCATTAGTGATGGGGCTTCATTTGCAAACAAAATATTTGCAAAACTCATGAGCGTGTATGATCAAGCATGTAATATTCAGCTTTATCATCCCTGCACAATGGACAAGCAAAAATTTCCAACAAATGGAGATTGAAAGAATACTTGGCAGATCAGAGTCATGTGGAAGGATTATCTTCCAAACTTGATGATGCACTTCACACAGACTGACACAAACCTCTATTGGTACCGTCCCCATACGTAATTGTTTTACAAACCATGTCACCCAATTTTCCGAATCAACACAAGGCAATGTGGGCCATCAAGAAGTTGGAACTTCTAATGAAACCAAGGGAAGAGAGATTACTCCAACCGTCAATCTGAAGAATCAGAAATGAAGCCTATGATAATGCTAATCTACAAGGATAAGACAAAGAAATGGCATGATCAAAGCGATCCCGAGAAAGAGTCGTAGAGTAGGGGAATGTGTTCCCATCATGCACTCCTAGACTGAACTGCTTCTGTGAGTTGCAACCAATATGGCCATGGTGTCAAGCAATACACGGGAGTAGTTACATTAAGGATCGAGACTGAGAAGAATTAAAAAGTCAACGGACAAAGACTCAAGCACTATCTAAGGCAAAAAAGCGCGAAGGCCGTGCCATGAAAAGATGATGAATGGAAGAGCCCACAGTTATCTAGAAAGAAGAAGAACCAAAACAAAGAAGTCCAATGGCGCACTAAAAATCGAAAGCAACATTAGGAGGCAACCTATAGAAAATTTAGTTTCTCGCTTAGATTTTAAATTTTTTTGTCGTAATTGCTGATTAGTTCTTATAAAGATAGATTTAATTTAGAGAAGTTAATTAGAAGTTTAATTAAATTTTGAATCTATAATATGCTATCAAGGTTTAAAAGACATGAGTGAGAAAAGCAACTCCAGACACCCAAAGAATCCTGCGAAATGTCACGACATGAACAAAGGGGGGCAACTTTCTCCTAAACCAAACCTCGTGAAATACGATTGAATTGCTTGTTGAATTCGCTTGAGATGCCCTGAATAAATGTCTAAAGGAGTATAGGATTATTAAAGGAATTCAAGTTTTGAGATCATTAAACTAAGGGCATAGGTCATGGCTTAAAACAAAAAAACTTGAAAATGAAAAGTCACATGGGACAACAATATCTAGCCTATTTATGTCGCGATTGAACCCAAGATGTCGCTAGATAAAAAAGGTCATGCCAGCTACTCACCCTTAAATGCCCTAAAATTAATGTTCTTAAATAAAAGTGAGGCAATGATGTCATGGCTGCCGAATGAATTAAATAATAATTAGCCCACAAAACTTGATTGAATTGGTAATCGTTGAGAACTTCTTCCCACTCCCGCTCCACTTTAAACTGCTCATCCTCCCTTCCTTCGATTCTAAATTCCCCAAAACCCTAGCTCTCAAAAATCTTCGTGAAACTTTCTCCGTTTCAACGGTCGAAACTCAAACCTCGTCCCTAACTCCGAAGAGATCATGGAGGAACATGTGCAACTGTAATAGAAATCCGACAGAAGAACCGACGGAAAGAGATGCCCACGTATAATCTGGCACCGCTAGCTTCGAAAAAAGAACGGACAAGAGAAAGGGAAAAGCAAGAGAAGAAGAAGTAGAAGATTTTAGGTCGAGGAAGCTTATTCAACCGAAGAAGCACTATGCCAACAAGGGGTTCGTGACGAAAGAAGACTTAAACCCTATTACCCCCTTTCAAGGAGAGATCAACAAAGAGGCTGGGAAGTCAGACACATCAAAAGTCAAAGCACAAAGAAGGGTGAAAGAATTTTATTCAACCGGGTAGGCGGTGAAAGACAACACTGTGTTCGTCAGAGGAGTGTGGGTACCATATGGAGCCAAGGCCATTAACGAAGCCTATGGAATGGCAGGGCACAAGCATATCCAAGTTCAAAAGCTCTGAAAACCCAAATTTTAAAGAAGATTGCCAAAAGTTAACTGACGGAAAAGCACAACTGGACAAGGAAGGAGGACCAAAACCCCGATCAGGAAGCCTCACCGAGGAGGCTAAGGTATGGTTCTATTTCTTACCTGCTTTGGTCCCAACCAAGCATGTGTGCACAAAGTGAGAGAGTTGTGAAGCAATTATGTCAGATGCTATTCCAAGGGGTACAAGCTCAACGAGAATAGTAATTGAAAATTCTATAATGAGGTACCATTCAACAACAAGGTCCATCCCCCTCAACTGTCATCTGTTCTCAAGAAGTCTTTATGACATCACACCTTTACCGATGTGAGTGAGCAAGGGACCCAAAAACCAAAAGAAAAAGGGGATGTTGATTGAAACAAGAGAAGAAGCTCCAACTGCAAGACAAGAAGAGGAGACTTTGAGGGTTGTTGGCCAAGAAGAAGAGAACCCAGAAACTCCTCCTGAAAATAATACTTTCACATTTGCAGACAATGAAGGGCAGGATGAAAGAAGCCCCTTAGATTTCTCCATCCCCTTAGCTAGTTCTCCCCCTATGCAAAACAGAACATTCAGAGAGCAGGGAGAAAGCTCAAGGGGAGCACAAGAGAACAATTCAATAATGGAGGTCCTCAATGCCATCCAGAAGAAGATGGAAGAAAGGGAAAAAGAGTGGAATGTGCAACAAGAATTCAGGGAAGGAATTTATGAAAAGAGTTAAAAGAAGATATCGCAATGGGAAGAAGAACCTAAAAGAAGAGAAGAATGGGAGGAAAGAGGTTCTTCAAATAAAGAAAGAGAGGACTTCAAGAAAGAAATGAAGGAAAGAGAGATCATGATCTTCTGGCGTAAAACTCGCTGAGTCATGAATCTTATAACAATCAGTTTGAGTGATTCTCGCCCCTAACCATCATGAAGAAAAAGGAGGTAGAACAGAAGCCAAATTGGGAGAACAGACTAAGGATTCACCATACAAGTCTCTACAAAATATTTTGAGAATAAACCGGATGATAGAGACAAAAGCAAAAGGATGTCGAATCCTACGTGCAGAGAGAATGGCTAGAAAATTCGGATTTGATTAACAACAATCTTTCCAAATTTTGAAGTAATGACCGAAATGGAAAACACAATGAATGGCTTGGGAAGAGACAAGATGAGCTAAACAAAGAAGGTTGGATCTTCTCCAATGAGACTTCATTGAAGATCAAGTTGAGCAGAAACTAAGAAGATAAAGGAAAGAAGGGAAATGAAATTCCTCCATTCCCAAACCATTTGGATACCCTAGACCCGGATCCCTAATATCTTACGCTTCTTCCAAAAGAAAAAGATAGACTCTTCCCAAGTCGACCTTCCCATCCCCAAAGCCCATACATCGTTGTATCCAACATTTGCAATTGAACTGTTAAATGATAAATTTGGAATTGAATGTTGTGTTACTTTATTTGTTAAATTTTAAAGGCTTGTGGTCGCATAGTTGGAAAAAATAGTAGGAATTAGTTCAAGAATACCAAAACCGAGAGGTAATAATAAATTGATTGAAGCAAAGTAGATTAGGAATAAGATGAAATGCGCATAAAATGCGTAATAAGGGCCAAATGAATAATAGCTTTAATTCAAAACACAAAGTGTGCAAAAGTGACTTAAGTCTAACTGATAAGTCCAGATTAGAGGAAGGTTATACAATTTTATGAAACAAAACAATTTTTTGAGTTTGTGGTATTAACAAGAAGTCAAGGAACTCAAGAAATAACATCATTTAAATTCCTCATTCACTCGACGTGAGTCAAGAAAATCTTCAGGTTAATACAGTTAATTAACCCAAATTCTGTAACTTGTTAGATTATTGATCAAGGCGAAATCCTAGGTGATACAACCAACAAGAAATGATGCAGTCGTCCTGGAAAGCCTGAGCCATTCTACTATCCCTACTTATATAGCTCGATGCATATACTTAGTTCCGTAATTGCACAAAATGCCTTATTTTCAAAATCAAATTATCAAAGACCCCAACCCATCCTAAGGAATCAACTCCTCCAAAGAACCTGTGATTACCAAAGACTTCAAGGAGAGAGGAAGAAATAAGGTTGGGGGAGTATAAATTTTTGAGGAACTCAAAGAGAAAATATAGAAAAAGGGAATGAGGAGAAAAGATCTAAGCATCGTAAAATACAAGGAAAAGAAAGCTCATAGGAATAGGTTTCGTCCTTGGTGGCCCGACTCTGAACAATTAAGTTCTTAGGGTGTTTCAACACCTAGCACCCTAATGTTAACTGCAGTGGTTACAACCCAAAGTTCGCTTAAGAGTGTTAGGAAAGCCTAGAAGACAAAACCTTGCATTATTCCTAAATGGCTTATAGAAAAAGAAAATTTCATTTTGAACAGAATGAGAAATGGGAAACATACAAGCTCGAATAAAGAAAATCACGGTATCCCAAACATGAAGTTTGGGGGAAGTATTCAGAACCACAAGGAGAAAAGGGCAAAGACAGGAGTGAAAAGGGAAAAATGAGTATCGGCATCTTAACCTAAAAATCCCATCCATCCTACCCCTTACCCAAGCTTCAATACAAGCCCAAAAACCCGATTGATCTTGGAAGGTTGTAATAACTTATACAGCGGGAGATCAATATGAACAACGTTTATGGAATTCGAAAATCAGAAAAGATCAAAACCGTGAACATCCTCTAAGGGTTAATTTAATTTTAAGGATATGAGAAAGAAAATAACTTACATTTTAGCAGATTCACTAGACCTTAATGCTTATAGAACAAATTCAACAATTTCATATGTGTACACTGATTATAGAAACTAATCTTGATCTCGACTGCTGATGTGTAAAGAAACAATGCATTCCTCAGATTTCAATCAAATTGATCACTATCGCAAAACACGTAAAATGTCCTTTTGTTTGAGGACAAACAATTCTTTCTTTCCTTTGCTTCGAGGAAAAGCAAAACTTTAAGTTAGAGTTTGATGAGCTTAAAAGTCATCTAGTCTTAATCCATTTTTCTGCTTGATTTTCATCCTAAAAGGAATAATTAATATAAATATGAAGAAACTCACCAATTTGTTATTAGTGTGGAGTGTGAAAGAAAGAAGAAAAAGCAGAGAAAAATGGCAATTGGTGGAGTAAAATGCGTAAATGGCAGGGCGGTGAAATGAAAGCAACCGGTTAACTAATGTTGCGCTTGGCCAGACAAATGTTATGATGTCGTTACATCAAGAAATCAAGGAAATTCATGCGTCACATGCAGACTTCACAAGTTAGGCAAATGAGACTAACCGTAGACTTATTAGAATGATGTCAGCAATCAACATCGTGGATGTCGCACAAAGTTGATGTCGCTGGCTAAGGGATGGAGGTCGCGACAAGAGAAGCACTGCTGCGACGTTTGAAAGATGAAACCGTTGAGGATTTAAGTCGATGTCATGATTAAGGATTGATGTCGCGACATCAGGAACGAATAGTTGAAACCTGCAGAGGCATAAAGTGATGTCGCGACAAAGGATTGATGTCGCGACATAAGAAGACGCCACGAAAGTCGCAAAGACATGAGCCATGTCGCGATAGCGGATTGATGTCGCGACATCGAACGCACGCTTGAAACCTCGCAGAGGCATAAAGTGATGTCGGACAAGGGATTGATGTCGACATAAGAAGACATCGCTTGAAAGCTGCAAATATTACGAGTCGATGTTTCACGATATGGATGATGTCGCAACATCGAACGAACAAAATTTGAAACCTACATAGGTATAGTGATGTCGCGACAGCGATTGATGTCGCACATAAGAAGACACCTTACCAAAGTCAGCAGAGATTGTTGATGTCGCGATAGATCATACGCATATGATGATAGCGACATTGATTCCTTTGTCGAACATAAGATGCCTTCAGAAAACAAAGGAATGTCATGACTTATTGATAAATGTTGTAACAAGTGCCAAAGTAACTAATGTCGCGACGCGGATTCGAGGTCGCGACTCGAACAAGAATACGGGCTACCCACTCTGGAAATCCACAAATAATGTAATAAATTAGGGCCCAACTGAGAAACCCTATAAATAAGCAAAATACCCAGAGAAAAAGGAGGTCAAGGCAGCTGAAGCAAGGTGAACGAAGATCCGGTATCAAGGCTTCATTTTTCTTTTCTTTCTTTTCTTTTCTTTATTTTCTTTTTCTCTGCTTCCGTCGCAGATTAGATTATTTTCATCTTTCTTTATTCGTTTTTTATTTTCGGATTCCGATGTTATCGCTTTGAGCGTAAGCCGAATGCACTCCATTCTTTCAAATTACTACCCGAATGTTTAGTTCAGACAATTTCAATCTCACTTTTCAAAGCTTCAAATTGCGCTTGTTCTTATGATCGTAGAACACGAGTGTACTCAAGAATTGAGAAACCTAGCTTCCATTAAGTGAATGCTATAGTCAGAATTTATCTTCCCGTAGTTGCTTCAGCAATTTTGTAGAATTTCACTTATAAATTTACTTTCGGTTATGGGTTTAATGTTTTATCTCGAATACGTTTCTTATACCCGCTTTAAGATTTGCTTCATTGCCTGATTTCAAGGGAGGTCCTCTGAGTGACACAGAAGGCATTCCTAGAGTTATGAACATTTCTTTGAAGGTATATTAACTCGCTATTAGAGATCTAATGAGCTTTGTAAGCTTCATTTCTAGATAAATCCTCTTCTCACTTGAAATCAAGAATGAGTTGAATGAGTTATCAATTTAAACCTTAATTCGAATAGTGAAGCCAATCCCGTGTTAGCTGAGATCTAATCAAGGAGAGGGTGATCTATTCTAATTTAGAGGAAGAGTAACCAGGAAGTTGTATATCCTTGCTTGACTGATAACTTGGGAGCTAAGGTTTACAGTCCATAAAATGGGTATGAAGTATTGCAAAGAAAAATACCCAGATTAAGGAAACTCTATTAAAGTAGTCATCTAATTCCCTGTCTAAAGAATCAGTGGAAATTAGATAATGAACCGGGAGTGTGGAGAGATCCAAATTGCACCAAGCAAACGCCTTGGATGTATTTAAACCCGAATACACAAGCAATTTTATCGTTGTTAACTATAGGAATTGATACTACAATAGCAAAGAGTTCTCATGTGTCCTAAAAGATAATCATTCAGTTTCCATTTATTTTCTTAACTATTCATTATTCTTATTCTTAGATTCTAGTTTATTTTGATCGCTCATTCTTTTTCCTATACTTGTATATTTGATACCTTCTTAAGCCGATCACAATGTCATGTTATAGTCCAAATAGTATGGAGCTGGTGGTCGTGGTAGTTGATCTAGAATTTCGAGATCTCGTGGGATCGATATCCGACTTATATCCATTTTATTACTTGTCGACCGTAATCTGCAGGATATTAGGCCAAAAACCAAAATTGGAAAATGATTTACTTAAGAGATTTTGGTTTATATAGTAGAAAGTCAATGTTTATGGCAATCATGAAATGGGATTAGTTAATAGTCCTTTGGTAATAGTGTCATAACCTTGCATACATGACTGAAGGTTAACAAGTTTTATGGCGCCGTTGCCGGGGATTAGACAATAATCTTTTGGCAATAGTGTTATAAATTTGTACATGTGTTTTGGTCCGGTTAACAGATAATCAGTGATTTGATAGCAAAAGCAACAAAAAATCCAATATAGAATATTATTTCCAATTCCATAGGATATGATTGATTAGTTGATGTTTCCAAATTTAATATTGGTTCATAACCATATGTTTACACCCAAACCCTAGTAAGAGAAAACTAACCTCGTAAGTAAAGTACAATAATATTGAGATCAAATAGGACTAGTCGGGTGTAGATAGAGGTGGTGAAACGAACCTTGCATCGATGTTTGAGGAAGGATGGTCGCTGAGAGTGTCAAAACCAAGCGGTGGAATAAAAACTTTGGCTTATTGATTAGTACCCAACAAGGCTATTTTGAGCCTCATGCATTGCGTGTTTTGAGCACTTTTTGTGTACTAATCAACTTAAATAACCCAATTGACACTAATTAAGGTCCCAAATATACCACTGATCACATTTTGTGGTTACTTTTGTAGTTTTTGCAAGCCAATTACACTGCATCATCGAGCCGATCAACGAAGAACCCGAGCCTAACTCAAAGCCGCATGTACAAGCTCGAAGGCAATTGGAGCTAAAACATATGAAAGGGGAGTAATGCAGAGATTTTGCAAGGTTACTAATTTTCGCACCCACTTCGCAGTTGCGAATTCAAAGAAATTCGCAGTTGCAAATTTCGCTAGCTACCAAGCTACGTTTCGACCAACTTTTGATTTTTGTGAATTTTTTCCCAAACTCGTCCTAATGTAATTTTTTGTTGTTTTGTATTTTTTTGTAATTTTGACTCGAAAGCAGATATAAGCTCGCCAAGCTCAGAAATCAAGAACTACTATCAATCAATAAAATTCGAGCCAAAGTCAAATTTCTCTCGCCTTGGTGATTTTCCTCATTTTCTCCCTTTCGTGACCACCTACTAAACACCCTCGAGGATGACAACTCAAGGGATGCTATTAAACCTCCTCATCCAGCATGAGGGTCACTAGGTCATGTCTTTGAGGTAAAACACTGGTCCCCCGTACAATGCATTTCTGCCATCATTTATGCTTCGCATCTCACTTTAGGTTTAAATCCTTTGATGTACCCTCGATTAGCCGCACGTGGCAAGCTTTAAGGGTTCAAATGATACGGTTGCTAGATCCCGATGCTCACTTAGTTGCCATTTATTTGCCCCTGGCTGTGCCAGGGTCAAAGGACCTCGCTTTTCACTGCTTTGAAACATTAATGGTCCATAAATGCTGTATCTTAGGAGAAAATTTTTTAGGGTTCAATTTTTATAGCTAAACAAAGATCCGGTTTGGGAAATAACTATAGGTCATCCTCCCCAACGCGAGAAAAAGGACCCGAGGACATTTCAGTTGCCTTAGAACCCCAAGCCCAGTGACTCGAGACTTCAAGGAGTTCTTTTACACTTTATTTCACTGCATTTCCACTTTTTCAAACCATCAACTCCACTGTTTTTTTTACAAAAACCCTAAATCCAAAGTGAAAACACCATTTTCAATCAACTGTAAATCATTTTGCATGAAGAAAACCCATCCCTGAGTTCGACCCTAGAGTCACTATACTGTAGTAGCTTTGCTACGGCATTAGGAGTTTTAGGATATAAATATTGTTGATTCAAGTACACCTACTATGGCATGAATCAAATGGCTGCTGCCAGTGGATGGTGCCCAGCGTGGGAGTGAGAGTCGCTTGAACTTGTGATCCACATCACAAGTATTGGTGAATTTCATTCCTTTGGTTTCTTACTCATTAATTCCCTAATACCATCATGGAGGCAATTTAATTTTTGCTAATCAGGCATATCCGTATTTTCTTTGTTTTTAATTTTTAACCAACTTTAACCCTTTTTTTGGTAGCTTTGTTTTTCGTTTCATTGCCAGGTTGTGTCTTTTTCTTAGACTTTATGCACCATCGATAGGAACATCGCAGCAGCTAGAGTAGAGAACCAAGGTTCCACAAGAACAGGTGTGAAGTGAGTTTACACAACTAGATGCAGCCTCCACCCATGAGCAACAAAGCCGCAGGGGGTACAAAGAAACCCCAATACTGTGTCAATGAGGGGACTATATACACCCACCAGTGAGTGCACCCTCATGCATCATACCTCTTACAGAGGATGTAGTTGTCAAGCCTGTTTGGTACTCCCCTCATTCCAACTTTCCATGGCATGGAAAATGAGAATCCATACACACACATCCGTATTTTGAGGGGTTTGCATGACTTTCGGGAGGAGGGTGAATGATATGAAATCACGGGGTTGAAAGCCTTCCCAACCCTAAAAGACGAGGCCAAGATTTGGCTTAATTTTCTACAAGAACCGTGAACCGGCAGAATCAGAGGGCGCAGTTTTGAAGAAGTTCTTAGCGACACAGACCAATAACTAAGAAAGTAAATTTATACATTTGCAAACTTCATGATAATAAGAAGTTTTACCAAAGGCTGGAAAGTGATAAGGTGAGACCATTAGTGCATGCCCTCACTATGGTTTTGACACCGATGCTAGTTAACCATTTCTATGACGGATGTCCCCATGAAGCAACTTTTAGAAACCATATGAGGGGATTTCGAGTAAGAATCCAGATGAGTCATGGATTTCAATTATGTGGATGAAAGCTTGGGATGCATTTAACTGTGGAGGCAGATTAAAGATGAGGCCACTAGAAAATCAAAGGGGAGGCATGTACTTACTCTCAGAGGACATGGAGATGAAAGCAAAGTCAGCCCACCTTGGCTAGATCGGGAAGAGCTTGAAATGAGGAATCAACATGAGGTATGAGCAGGTAATTGAGGCATCTATGCCTAACCAACCATGCTTCAACTGCCAGTCCATTGAGCACCAAGGAGAGCATCGCCTCAGTTGTTCCTTCCCCAAAGAAGGGACTTCAAGCAACAAGCCAATGTCAGGCCACAAGCCACCACCACAACCCCATACAAAGAATACCTACAACCCTAACCTGAGGAACCACCCAAACCTCCTCCCGAAGCAAACCTCCTCCATATGTGCCTCCCATCGCACAACAAAGAACATGGACTATCCCAGCCTACGCCCACCACCATCCTCATCTCCAGTTGAACAAGCTATTATGAACTTGAGTAAGGTGGTGGACAACTTTGTGGAGGAACAAAAGGCAGTGAATGCCCAGGCTAATCAAAGAATTGACACAGTGGAAAGCACACTGAACAAGAAAATGAACAACCTACACTCAGAAATTTCCCAAAAATATGACAACCTGCAGTATTCAATATCAAGACTAACCAACCAACAAGAAAAGTGTGAAAGGGAAATTTCTCTAGACAACTAAATCCTAGGACCCATGAAGTGAGCTCCTTCGCTTAGCCAAATTCCTGTGGATGGATGAGGTCAAGGGGCAATTATCACATTGAGAAGTGGTAAAGAGCCCAAACACTCAAGACCTAAAGCAAAGGGAACAAGGCCAGGAGGCTAAAGAGGCTGAACCAGAATAGGTGGTGACTTAGGAGACTGCAGTGAAAAATAGCACACCCCCACCTTTTCCTCAAGCACTGAAGGTTAAGAAAAAAGCTATCAATCAGGCTGGATACTAGAAGTGGTGAGACAAGTAAAAGTCAACATCCCCCTACTTGATATGATCAAACAAGTCCCCACATATGCCAAAATTTTGAAGGACTTATGTACAGTGAAAAGAGGGTTGAATGTTGACAAGAAGGCCTTCCTGATTGAACAAGTCGTTGTTATCATCCGTTGTAAGACTCCAAAGAAGTATAAAGATCCAAGTTATCTTAACATCTCAGTTAATATTGAGGCACTTGTGTGGTGCCACTATCGACCTGGTGCAAGTGTAATCTCCCCATTCGATGTACAAGCAGCCGGGTTGGGAGAAGCCCAATTCTATCACATTGTCTCGTACAGATCCATCAAGATACCAAAGGGAATGCTGGAAGATGTTCTCATCTTAGTGGACAAATTTATTATCCAAGATTTGTTGTGCTTGATATTCCAACTGTGCATGAGCCAACTATGTGCCTATCATCCTAGGGAGACCATTCTTGGCCACCTCTAATGCGATTATCAACTGCCGAAATGGTGTTATGCAACTCACCTTCGGAAACATGACCCTAGAACTCAACATCTTCCACTTGAGTAAAAAGCACATGCAACCAGTGGAAGATGGCCCAAAAGAAGTTTGCATCATTGACACAATCCTGGAGGAACAGGCTGACCAACAGAGGATGCAAGATGTCGACCAAGAACTGGGCCGAGTATTCGAAGAGCAACAGCTCAAAGACATGACACTTGTGCAGGGGCACTGGAGAAAAAAGCAAGAAATTCTGCCTTTGATGATTGAGGAAGGAACCAGTGAACCCCAAAAATTAGAGCTTAAACCTTTGTCTGTGGAATTAAAATATGCCTATTTGGAAGAGCAGGATCAAGGCCTGCTGTCTTTCCTCCTTACTCGCCACACTATTGAAGAAAGAAATTACGACATCCTCAAAGGGGAGAACAAGCAAGCCCTAAGGTGAAGATTACTCATCTTAAGGGTATTAGCCTGAAGAGCTTTGCACCCATCACATCTATACTTGGAGGAGGGTGACAAAAGTCGCAAGAAGGCAAACATAGAGATGACTCGAATCCCCATTCAGAAGTGGTTAGGGCAAAAGTCCTAAAGTCAAGCAGGTGCCGGGCCGATTCATGCCACAAGAGGTGTCCTGAATCAACAATATTTATATCCTAAATTCTCCATCGCCGTGAGCAAAGCATGCAAAGATAGCTGGCCGGGTCGAACACGTGATGGGTTTTCTTCACACATGATTTGATAAAGTGAGGTTCAAAATGGTGAATTTTCGTTTGATTTCTGTAGTTTTGCAAAAATAGGAGTCGATGGTTGCAAAAGGATAATAAATGAAGAAAAATAAGAAAAATAATAAAAGAGGTCTCCTTGAAGTATTAAGATATTGGGCTTAGGATTCTAGGGCAACTGAGGGGTCCTCGTTCATCATTGGGGGAGGATGACCTATAGTCATCTCCGAACCTATCTTCATTTAGCTATAAACCTAACCCAAAATAATTATCCTTTGAAAATGGTGTTCACCGAAAGGTACAGCGGGTCACCGACAATGAAAAATAAGTCTCCTTGACTCACCTTCCAATGGGTCATGAAGGGTAACTAATTAATCTCAGTGGATCTAGCAATAAGCATCCACATGAACCCTAAAAGCTTACCAAATAATAGCCATTCAAGGGATTCAAGGGATAAACCTAAAGTTATAAATGGAAACAAATCGCAAAGGAGTACTGGGCAAGTGAAGAATAGGGAACCCTCCAAATTCTTAAGATCCTCAGAGACTCCAAAGAAATTCTTCCAATTTCAAGGAGGAAAGGGTTTTAGTCGCCATCCGAGTTGTCATCCGGCGGGTGTTTCCGCTGCCTGCAGCGCGGGAGAAAATGAAAGACAAGGAGAGAAAATGAAGCGTATATGAGAGTCAAAGCTTCTCCGCCAAAATTTTATTTTGCTAAGGATTGATTACATAAGGCGAACTGAGGCTTATATACGCCGCAGCCAAGGAAATTACAAAACAAACAAACTAAAGCCATTATGTATGACAAATTTTAAGAAACAAAAAATCGTAACAAAACATCAAAGCATCAAAAGGCAGTGAACAAAGTACGCAGAGGCATGAACACAAGTAAGCAGAGTAAATTTCAGAACCCGTGAAAATTCGCAAAGTTGTAAAATTCGCAACCCGCAAAATTTCAGAAGTTGCGAAAATTTTGCAACCTCGCAAAATTTTGTTGTATCTTTTCTCTTATGTTTTCGCTTCTCTTCCTTCCGCTTCTAATCTACAATGCCGAACAACTCAATTCTTCGTGCTTGGATCGACTAACAATTCTGTGGTGTAAATAGCTTGCAAAACTACAAAATTAGCCACAAAATGCGACAAGAGAATAAAGGTGGACCCATGCAAATCGTTATTAGAATGATTAGTAATAATAAAAGCATTCAAAACCTATAATAAATAGGGTTCAAAATAGCACTTTTTGGGCACTAATCACTGGTATCATCTACCCCATATCAGATAGCACCTGGGTGAGTCCAACCCAGGTTGTGCCTAAAAAATCAGGGGTAACAACTGTGTATAATGAAAAAGAAGAGGAAATGCCCACCCGCCTTACCACAGGTTGGAGGGTATGTATTGATTATAAAAGACTAAATGAAGTGACACGGAAGGATCACTTCCCTCTACCCTTCATGGATCAGCTTCTTGAGAGGATTTCTGGTCACCCCTTCTACTACTCTGATGGCTATCTCAGGATATTTTCAAATTGAAATTGCCAGCGTAAGACTAGAAAAGACCAATCTTCACATGCCCATTTGCACATATGCATACAGAGGAATGCCCTTAGCCTATGTAATGCCCCCGCCACGCTCCAGCGATGCATGCTCGCATTTTCAAGGATCTCGTAGAGCTCACATGAGGTTTACATGGACGACATTACAACTATGGAAGAGCTTGAAGAATGCCTAATCAACTAGAAAACCTCGCATAGGTGCATAGAGAAAACTTAGGTTAAACTGGAAAATGCCATTTTCATGGTCAAACAGGAATTGTGTCAGCATATTATTTCCAAAAGGGATCAGAGTTGATAAGGTAAAATTGACTTCATTTCCAACCGCTTCTCCCCACAAATATCAAGACTGTAAGACAAATCTTAGGGCATGCAGGCTTCTATAGGAGGTTCATCATGGACATCTCTAAAAAATTGCCAAGCCTCTTTACAAACTACTGGAAAAAGATGCCAAATTCATTTGGGATGCAGACTGCCAAAAAAGCTTTGAGGAGCTCAAGGCCTATCTAACCACTGCACTAGTAGTGAGGGCCCCCAACTGGAAATTACCTCCAGAGGTGATGTGCGATGCAATGATTCGCTTATTGAGCAAGACGGCAAGGGAAGGAGGAAAGTCTTATGATCTATTATAAGCAAGACATTGAATAGGTCCGCAGGAATTACACAAACTACAGTAAAAGGAGCCATTGAAGTGGTCTATGCCTTAGATAAGTTTTCAGCTTATTTCGTTGGGTCGAATAATCATATTCACGATCATTCAAATTCCCTTGAAGTACTGGCCACCAAAAAATGCTAAGGCTAGGCTGTCTATGTCTTCCGCCGCAAGAGTTCAACCTGCAGATCAGGGACAAAAAGGGTGTGGAAAATGTTGTTGCCGACCACCTCTCGAGATTAACGATAGCACACAACCCTCCAATCAATGATGAGTTCCCTGAGGAGTCCCTGCTTTTGGTTGAGAAGACACCTTGGTATGCCCACATCGCAAATTACTTGGCAACAGAGGAGCTACCAGCAAATTGGAAAGCACAAGACAAGGAATTCTTCTTTGCAAAAATTCACTCCTATTATTGGGAAGAACCCTTCTTGTACAAATACCGTGGGCCGATCGTGATAATCAAGGTGTGTGCCCGAAGGTATAAATAAGAAGTACTCAACACCGCCATGAGAATGCACGCGGAGGCTATTTCGCCTCCCAAAACTCCATGAAGGTGTCAGAGTCCGGTTTATCGCCTCTCTTTTCAAGGATGCCCATACCATGTGCAAGGAATGCGACAAATGCCAAAGGTTGGGGAAAATTTATCGCCGTCACATGATGCCTTTAAACCCGATTTTGGTAGTTGACCTTTCGACGTATGGGGCATCGATTTCATGGGACCATTCCCCTCTCCTTCGATACTCTACATTTCGAGTCGACTATGTGTCAAAGTGGGCTGAAGCAGTCCTCAGGTGAGCAATAACAATGCAGGGTACTGAAATTCTTAAAAGAGAATATACTCTCCAAATTTGGGGTCCCCAAATCCATAATTAGTTATGGAGGTTCACATTTCTGCAACAAACCTTTTGAGAGCCTCCTCACTAAGTATGGTGCCAAGCATAAAGTAGCCACCCCATACCACCCTCAAACCAATGGCTAGGTTGAGCTAGCCAACAGGGAAATCAAGACAATACTGATGAAAGTGGTGAACTCAAACCGAAAGGATTGGTCTCTTAAGATGTTGGACTCTTTGTGGGCATACGTACTGCCCTACAAGACCATCCCGGCACACTTCCCATCGTTTGTTTATGGCAAAGCATGTCACCCGCTAGAAATTGAGTATAAGGCATAAGTCATGCTGAAGAAACTAAACCTCGGATAAGGGCAGAAAGCACCAAAAGGCCCTCGAGCATCAACGAAATGAAAACTGAGGGAATGATGCCTACTTCCAACTCAAAATTGCAAAGATAAGTCAAGAAGTGGCACATGATCAACTAATAGCTCGTAAACATTTCAAACAAGGGGCAAGTTGCTCTTACGACTCCAAGCTCCACCTATTTCCAGGTAAGCTTAAATCAAGATGGACTGAGCTATTCAACAATTGTAAGGTCTATCTCAATGATTCAAGAGACCTGCCCAATTCCAAAGACAATAGGGTGTCTAAGGTCACTACAGAGGATAGGCCATATGCAAAGGTAACACTTCAGCAGACAAGGAGGAGATCCCCCTCCTTGACCCTCCATGATTTTAAGAAACTGCTTGACAGGGAGTGACTTTGCAGTATCTCAGAAGTCACTAAAATTTTTGTTAGAATTTTATTGCTTTATTCTTGTAGTTCTATTTATGATTTTCTCGATCCCCTTGTTCTCGGCATATCTTCTGTTTCAAATTTTCTCACTTTTAAGTATGCCTTCTCATAATTTTTGGTTCATGTGTGCTTTGAAGTAGAAGGAGTCGTTTTTTGTTGCTTGTACTGCGCTGCGACCGCAAAGATCACTCACCCTTGTTCGCTTTTCATCTTCCTGCAACCTTTTCGTTTCCTGCACCCACCATTAATTTTCACAAATTTTTTTTGAGCCAGCCATTTAATGGTCATTTAAGGGCCATTAATTGGCCGAAACCCTTCACTTAAACCCCCCCTCTCTCTATTTAAACCTTCTTGTTATCCTTTCAATTTCAAATCTCCCTTTCCAGTTTGAAGTCCCCCTCTCTACCTCCTCTCCTTCTCTTACCCAACCATGGTGAAGACCCGCGGAGGACACACCTTCAGGCCTAGGGTGATCCGCTCCCTCTCCTCGCGCCCCAATCCAGCCCCGCCGCGCCGCACCTCCGCCGCCCGCCTCGCCACCACCCACTACGGCCGCTCCGCTGCCGTGTTCGCCCTATCACGCCAGGCGCACTTGTCACATCCCACTTTATAGGTTGTGACCGGGCGCTAGGAATGGGTAGGCTTAAGGCCACCAAAACCCGTAGCAAGCCTAAGTCCCATAATTTCTACCTAAAACGCAAGACCCATTCGCTTTTATAATCCAATGACAGTCTCGTTATTCGCATATCAATCTAAAATCTACTAATAATAACTCAAAATCTCATACCATGATATTATCTCAAATAACATAACAAATAGACCCCGTGGTCATCCACTAACAAAACTACCTCAACGGTCTCATCAAATATCAATAAGGTTTCATCAAAAGTAAAATTTATCCAACTCCAACTATCTAAAAATTTATCGATTTAACTAAATAATTAACTCCAATAACCAAGTTAATTCACCATGGAGCCTTCTAGAAACTTAGGACTCTCATTCACCAAATAAAATAATAATCCGGCTACATGTTTCAAATAGAATCCAAGTGGTCAAGAAACTGATTCTCCTTCTCTGTCACCTCAAAAAAGGAAATCAATCTGGGGTAGATAACTCGTGAGTAAATATATCACCATACTTGTGAGGCTAGGTACTCAAGGCCAACTCACAAGGATGGTTATGCTCAATCAATCAATCACCGTACATAGGTTATGCAACAAATAGCGGCAATATGAACAACAATATCAAATGAGATTTAGAGGTTTGAAACATAGAAATATAGTTTATCACCCAGAACAGACATTCCTTTTTACCTTATACTGAACTGTGACATTCCAACCAAAGATCCGTAGAACGGGCTGGGTTCTACGCCTAGAGTTTTACCACCTCTCTAGGAAGGCACTGGCTTTGCCCGCACCAGAGGGTACCATGTGCACATAGCCTGATGACCTCCCCATCAGTTAGGTTTTCTATGATTCATACCATCAATGACATTAACGATTACAAGTTATAGTTGACCGTACTCAGCATGCAACAAGAGATAACACCAAATACAATAAGAGTTAGCCGACCGTGTTTCGAAGACGAATATCATTCAGACATCAGGCATATGACAACCAATTCAATGAATGCTCAAGAATAAGGGTCTTATTCATAAATAATTACGCATCAAGTCAAACAATGAAAACACCGCTATACATTTCGAAGGTGCAAGTACGATGATATAAATTTACTCACCTCCCTATTAGTCCGTGCTCAGCTAGGCTATTCAATTCAACGTGTGAGCTCTCTCCTCAACTTCGCTTGCATACCAATATTCATGCAAAGAAAGAAATATAAAGATAACGCCAAAATCATAACGGAGCCATACCTGTTATCCACTACTCAATTAGGTCGTTTACCCGTTTCTATTTAATCGCCTAACTTGAGCTTTTTAAATAATTTTTTTTTAAAATCCCCTTTTTACTTTCCTTACCTTCAACATTCTGCCTTTTAACATCTAAATACCCAAAATTATAATTTTAATATTCAATTTCACAACTAATTTCTTATATCTAATGTTTAATCACTAAACTCGTTTTTTTTTGCAGATCATGATCGCTAGTATTTTGCCTATATCTTTCTCTACCGATGTCGAAAAGACCTGAAACCAGTGGCAAAATTTCAATAACATCCATATCTTTCCAATGATGTCAAATTATCCCTAAAATTCGTCCATTAGGTCCTCCTATGATTCTCCAAGTCGACCTTCAAACATAAATTCACATTCAATCGATCCAACCCTTAATTCCACTAATTACCACCTCAATTCATTCTAAATACATTTTCCCCAAATTTTAAACAAACATACCAGACCTAATTCATACCTCTTAGGCCTACTTCTATAGATTCAAAATGCAATTGCAACCTAGCATACACATTAGAACAATTTATTCATTCCAACAGCCATAATTGACTATCCAAACAACAACCATTTATCAATTCAGCCCCTTTCCCCTCCAATACTTAATTATCTAAAACCAAAATAAAACCATGGTGCTTTTTAATATACCTTCTGTAGTCTCCCACCATGAAAAATCACAGGTTGATTCAAAGGAATCATTAATGCACTTTCTTCCTTCCCAACAGCTTCGGCGCCGAATGGAGAACCTAGGGTTCTTCAATTTTTTTCTTTTTTGTTTTCTCGCTTCTATTTTTTGAGGCCTAATATTTAAAAATTAATTCAATATTTCACTTAAGTCTCTGTGTTTTTCTTGAATTTTTTAAGGCCCTGGGAATTATTAAAATGTCTTTGCCCTTGGTCAACAAAATCTATCAATTTTCCCTACCCTACTCACTGCTCACTTATTTTTTTATTCATGTATTTTCATTAATTTTATTTTATAACATATATTTGGACCTAATTTGCTTCAGAAAATTCTATAATTTATTTCATTCATTGGGTGTTTTTAAAAATTTATTTTTGGCCAATCGCGTAATTTGACCTCATCGGGTATATTTTCCTAAAATTCTATTTAATTCTGAGAAATAATTCCTAAAATTATTATAAATTCATGATGGACCTTTAAAACACCTAAAACTTAAATTCATGAAAAAAAAAAATCATTTAAAAAATGTTTGGGGTGTTACATTCTCCCCACCCCCTCTTATAAAAATTCGTCCTCGAATTTATTAAAGAGTGTACCTTTATCAATCGGAAGAGTCGAGGATATCGGTCTCCATCGATCGCCACTCTCCCAAATTACACTCCTCTACTGGGATTCTGCCACTCGAACCTTACCATAGCTATTTCTTTGTTTCTCGCCTTCCCGGGTTCGCTCATCCAATTATGGCTACTCGTACCTCTTCATATGACATCCTTATCAACCCTAACTTCGAGTCCGAAGAATGCGAGACTGGATGAGGAACGTATTTCCCAATATCAGATGTGAAACACCGGGATGCACACGCCAAAGTTAGGAAAGCAATCTTAAGATACATTGCCACCCTATCCAATATCTCAAATGGCCCTATATATTCTGTCACTCTTCCCTTTCTTCGAATCTCATCACTCTTCATAGGAGATATTTTAAGGAAAACGTGATCACCCACACCAAACTCGTACATCCCGTCTCCCATCAAAGATAACTCTTTGTCGATCAAAGTCGCCCTCATTCTATCCAACCGCCCTCATTCTATCCTCAATAATAGGTACTTTCTCGTGGTTTTCCGATCAACTCTGGACCTTCCAATTCTCTATCACCTACCTCCATCCAACAAGAAGGTGACCTACATTTTCGTCCATAGAGTGCCTCATATGGCGCCATTCCAATCGTAGAATGGTAGCTGTTATTATAAGCAAACTCTACCAAAGGCAAATATTTTTCCCAACTACCGAATCCATAACACACATCCGAGCATATTCTAGAGTCTTAATTGTCCGCTCTAACCGCCCATCCGCCCGAGGATGGAAGGTCAGATCAACTGCTTAGTACCCAAGGCTTCCCTGCTTTTCGCCAAAACCCCGAGGTGAACTCGTGACCACAATACTATGGGACACCGGCACTCCGCGGCAAGCTGCTACCATACCGCCCGCATACATTTATGCATACCGTACACCGTATAAGTGGTCTTGGCCAGCCTAATAGTGAGCTGATTTCATCAATCTATCAACTATAACCCAGATCGAATCATGCCCCTTCTGAGTCTTTGGTAACCCAACCACGAAATCCATAAGAATTCTCCCATTTCCATCTGCAATGGCAACTCCCAGAAGACCTGTGGTTCTCTCGGTGCCCTAATTTGACTTGTTGCACAAGTCAAACATGATGTCACATACTGTGCCACATCCTTTTTCATCCCATTCCACCAATACATACCTTTAACATCCTGGTACATCTTGGTGACTCCTGGATTATCACTATAAGGTGCATTATGGGCTTCCTGTAGAATCCTTTGTCTCAACCCATCTACATCAGCACGCCTATTTCCTCGCCTCACACGCCATCCCTAATTTCAAACTGGTCTGACCTACTGTACTGCCTCCCTCAATTTAATAAAGGAAGGATCCTTATCTTGGTCAGCCTTGATCTCATCAATCAATAAGGGCCTCACTCTGGGAATCGTGCAACTAATCCCCGGGACTCTCAGAATCTCAAATCAGAGTTCCTATTAAAATGCATCCTCACTCCTTCACTATACTCTCTTATACCGAAATATGTGCTAGGATCGCCCATGAACTTCGCTTAAAGCATCAGCCACCACATTGGCTTTCCTAGGATGATATAAAATCTGCAATCATGTTTTCAAGAATTTCTACCCATCTCTCTCGCTCTCGATTCAAATTTACCGCGAATGTATTGAAGGCTTTTGTGATCCGTAAAATCTCACACTACCATATAAGTGCTTGCCTCCATATCTTCAAGCAAAAATCACCGCGCCATCTCCAGTCATGTGTAGGATAATTCAACTCATGTCTCTCAACTGCCCGATGCATATGCTATTACCTTCCCATTCGCATCAAAACACAACCCATCCTACTCTTGAGCATCACAATATTAATCGTCATAATCGATCTGTGGGTACAAGCACACCGAGCAGAGTTAAGCAACTTAAGTTTCGGAAACTTGCTCACGCGTCATCCCACTCGAATTTTACTTGCTTCCCCGATCACCGCGGTCGCTGGAGCGTATATTCCCGAAAAATCTTTCACAAATCTCCCGTAATATCCAACCACCTCGTAAACTACGTATCTCGGCCACATCAGGGTCTGTGCCGCTAGATTAATCAGCTTCACCTCTTCTGATCCACCAACACCCTCCTGTTATTGAGATGTCTCAAGAAACTCACACCGTTGTCAAAACTCACATTTAGACGCTGGCATACAACATGTGTTCTAAGGGTCCGCAAAGACAATCCCGAGGTGTTCCCCATGTTCCATGACTTTTCGAATAAATCGATATCATCTATAAACACCACCACAAATTTATCCAGATAGGTTTGAAACCCTGCTCATCAAATCCATAAACGCAGCTGGTGCTGCTAGTCAACCCAAACGTAATACCAGAACTCACAATGACCATACCGGTCTTGAATGCGCTCGTATATCTTCCCTCCCTTATATTTAATCGATGGTAACTCGCATCAAGGTCAATCTTTGAAAATGACTGCCCTCAGATCCGGTCAAACAACTGGTCTATTCTGGGAAGTGGATAATTATTCTGATTGTTACCTTATTCAACCTGTTTATAATCAATGCACATCCTCATGGGCCCCATCCTTTTTCTTCGCAATAATAATCGGCACTTTACTCTGAACCGCTGTCTAATAAAACCTTGTCTGTTAGTTCTGTAACCGCTTCTTTCAACTCTTTCACCAGTGGGTGCCATACGGTATGGTGCAATAGATATAGGATTTGTACCTGTGTACCAAGTCAATATTAAACACAATTTCCCTGTCTGGTGCTAATCCTGTAAATCATCAGGAAAGACATCTGAGTAATCCCTCACAACAGGTATATCTCCCAAATCAGTAGAGGGAATTCTAGCATCTCTCACATGAGCTAAATACCCCTGGCAACCCTTCTTAAGTAACCTCCTGGCTGCTATAGTTGAAATCAAGGTACTAGGGCTTCCATTATGATCTCCCTGGAAAACAAACTCAGGTACTCCCAATGGTTTGAACGCTATCTTCTTTCTATAACAATCCATGGTTGCATAGTTAGCTGACAACCATTCCATACCTAAGATAACATCAAACTCCAGTATAGGCAATTCAATCAAATCAACGCATATAATTTGCTATCCCCTATCATTATCTCACATGATCTGTATATATAGTTCACCTCAACTATTTCTCCAAGTGGTGTGCTAATAGCCATGATTTCCATTATCATTTTACCCTGTTCAATTTCTTAGCATAAGATGGGGATACAAATGAGTGAGTGGCTCCTGATCAAATAACACTTTGGCTTGTTCGCTTTTGCATACGTATTATCTCAGAACATTCACTCACTGCACTTCGCCCCTCGATCTAGGGGGTGAATTTATCTCCATCTCGTCCCGATCTTGATGCACGTGACCCACATCCGGCATCCCAACATCTATCGGATCATAGATCTCCCTTCGCCTCTGGCGAGGTGGTCCTTAATGCCTCTGGTATTTACTTGTTGTCTTCTTGGTGGCATTATGACAACCAAGAAAACAAATGATACTTAGATTCACAATACATATCAAGAGTACTTAAACTTTCATCTATAGGATATGTAAATTAACTATACTATGATGACATACAAAAAGACGATTGGAATCCTATGCTCCATGGTGTCACATTTATCATTTACCCAAATAACATCCCCAAAGTTCTTTAAAACCCGGCTCGATACCAACTTTGTCACATCCCACTTTTTATAGGTCAGATCCGCGCTAGGAACGGTAGGCTTAAGGCCACCAAACCCGGTGAAAGCAAGCCTAAGTCCCATAATTTCTACCAAAAATTCGACAAGACCTATTCGCTTCTATAACTAATGACAAACTCGTTATTTGCAATATCAATCTAAAATCTATCAATAATTAACTCAAAATCTCATATCATGATATTATCTCAACAACATAACAACAGACTGTATCATCCATCATCAAAAACGACCTCAACGGTCTCATCAAAATATCAATAAGGTTTCATCAAAAGTAAAATTTATCCAACTCAACTATTCAAAAATTTATCGCATTTAACCAAATAATTAACCTAATAACTTCAAGTTAATTCACCATGGAGCCTTCTGGAAACTTAGACTCATTCACCAAATAAAACAAAATAATAATCCAACCATGCTCAATGAATCCATAACTCGATTCTCCTTTCTCCGTCTACCCCGAAAAAGGAGGAAATCAACGAGGCGTAGATAACTCGTGAGTAAGAATATATCACCATACTTCGTGAGGGCTAGGCATCAAGGCCACTACACAAGGATGGTTATGTTCAATCAATCAATCAATCACCGACATAGGCTGCAACAAATAGCGGCAATATGAACAACAATATCAAATGAGACGAGGCTTGAAACACGTAATATAGTTTACCATTCAGAAATCCGTACATTCCTTTTTACCTTTATACTGGAATCCGTACATTCCAACCAAAGATCCGTAGAACGGGTCGGGTTCTACTAGAGTTTTACCACCTCTAGGAAGTGCACCGCTTTGCCCGCACTCGTAGGGTTCCATGCACATACCGATGACCTCCCCATCGCTAGCTTTCTATGATTCATACCATCAATGACATTAACGACATAGTTATAGTCGATCGCACTGCATGCAACAAGAGATACCACCAAATACAATAAGAGTTAGCCGACCGTGCTCAACATGAATATTCATCGTGACACGTGACTTGTGCATATGACAAATTCATCCAATGAATGCTCAAGAATACAGGGTCTTAATCATACCACTACGATCAAGTCAAACAATGAAAACACCGCTATACATTTCGAAGGTGCAAGTATGATGATATAAATTTACTCACCTCCTTATTAGTCCAGGCTCAGCTAGGCTATTCACCCTAAACGTGTGAGCCTTCCTCAACTTCGTTTGCTATACCAATATTCATGCAAGAAAAGAAATATAAAGATAACGTCAAAATCATAACGAGCCATACCTTGTTATCCACTACTCAATTCAGGTCGCTTACCCGCTTCGCCTTAATCGCCTAACTTGATCTTTTAAATAATTCTAAATCCCCTTTTACTACCTTCAACATTCTGCCTTAACATCTAAATACCCAAAATTATAATTTTAATATTCAATTTCACAACTAATTTTTATATCTAATGTTTAATCATTAAACTCGTTTTTTTTTGCAGATTATCGATTAAGTATTTTGCCTATATCTTTCTCTACCAACGTTGAAAGACTACGAAACCGAGTGGAAAATTTCACTTTCATCCATATCACCAATGATGTCAAATTGGCCTAAATTCGTCCATTAGGTCCTCCTATGATTCTGTCAATTCGACGCTTCAAGCGGAAATTCACATTCAATTGATCCGACCCTTGATTCCACTAATTACCTCGATTCATTCTAAATCTTATTTCCCCAAATTTTAAAACATACCAGACTAATTCATACCTCTTAGGTCACATTCTATATATTCAAAACGAATTTCAACTATACACATTGACAATTTATTCATTCCAAACTTGACCCTAGTGCCGTGAGCAACAACAATTTATCAATTCTGACCCCTTTCCTCCAATCGAACCATTCCAAAACCAAATTAAAACATGGCGCTTTAATATACACTTCAGAAGTCTCCCGCATGAAAAATCTGAGTTGATTCAAAGGAATTGGGTGCAACAAAAATTTTCTTCCTTCCCCGAATGATTCATTAGAATGGAGAAATTCGGGTTCTTCAATTTTTTCTTTTGTTTTCACCTTTCGATTTTACGAGGCCTAATATTTTTAAAAATTAATTCAATGCACACTTAGTCTCTGCGATTTCTTGAATTTTTTAAGGCCACAGGAATTATTAAAAATGTCTCTTTGGCCTTGGTCGACAAAATGTGACTTTTCCTACTGAGTTCCTTTGTTCCACGTTTTTTTTGTCATGTATTTTCTATGTTTTATTTTTATACTATATATTTGGACCTTAATTTGCTTCATAAAATTCCCATAATTTATTTTAATTTCATTGGGTATTTTAAAAATTCTCTTTAGGTCAGCCTTTCGGGTGACCTTACTAGGTATATTTTCCTAAAATTCCATTAATTGGAAATATTCTAAAAATTGTGTAGTATGATGGACCTTAAAACACCTAAAACTTAAAATTCCATGAAAAAAATCATTTAAAAAATGTTTGAGATTACGATGCTTTGTTGTGGGCTCCTGCTCTGCACCTCCTCCGTCCACAGTCCTACTTCCCTGCCTAGGAGATGCCACACTCGGGTTGGCACCATTCCACCCTCTCTGCCACATCCTAGGCCATCCTGGAGGGCCCCACCGTCCAAGAAAGCTTGGACCTCGGGCCTAGGAGAGTCGCTGGCTCGGGCCTCAGAGCCACGGTCCTGCCACCCCGTTAGGGCCTGTGGGCCCTAAATCTAGACTGTCCCCGACCTCCATCCTGTGGTGACCTCTTCCACTGCGATATTCCGGGAATGCGGTTGCGATGGGAGGGATCTGAATGACGGAGTTCATTTGTGATCTTGACCTTTGGCTCAGAGGGCCAGAGACTCAGGAATTCGATGCCCCTAGTGCGGAGGGGTACTCCTGGAGCCATTCATGACCAGCGTCGGTTTTACTACCCTCAGTGGTCTTCGGGTTTTATCACCTGATAAGCCTCGGTGAGCCCAATCCGACAGCCATTCATTTCTCCATAGATGGCCGCCCAGGGATACTTTGGGCTTCAGATATAGCCGTTGCTTTCCAATGCAATGGTCCTTGCCAGCCGTGATTAAAGGCGTGGCCCGTCCTAGACTGGGGAGATGGTTAGATCTGCTAACTTGGGGACAGTAGTCGGGACCGTCTTGTTCGGGAGGTAGCCCGTAGCGTATGCTCTGTAGACCACATCACTGCAGTGCAATCTTTTCCTCGGCTTGCAGTGACGGAGAGGAGCCGATACGGAGGCTACATCAGCATCTCAGAGGTTCTTGGTTGGCCGTAGAGCTTATCATGACCAACCTTGTTCCATTTGAAGACGAGTTCATTGTGACACGACGGTGAGTCCACACCCCTCCTGTTCCCCGGACCACATGCGAGTGTTAGAGCTTTGTCGACTTCCTGCCCGAGCCCGGGTTAGGCCTGTCGTGATCGAGGCCATCCTTGCTGATTGATCGGTGGTAGATTGTACTTGGGTTCATCGCCTCCAGCCTCGGATCCAGACCGGACCCCGGCCGTGGCAGGCCTTCCTGCCGGGAGGAACCTTTCTAGCAATTATGCGAGGGTGTGGGTTCTGCATCCTCGGTTCCCTGCTCCTTCCAGCTCTGTGTCCTCTACCTCGAAGCCCTCCTTTGATGCCACCCCTCTGATATTCTTTGGGCCCGACACTTCCACGCCTCCATGATATATCACTATTTCAACGGGACTTCGACCATCATGGATGCGATGCGCACATTCTCCTCCACATCGATCATTCGCATTGCCCGTGCGGCCCTCGTAGAATGATTTCGCGAGACTCTGGATTGCTCGAGACCCGGCCGTATTTTCACGCCTGAATCGGGCCATCCTCATGCCCAATTCCCGAGTCCACCTAAGCCTTCCCCTGCGATTTCCCCATATGTGCACGTGGCCCTCCCTCCTCCTTAATGGACGATTACCCACTCACGTGACCCACACGGGCTCATGATGTACTGTGATACGGCGTCATGACCCTCCACAAAAAGCACCTCGGCGGGTGCAGGATGAGGGCGACTCTTCACCAGACGAGGCGGGGAGGTAGCACTTCCTTCTCTAACTTTCCAATCACAGGACCCCATTCTTGCGAGACTGATGTCACATTTGGTTGGGGGGAGAGTTAAGCGAGGAAAGTGACTTTACACTTTGATATCATTTTTGCTTTTGAGTCCGTCTAGTTAATAAAGCCCGTTTATATGTTTGGTATTTGCTTTGTTCACTTTATTGAAAATTTGTTTGTTTGTTTTAAGAAAAAAGAAGAACAAGATGACATACGTTTACCTTATACCATGATATTTTGTGGTCTGAATTTAACCATTTTTGCCCCCGTTTTTTTTTTTTTGGGTTTTCTAGCACATGAGTTGGAAAATTGACACAGCCAAATTACCATTGATGTTAGATTAGTTCCATGCATGATTAAGTAGATGATCGGAGTTGAAGTCTCATGGTGTTATTCCTTCTCCTTCACCTTTAGCTAACCACACACAATGCACATTAGTTTCTTCAAATGACTAAGCTGCAAGCTCCTTGCTTTGCAAACCTCGTTTCATGACCACTGCCAATAGGTTGAGGACCCCGAAGAGGCGATGAAGTCTTCCCGAAAAAGAAAACGAAAAAGAAAAAGAAAAATAAAAAGAATAGAAAATCCGTGAAGCTTCGCGAGCTCGAAGACACGGTCGAGGGGTATATAGGCGAAAACCTTTAAGCACAGTGCCTTGATTGGTTGGGGTCAGGCTTAGTCTCTTACATGGGTGGATGGGTGGGGTTTAGCGAGTTGTAGGTCTTTGGAGTTTGAAATCATTCGAGTTCGGGGTGAAACTGAAGAGTTAATTGGTCGAAAGATCCTTATGACGATGCCCTAAGCCTTAGATGGTTGGGAGTCACATCGGTGGACCCTCGTTACATGGACTTTAGTGAGATTCGATTAAATCAATATTGCACCTACCAATGCAATGTAAATATAGAATAAGATTGGGGCCAAATTTATTTAGGTTGGTCGATGTTCTAGGTCTTAGGCGTAGCTTGGTTGGGGGAAAGCAGCAAGTTATTGTTAAGCGATCATAAACACTTAGATTTTGGTGGAAGTTTCGGTCGATTCCCTTGGGTTGGATATATACGAGCTTGGTTTCATATATGGCATTCTTTCTCGGAATGGTTGTTCTTGAGGTGCTGTGATTCCTGCGAGGTGGGCATTACTTATTCATATACTTTTGAGAATATAGTTCTTTTCACGGGCATAACTTGCTGCTCTTTCCTTAACTTGTCATTCTTCAAAGATTTAGCAATGTGTCGGTTAAGGGGGAGTGATTAGTACCCCGAATAGTGCTATTTTGAGCCATTTGTTTATTGCGGGTTTGAGCACTTTTTGTGTACTAATCAACCCAAATATTGATTGACACTGGAGTCCAGTATACCTAACAATCACATTTGTAGTTTGTGCTGTAGTTTTGCAAGCCAATTACACCATTATCTTAGTGGGAACTCAAATGAGAAGAACTCGATCAGACTCGTATGCAAGTCAAAAAGTGTGGGTTTAAAACAAAGGACGATGAGATTTTGCGTGTGCGAATTTTCGCCGACACAACGGGAGTGGGTTGCGAATTTTTGCGTTAAGGTATAACCTATGAGACTCTGAGGTTTAAGTTCGTGGTGTTGCAAATTTTATGACTGCAAATTCGCGGTGAAATTGTGACGCATACTGTTTGACGACTTTTCTTGCTTTTTGTGATTTTTTCTCAGTTGTCCTTAATGTAATTTTGTTGTTCGTACTTTTGTGTTCTTATTTCTGACGATATAAGCCTGTTAAGTTGCATCAATCGAGTCAATCCTATCGATGATAAAATTGACGAAACTTCGGCTCTCAGCGGTGATTTTCCCTCATTTTCCTCCCTTTCTTGCACTTTCTCACACCTTGAAACACCGCCCAGGGATAACAACTCAAGGGATGCCAGCTAAACCTCATATCCTTGAAGAGGAGGTCAACATTGAGGAATTCTTGAGGTAAAACAACATCTCTATTGCAGCGCAGGCATTATTATCTGTTTATATTTTGTCTCACTTCAGTTTTAAATCCTTGTGATGTACCACGATTGGCCGTGCCCAGCGAAGCATGGGGTTGACATATACTTGTGTTAGATCCCTGATGCTCACTTAGTTGCCATTGTTGCCTCTGTGGGTTAGGTTGAGACCCAGTTTCTTTGAAACATTAATGGTCGCTAAATGTTGTATCTTAGGAGAAAAACTTTAGGGTTAGTTTTTATAGCTAAGCAAAGTTTGGTTACGGAAATGACTATAGGTCATCCTCTAGCAGAGGAAAGGACGAGGACATTTAGTTTCCTTAGAACCGACCCAGTGACGAGACTTGAGGAGTTCTTTTACACTTTGTTTCACTTTGCATTTCGAGTTTTCAAACCATCCAGCTCCCTTTGTTTTTTACAAAACCCCAAATCCAAAGTGAAAACACTATTTTCAATCAACTGTAAATCATTTTGCACGAAGAAAACCCATCCATGAGTTTGACCACAGAGCCCTTTATCTACCCAGTAGCTTTGCTGCGGTGGGATTTTAGGATAAATATTGTTGGATTTGTTTTACCTACTATGGCATGAATCACTTATAGAACTAGCGTATGCCCGACCACTCCTTTAGTGATACCATTATAAAAGTATAAATTTTCCAATGTGGATTTGAAGGAGACAGAGACATAGAGAACTTTTTGACAGAAAGGGTGCTGGGTGTAGACTTATTCTTTACCTCTCATTCTTGACTTTCTGCAGGCTTCTTCTTTTAGTTTCAGGGGATGCTACGAAAAAGTAGACTTATGAATTCATTCTTTTGTAAAGAGAAAGTTCTCTCATATTTCTTTTGTGGCCTAGACAAGCTAGGGAAGTAGCTTGAGCTTGAATGATCTATGCTTACAAGCATCATAAGTAAACAGATACTAACATAATTTCATATGATAAGAATCTTATTATCATGAGTCTCATCATAATTTCCTTTTCTCTTATATATGGGCTTATTCAGTGATTAGATCTCATCTAATTCATATAATAAATGAACATCGATTTAATGAAGATGCTTTTATTCATAATAATGACTTGTCTGATAAGTGCTAAAGTTGATTTCCTTTAGAGCACTTCACTAAAAATCTCCCACTTGCACTAAAACCAATCGCCTTTGTATCTCATACCATAGGTTTGTAGATGTGAATCACACATCTTCTGGGGAAGTGGCTTAGTAATGGGATTAGCAATATTCTGATTAGTAGGCATCGTCTATATCTATACATCATTTCTACCAAAGATCTCTCTAATCAAATGGTATCTTTTGAGTATGTGTTTGGTTGCTGATGGGAGTATGTAGAAAATGTCATACCCAGGTTTATAACATGTTCAAGGTGTAAAATAAATTAAATTATATTTTTTCCGGTGTTTAAATGGCTAAAAACGAAAAATGATAAAAACCTGGAAATTTTACAAGAACCAAATAAATTTGGTAAAAATGTCAAATGAGGACCTAATGGTCATAAATGAGTAATGTAAGTGCTAAAATATAAATGAAATGAAATGAATTGGAAATGAAAGTGAAATGAGGCTTTAAATGAAAAAGCTAGAAAAATCAATTAATGTGTACTTCTTTGAACATGGCATTACACATGACATGAGAATAAAGACGAAGTGGTGCATGGAAAACTACATTGGGCATTCACGTTTTAGAGGGAGCAAAGGGAGAAGGAGCTGAGGCTTGAGAGAAGAAGGTATTTTTTTGGTGTGTTTCTCTCCATTCTTGGTACTATCTTTTGTTCAAAACAAGAAAAGGAAGAATATTTGAAGAGAAACTAAGGTAAGAAAAAATAACCTGCTCCCTCCTTTTAGTGGTTTGGATTTTAGGAAAAACCACAACCTTATATTAAAGGTGATTTTGATTGGTTGTAGATCAATTTTGGAGGTTGTTTTGGGTTAAGTTTCCAAAGTGATTTTGGGTTGGATTGGTTTGAGGAATTTTGTATAAGAAATGATGAGTTTCAAGGAATTCTTTGTCAAAAAATTTTCAACCCCCTTTTTTTTTTTTGGCTATAAGTTAAGTTATAATCATCCAAATTGAGTGATTCCAATTGGTAAATAACCATAAGAGCTAGAGATACAAATGTATAGAAGGGGCCAGAAGACAGAATTGTATCTCTGAAACCACGAATAATAGACTTAAGTGATTCGAATTTATTGTGGGTATGCTCTGTTTTGGAGTGTAGTGTGGTTTGGCTAGTAAGTTGAGTTTCACTCATCCAAATTGAGTGATTAAAATTTCTGGATAAACTATAATTCTAGAGTAACAATTTACTTGAAGGAATTGTATGCAATTTGTAACCTCAAAGTTCCCATAAATTCGTCAAAGGGAGTAGGTATGTCGAAGAACAATATGATTAACTTTGCAATTATAGTAGTATGGATGTAAAGTCGCAATAACTGGAGTTTGATAGGTCAAGTCTGGATGATTTCTAATTGGAGAAGAAACCTTAGAACCATAGCTAAATTAGTAGAAGACTATTACCAATTTATGGAGTTAGATCCACGAGAATCGAGAATAACGTTGGAGTGCCGAGTGGTAGGCATCTTGACCAGTTTGGCATTAAAATGATGTAACTTGAGTTTGGGTGATTCAAATGAGATTATTTCAATTCCTACTGAAAATATATTCATATAGTTATCATTTTATTGAAGGAAGCATGAGCAAAATATGACTCATGTGTCCCCAGAAGATTTTACAAGTGAAGGTGTATTGGGTAAGGCTTATCGACCCTAACCAAAATCCTCAGTACACAAGCGGTTTTTGTGGGTTGTTCTTTGATGGTGATATGGCGCGATCGTTGGGGTTGGTGACAAGGAGAGCACGACCAAGGCAGGATTAGAATGGGATAGAAGGCGACAACCTTTTGGGTTTATTCACACTTCCTTCCTTGTTTCGGTTTGTGTTTCTGACAAGAACAAACTGAGTTTTATAGACCATGCATGTGTGCTCCGTTTGAGCCATAAATGAATTAGTTTGTTCTTCACTTCTCTCTCTCTGTTTCTAAAATGTTTGAAGGATTATGAAATAAGTGGATTTATTGAAATGAATTGTGATAAATATTGATTTGTTTAAATTGATTTGTCTGATTGTGAAATGGGTGCATGAAAATTGCATGAGTATTGAAACCCAGTATTTGGATATAAATGTATATACACTATTATAAGTGCTATGAATGATTTGAGCGTCCTTATGTATGTTAAGCTGATAAATTAGAGTTAAGGATAGATTGGTGTATACCAATAAGGTGAATAGAGGCGTGCATGAGCGTGATGTGTCACTCAGATCGGTAACCTAGCGGGACGATTATAGGTAGTGTTCACGAAATGATTTTAATAACCGAGTCAACAACCCATTGAGGCTGTATATGTTGTAAAACCTCTTTTATCTGACCTTCACGGCAGTAGGACAGTGTGGTAATTGTTATCTTGTGCCCTTAGCATAGGTTTAAGTAAACAAGGAGCAAAATGAAAGAAAATTGTAAATGTGATTTGTGTTTGAATGATTTATTTCATATAAGCGCATGATTGAAATGACCCGATAAATTATAATTTGAATGTATACAGGAATGAAAATATACATATATGTATTGTCTGTAGTGGTCATTAGAAAAATTATACGAGGCATCGATTTAGAAAAATATGATTTACTTAAGCTGAAATGAAGAAGGCGTATAGAGCTAGGCATGAAAATGCCTTAGCGTCATTTTTATCATCGGCGTGGAGTGCGGGTGAGCGGTGCAAGGAAGGCCGCTGACAGTCGAGTCAGCGTCGAGGCCTCATGGGTTGAAGTAAGGATTCAGGCCACATTTCATGATCTGTGACACTTTTTGTACAAAATCTGATTTTTGTTTTGTAATCTTACAGTAGTGAAATGGCTTATAATCACGTAATCTATAAAGGTGGTAAATGGACCAAATGGGCATGTAATGCCATATTTATTTAATGGAAATGTGTATTGAAAACAAAATGATGGGCCCCCTTTAAGTTGAATTGATATATGATATATTTTCATAAAGATAAATGTCCTTTACAAAATGAGCATTAGAAATGTGTTTTAACAAAGAAAAAGAATTAGATTCAAAAAGGAATGGCGTCTGGATGGAATTTGGCCTCACTGCAGTTGGGTTGGAATTAGAATGCGAGAGTACAGTGTCGAGGATTGTTGTTCCTTTGCTTGCGCAATGACTCCTTTGTTATCACAATATACTTGAGATCATATCAACAATACTGAATGGAAAAGACATTCAAATATTTTCAAAAATATCCCCATTCTTGATAGAAGACTTTGGGATTTCTAGATTTTTTTGTGGGATCAAGTGCTTCTGATTACAAAGCTTTGAACAAGGCAATTGATTGGGGGGACTTTAATTACTATGAAATAAGCCCTTTATTTTCCTCTTGGGTGGCTGCTATGATTAAGTCGCCATTGATTAAGGAGACACTCCCACCTTATGACCACTGGTAGCTGGTTAGAGCCTTGTTCTGTTGTAACCTTGTCACAAGTTTGATCTTATACGGAAAGCACTATATACATTATGTATAATGTAATGAAGATGCCTATGGAAAATAGTATTTCTACTATTCACGTAATTAAAGGCTCCTGCCTTTTGCATTTGATAGAAATTAAAATCTTTGTTGGGATTGTGAGTGACTTGTAGAATATTTAGCAATTAATATTTGGATGGCTTTGACAATCCACTATAAATGTTGCTTGATTGGATGGCAGGTCGATCCACGGGATAAAACAACAACTAACAATGCGAGCCTTTGAGAATTAATCAATGGTTACAGTGACTATAAATGCAGGAAATGAAGAGAGTATGACTAGATGGCTAATGCATTCTTGAGGAAATGAGAAAGTGCGGAGTTGGATAGTAAGCCAATACGCAAAGATGGGAAGATAATAATGTTTTGATATAATGTGGTAAAACCCTCGAAATGAAACCTCTAAGGCGGAAGTCAGATAAAATAATCACTATGGATAAGGCTTGGCACAGGTGTGCACACCCTGGATATGCCTAAGCCTCACGATTTTTCTCACACCCTCTCCACTAGTATGATAACCCCCAGATGTTTCACACTTCCTTCTGACTCTACATGGTTTAAAGCTAAATGTTGCCTCTAAGCTCACACTCAATTTCCTAGAACTTCTTGATTTCTACGCTCTAATGTTTTCCTCCATGTGCTGTTATAAGTGAATTATAAACCCAAGCATGGATCAGATTAGTGGAAAGGCCCGATTTCATTGGTCGAAAACAACAAATTCCATTGGTAGAAAAGGGGTTGTGTGGTGAGGAATATGTATGCGTAGCTGATGACTTTGTATGGATTGAGAGGAATGTTCCCTCCTTTTTGCAAGTATGGTACTTTTATTACGTAAATGGAGTGGACCTATAAATCTCCCTTGAGACCCATGCTGGCAGAGGTGAAGGTGGGAGTCTTAGTAATCGTAACAGGATCACCAGCAGCTCTTCTAATAAGATCTTCATTTCTAGAATCTGGCACATTACAAAATTTTATTATTTTGTCTGTGACCTTTATGTTATGAGTTCTTCCAAAATCTTTCAAAGCCTATTGTTAGTGAATAATTCAAAACTAGGATGTTTTGTGATGATCGACGTTCTCTGGTTGTCCATCTCAATTGAAGTTCTTCCTTACGGTGAAAGAGATTGACTCCCCACGATCAATGCCTCAATGTATTCTTGAGAGGTCCTTAACTGCTTGTGGAGACATCTACTCTCACGATTAACTCCTCCTATAATCAATCATCTCATTTTTTTCCTCCTCGATAGCTAGTTCCTTGATTTCGTCCCTTATTCTTATTTAGGTACCCCTGCATCATTAGTGATACTTTCGACAAAATGATACAGGTCATCAAATCTGTTTTGAATGTGATTTGCTCTATTCATTCCCTCCAGCGATATAATGTCATAAGCTCTAACATTTCTCTAACTATCTTTTTGTTTTTCGGATCCAGCAGCTTGTAGCCTAACTCTCATCTCCATATCGAATGAAGATACGAGGAATTGATTTATCATTGAGCTTGATCTACTCCTTTGAAACATGTAAAGCTTTGTGTAAACATCTTGTTAAGTATGAAACATCTTTTCTTATCAAACTCTTTGGGAATGCTCGAATCGAAGGATAGAAATGGTGATCTATATGGTGATTATCGCATTATGACTGCCCCAAGTAGCTTGAGTTAAGCCATTTCAACTGGTGGACTTTCTCTCTGCAATAGTTCGATTCATTAAACAAATGATATCATGTTGTGGTGTACGAAAATTGTCTTCATTTTATTCCATGCTTGGTGAAATATTCTTTGAACTCACTTGAGATATATTCTCCACTATTGTTAGTTTGAAGACACTTTAGAGGATTTCCCGTCTCTCTTTCCACCATGGCATGAAATTTATGAAAATAATAGAATACCTGACTTTTGGTCCTCAGCAAGTATATCCATGTCTTTCATGAAGCATTGTCAATGAACATAACAAAGTATATATTTACCACAGTTAATCTCTACCTCATGGATACAACATCAAATACATACTAATTCTAATTTCTCCCAACTTTAGTGGAGCTCTTTATGAACCCTTTCTGTCTTTGCTTTCAAATAAACAATGATCCCAAGGGTTTGATGATTTCCTTTGATCATAGGAATGATGAATTGCTTGGCCAACCGGTTATAATACTTCTTGCTCATATGTACTGTGGTTTGTGCCATGAGTTTGGGAGGAAGTATGTGGCACATGCATTTGTCCTCACACAACTTCCGTGTGTCTTGTCTGATAGTTAACATAATTTGCCTTGTGTCACCACTACGATTCCTTGGTGAGATTCCAATTCCCATTGCTTATAAAGTGGTTGTATCCATCACTGTCGGCATCTTACAAATTAGGTTCGAGATGTAGATGAATGTGTTGCACATCTTTCCTTGTTAATGTGCACCCATTTTTTGTCTGTATGCAAATAATATGATGGTTCAATCATAAAACACTTTTTGTTTTCCCATATTCACAACACGAGTCTCACATGTATGTTGAGAAATATTCCTTTACAGAGGTCATGATGGTATGATACTCTTGAATCCACCACCCACTCGACATCTTGACACCTTTCATGTGTGATCTTCTTGGTTGCAAAGTAGGTCTACCTCATCATCAACTGGTAGAAAGGTGTACTGATGGTATTCTTTCATCTTCTAATTAGGCTCTGTGCACTCTTTTTAAGGAATTTTGAAAAATTTCATATAGCCTAGTTTACCAGTATTAACATTTTATCTTCTCTAGTTTGATCACATAATTTGATTTATTTTTTTCCCAAATGATTTAAGCAACATGTTTCCCTTGTGCTATAAGTGATGTAGGCGGAGTATGTCATTGCCCACAAGGTCAGCCTTGAGATTTCTTTAGTGAATGAGGCTATTACCATAGCCATGGTGAGCCTTTTCTTCTAGAGTGAATTTCTAGTTTATTATCTGATGAGCTCTTATGCAATAAAACTTGTATGGAAATGAGAATATTCTCTCATACATAAATTCCTAACCTTTTACTTGACCATAAATGGGTTAGACCCTGATCTTCTTTGGAAGAATTTTGGCCATTATGTCGATAGCAGGAGTCTTATACTTACCAAATTGTCTAGTCATTCTTTACTTGGATCTGAAAGCATTATAGCGTTGACCATATCAATCTTACTATTCAAAGTACATTGTAACTATGTATTATTCTCTATATAGCTGTAGTACTTCTTAAATTTAATGTCAAAATAGTTATATTTCAAAAAATAAATATACAAGACATTTTTAATAAATAATCACCAAACAGTGTCTCATGTTTTGAAAACATTATTCTAAATGATTTAAAGTGCAGCAAAAAACTAAACTTTCTCAATGATTTAAAAAATTAACATAAAACCACAGTCAATGAATACAATTTTTAAAATATGTATGTGACTAGTTTGGTGATTCTTTTGAAAAGAAGTATACTTGTGTAATTTGTTTTTTAAATATAATCAATTTTGGCATCAAACTCTCAACCCTCAGCTCGTTATTCAAAGGCAATAGACTTGTTGACCTAAAAGATGAAAGTGTGGTAGTAGGTTTTGCCCATAATGACAGGTGAAATAAGCTTCTGTGTTCCTTGTAGTGAAATTCATCATTAATAAGAGAAAGTTCTTGATAATATAAACGGTAGCTCACCAATTGTAAAGGTCCCACTACTTCAGAAATGAGCAACAATTAAATGAAATATGAATCCTTCAAATAATATAAAGCACCTCTATAATTCCTTAGCTGCTAGCAAGGCATTTGTACCCTATATAAAGATTGTTTTTCTATCTCATCAGTGTTTTGTTTTTGTGTGATGTTTATTACATCTTGCATCAAATGGATAGAGTTCTACTATTATTAGCAAGTATAGCTTCTTTAGCAATAAAAGCATGTTTTAAAAACACTTGAAGGCCTCTTAGACATAAAGCAGGGTTATGATTTCATAGTTTACAGAAAGGCACATTCTTTTCCCTATACAATGACAACAGTGGAGTTGGATAAGTCTCGGGTCATGTGGCAAGGAATGAAAGAAACCTCAGCACTTGCGAGAGCGGTGAAGACGGACTCGACACGGATAACCGCAGTGATATGGGCCGGACTCACGAGGCGTGGAGGCGCCAGGCCGGGTAAACGGAGATGACGGGGTGCGAGTGGTAACCTCGGGCATCAAATGGCTCCACACTCAAATAGACACCTCGGGCATAGGGTGGGGGAAACGTTGCATATGCATTACAGTCACCTGGATAGACATAACAGGTAATTAATGTACAAATGAATGTATGAATATGTAATGTAAGAAAGTGAAAGGGCTCTCTTAAGTGTCCTAATTATGAGCATTAAACGTGCCAACCCCGGCCGTGGTATCGGAGGGGAGAAAGGAAAGAGAAGGGACCACTTACAGTGCATTGCACGGGGCATTATCTCTCCGTTGTTCCTTTGTGGAGAGAATCAACTTCCCTTTCCATCGGCGTTGCCATGGGGCATGACTTCCCACACACATATAAGTTTTACCCGATCGGTCCCCAGTTGATGGGTGACCTTCGTAGATTCTAAACCTTCCATGGACCAACGTGCGATTGGATGGCGACTAAGGTGATATAACTCTCTGACGATGGCGGTTTCCTTTCTTGCATTGACGCCTCTGTGCGAGGAGAAGGCGCCCACACCTGTCGCTGACCTTCTTACTTTCGGACACCGCCGGCTGCCGTTTGAATATCCCACTTGGCCAGGTGAGCCGTCTGATCGGGAGTCCGCCGGCTGACTTCTCTCGGCTAGACGCGTCCACGGTGGTGGCATGAGGGGCTCTCGTGGGCGGAGTGGACGCCCTTATCCCGTACGAGCCTGGACCCCACATGAGAGATAATTCCCCAGGTAATAAAAATAGAAGAGGTCCCTTTCTCTTTTTCCTTTCTCCCCTCTTATACCCACGGGTTAATGCTCATAATTAGGACACTTAAGAGATCCCTTTCACTTTCTTACGTTACATATTCATACATTCATTTGTACATTAATTACCAGATTATACATTTTGGTGTTTGTAGCATTATGTGTTCCCCACCCCATGCGAGGTGTCTATCAGGCGCGGGGCCCTTTGATGCGAGAGGTGACCACGCTGCAGGTCATTCACTTGACAGGCCTCCCATGCCCTTGGCGAGTGCGCCCGCATCACCTGTGTTTGTCCGGATCAGGGCCCGTCTTTCAGTTTCCTCTACACATGTGTCGAGGTTTCTTTCATTCCTTGGCACATGACCCGAGACTTATCCCACTCCACTAATCCCCCTAGCCTTTGCACCATTGGGGTTGGCGAATGACGGTAAAATTTTAGGCGCGTGCTTCTTACCCAAGCGTGGGGGCGGGTGCGTGAGTCGTACACCCGACATTACATTTTACCACTCACGCCAGTGTTTCTAGATTCACCCGGGTTTTTCAATCGCTGAAATCATTAAATGCACCCCTCGATTGTCGATCTGCCCATTCGCTCAAATAGCCCCCCCTTTCTCATTCCATTTGATTTTTTGTGTCGTTCTGCCTCCGCCTTTCTAACCTCTAGTTCTCTTTCTCTATTTCCCTCGCTTTGTTTGTTGTTTACACTGTGGGATCAAAGAAAACTTGCTTAGTAAGTTTTAAAAAATCCTGACTCTTCTTTTTCTTTCCATTTGTTTGCCCTTCTACTTTTCTTTTTTTACGGGCTTGATGATTTCCTGCTTGTCCTCTGACAGTTTAAATGACGACTCAAGGAACTCACATGTAGTATAGGCTTTCCATCGATGATTGCGCTAGTAAAGGAACCACCCCTTTCGCCTGTTGGAGGATTCTATCTTGTGTGGATCGACGGTGTTGTGCAGCTCGAGCTTGTCGAAGAGCCTCGTGTAGATGCATTTTGGAGGAAGTATTCCTTCCCCCCTCAAGTCCACGTTACCTTTCCTTCCTCGGGCTCCCAGATCGCAGCTTGTATGGATATCATCCAGGGGAAAATTAACATCTTGTAGAAAATCCACATTAGCGGTGAGGTTTATCATGTGATTCATAAATTCCTTCATTAGGGTGCCGTTTATGTTCATGTGAACATCATTCGATTTCTCCTCGAGGTGTGTGTATTGAATAAGAAGCCGGCCTTAAACGGTTTTTAGAAGGAATTTGTTGTTTACTATTCTTTTAAATGTATGGCTTCGTGGAAATGCTAACTTCGTGGCGAAGCGACGACCCTTCACGGCAGCGAACTGCCAGAACACTAGTAAGAATATCTGCAGTAAAGTAACGGTAGTGTTAGCACCTAGAGGCATTCCGGGGATCTATGCGAGGAGTTCTCGGTTCTTCGCCTTGAGGTTGTATCAGCCCCCGTCTACTTAATAGCCAGTTCTTATTTTTTTGTCGCATTTACCGCCACCTGTTGTTCTGCAGTACTCTAGGCGAGAAGCGGTGTGCTAACGGTTCCGATTGCCTTAACCAAGTTCTCGGCCTCGAGGCGAAGGGATTTCAAACTCATGTTGTCTCCCTCAAACCTCCAGGCGGTTTTTTCCAAACCCGAGGATTTCGTCGTCTCGTCGGTGTCTCGTTTACACTTTGAAGGCCCGAGGAACGCTCATGCTAAGGAGCACATACTAAGTTGGCTTCTTACCTACATTGCGACTGCGGTTGAAACTCGTGAGTTTATAGTGAGAGAATACAGCGGAGTTAGTGATGACTACCTAATTCCTTTCCTCACCGTAATCGGGAGGGTGAAAGAGCGGAACCTTCGTGATTCATAAATGGGAGTCTGCGCGTTCGTCCTTCTACTCTGAACTCCTCGGCGCCTGGGCAAGTTAGGTTCCTCGGGTGGCCCCTCGGCCGAAGAATCCATCTCAACCCATCCTTCCTCGCGGGCTGGAGGAAGCCTTGAGACGAGATGAGGGATTACGATCAGTAGGGTGTGTGGCTGACCTCCTGCCCTTGACAAGTGTCGAAATTTAGCGAAGGGAAATCGCATTGGGGTTTACACCTACCCTCTAGACCCACCATCCCCTCCTTCTATGGAAGCCCTGATAGAAAATTCCCACCTGTTCGGGGAACCACTTCTTCAGGACCCCGATAAGGAGGCGGTCTCCAACTTGGTCGTGGAGTTCGGGGCTCCAATGATTAAGAAGGTTCTCGATCTTCTGCGGGAGTCCAACCCACTTCAAGTGTGGTGTGTGACACACTCTGGTCCTTCTTATTCTCGAGTTCCTCTCTTTCTCTCTTGTTTTTTTTTTTTTTAGCTGGAACTTGCTATGCGTGGTGCGTTCGGGTGAGTATGTGAAGTACTATGATGTACGGCGGCGCAGCTTAAGCGGAGCTCACATCTATGGGACGGTGCCTGAACTATATTCAAGCATAAGGCGAGGCGAGGCGCGCTGCCGGAAAGGAAGGTGGCCCGAGCTTATGCAGCTAAAGGATGCAGGCGCGATGTGCTAAAGTGCAAAATTAAAAGATCAGCGACTTGAGGCAGAGGTGGATAACTTAAAGCATGCTAATAGCATGTAGTAGGATACGAGCCACGTGGGTTACAGTAGAGATCCGAGCCTCGCCCCATGCGGCTTGACAGGCTCTTTTTATGATGCGAGAAAAACCACGTGCTTCGCGGAGATGTGAGTCGACTCTTTTTCGTCAGAGCTACTTGCATTATCTGACGAGCAATCGGCACGGGTTACTAGGCGGGCTACAGCAGTAGGAAGGATTGCAACAATTGATGGATCTAAGACTCGAGGACCTTCCCAGTCGCCTGACAATTGGGTCCCTTACTGGCATGTCGAGGCCCTCCTCCGTCCAGCTGCTTAGTGGGGTGGTCGACGCCGATTGGATGGAGGCCTAAGTTCAAGTATCACCCGGCACACCGACAGAGGAAGCCCAAATCCTTCTTGTTCCCTCAAGTGAAGGTATATCCTGGGCTGCAGAAGTGCCTAGCCCGGATCCCGTCATAATTATCCTGAAGAAGGCTCCTACCCCTCCTTCTAATTTACCATGACCAACCTTGGGGGTTTGTCCCGGGTATTTCTTTTTGGCTAATGGAACAACTATTTCGTCCCTATGTGTTTTGAATGTACTAGGTGACTTTCCTTTGTGTTTTTCGTGTTTCTGGAGTGTGTTATGGACTATACCACAAGACCATGAGTCTACTCGACTACTAGGCCCACCTTTGGGATGCTTTGCAACTGGCTCACCCAGTAGAGACCTTTCACCGAGCCAACCTTAGACTGGGGTTGCCCAGTCACGAGGCTCAAATGGCAAGGAAGCTGCTTGAGTGAGGCTGTCCATGAGTTATACAGAAGTGGTTACACTGAAGATGGCGCATCTCGTGGAGACCATTTCAAGGAGGTAGCCCAAGTACTAGGCTCATCTCATTGAGATCCTTCCAAGGCAGTAGCTCGAGTACAAGGCTCATCTCATGGAGACCATTTCAAGGAAGTAGCCCAAGAACTAGGCTCATCTCATGGAGATCCTTCCAAGGCGGTAGCCTGAGTACAAGGCTTATCTCACGGAGATCATCTTAAGGAGGTAGCCCGAGTATTAGGCTCATCTCATGGAGATCATCTCAAGGAGGTAGCTCGAGTACTAGAATCATCTCATAGAGACCATCTTAAGGAGGTATCCTGAGTACAAGGCTTGGAAGTTGAAGTTTAAAGCGTGAGTGACTTGAAAAAAAAAAACATTTCATTCATTTTCATACATTAGCGCATAGAAGGCCCATACAACGCAAAATGCTACTAGAAATACCTTTTTAAATAGAGAGCGTTCTAGGGTCGAGGCTCCACCTCTCCCCCTAGTGACTGTATTCTAAAGGCGCCTTTGCATCCTTCGTTGGGCCGGTCTTTGGTGTATAACAATACATGTTGTATGGGGTTATGAAAACGGTCTTTGGCCCGTCAGGAAGGTACATCGGGATATGGTTATGCTTAGAGTAGGGACTAGGAAGGATAAAAGCTTTGTGTGGGCGCCATCCACGTCGATCGATCAGGCGGGGGGAAAAGTGTCTTTCGAGCAGACATCATTCAATTGGTATAATCCACGCACACTCGCCACTTGCTGTTCTTTTTTGGAACAACCACATTGGAGAACCATTATGGGTACTAGATCTCCTTAATGAAGTCGGCCTCTAGTAGCTTATCAACCTCTTGCTTTATCACCTCTTGCTTTTTTGGATGGAACCGCCTCAACCTTTGTCGGACTAACTTACAACTCTCTCTCACACAGTAGGTGCTCGACGGTCGGCGGGCAAAACTCGAGGCGTATCGGCATGTGACCCCGGCCTACGCCGCCGGTGGGTAGAGGCTGGATAAGCTAGGGCATTCGACCAAGGTAGGGGCGGTCCTTGACGGACCTTCGAGATGGGAAGTGAAACCTTGAGTGGGAAGGACCACATAATTTCACAGAAGGATGCGAGGCACACATAGAATCTGATCACCCCGGGAGAGGTGGAGCCTCGACCTTGGAACACTCTCTATTTAAAAAGGTATTTCCATTAGCATTTTGCGTTGTATGCGCCGTCTATGCGCCGATGTATGAAAATGAATGAAAGGGTTTTTTTTTACGAAGTCGCTCACGCTTTAAACTTCGACCGCCAAGCCTTGTACTCAGGATACCTCCTTGAGATGGTCTCCATGAGATAAACCTAATACTCGAGCTACCTCTTTGAGATGATCTATGTGAGATGAGCCTTGTACTCCAGCTATCGCCTTAGAAGGATCTCCATGAGATGAGCCTAGTTCTCAGACTACCTCCTTGAAATGGTCTCCATGAGATGAGCCTTATACTCGGGCTACCGCCTTGGAAGGATCTCCATGAGATGACCCTAGTACTTAGGCTACCTCTTTGAAATGGTCTCCACGAGATGCGCCTTGTACTCGTGCAACTACCTTGAGAGGGTCTTCATGGGATAAGCCTTGTACTCAGGCAATTTCCTTAAGATAAGCCTTGTACTTGGGCAACTTCGAGTCTTCGGGTTTGCCCGATGAAAGGTCTCTGTTGGGTGAGGCGTTATGACATCGAAAGTGGGCTGATAGTCAGAGTAAACTCATGGTCTTGTGGTATACTCCAAAACACACTTTAGAAACACAAAAGCCTGAGGAGAATGCCGACATTAAGCCACATAAGAGCAAAAATATTATTCCATTAACTTGAAATACCTAAGACAAACCCCCAAGGTTGGTCATGATACATTAGAAGGATGGGCAGGAGCCTCCTCCCGAGATAGTCTGACGGGATCATTTAGGCACTTGATAAGCGGGGATGTACCTTCACACAGCGTAGAAAGGATTCCAGACTTCTCTTCTGTGTGTTGGGTGATACTGGAACTCGGGCCCCTCCATATGTCGAATTGTTGGCTGCCTCATTAAGCAACGGGATGGAGGAGGACTCGATCGATTAGGCAAGGATTGATTGTTGTGGCCACTTGGGAAGGTCCCTTGGAGTCTTAGATCCATCACCTTGTGTTGCAGCCCCTTTTCTAGTTGTGTAGCCTGCCCAGTAACCTAGGTCATATTGCTCGTCATATAATGCAGGTAGCTTGAATTTATTGTTAACTTCTGCCCAAACTCACTTAAACATTAGTTTCTACGCATCACAAAGCGTCATGGCGAGATGGATGGTGAAGCTTATTTGGATCTCGGCAGATGGGACTCAGTCGGCTTGGTGTATCCCTTAGCTACCTTATTTGTTAGTGCTTTAAGTTAGCCGCCTTTGCCTCAAGCTACAGGACCCTTTTAATTTGGTTCCCTAGCACATCGCACACTCTGGTAACCTCGACAAGCTTCTAGCGAAGCTCGGCCACCTCCCTTTCCAAAGCAGGGGCCTTGGCCTTGTCTTGAGCTTTGGAATAAAGTTCCATCACACTATCCCACAGATGTGAGAGTCGACTAAGTTGGTGTTACCATACGTCACAATACTTGGCCATACAGGCCCTGAACGAGCTCATTTGCATAGCAAGTTCCATTTAAAAAAAAAAAAAAAACAACAAGAGAGAAAGAGAGGAACTCAGGGAATAGTAAACGGGACCAGGAGTAAAGGGTTACCGCATCCGCCATTTGGAAGGGGTTTGTCGCAGATCGAAAGAACCTTCTTGATCCTGCTAGGCCACAGAACTCAGACTGATCGGACCATCTCCTTATAAGGGTCTTAAAGTGGTTCCTCAGACATGAATCCACCGTGGGGCTTCCATAGAAGGAGGATGGCGGGTCCGCAGGGGAGGGTGAAGTGTAGATCCTAGCACAAAACCCTTTGCCTTTGCTCACCTCTTGGGAATCTTTGGCGGGTGGGGCTGCGTGAGCCTCACGATCGTTATCCTCTCGGGGTCATTGCTCCTCGAGCCGGTGAAGTGAAGGATGGGTTGAAATGGATTCTTTGGTTGGGGGGCCACCCAAGGAACCTCACTCGCCTTGGGGCGGACAGGGGTTCCGAGTAGAGGACGAGCGTGGGGTGGGACTCGGTTGAGGAATTTAGGCTTCCGCTCGGCCTCTTTCGCCCCTTTTAGAGATGCAGAGGAGGAGGTAGGGTGGGTTGCCATCACCATTTGTCCTTATTTCGCCGCTCACCCAGGCTCCTTGAGTTTACACCTCGTACTTGATGCATCTGAAAGCTAACAATGCGCACTCCTTAGCACGGGCGCCCCCCGGGCCTTCAAAGTGTAAATGAGGAACCAATGGGACGGCGAAATCCTCGGGTTCGACAAAAACGACCTGGAGGTTTGAGGGAGACAACATGACTTTGAAATCCCTTTCCGAGCTTAAGAGGCTGAGAACTCTAGTAAGGCAGTAGTAGCACCGGTGATCCACTTAGTTTTCCTCGGCACAAGTACTGTGAACACGACGAGGTGTTAGAGCAGGAGACAAAAGATGAGACGGGGCTGTCGTGACATGGAAATTTGAAAGCAGACGCAAAATGGAGCTAAGGCAGGAACTCCCTTAGCACTAGGATCCAGCACGGCTAGGGCGCTAAACCTGACACATTACCTTGAGAAACATATTCTTCAGTGGTGTTCGGTAGGTTTGTCACTAGGTGAAGTGGTTGGGTGTCGGCCCGAGGTGAATCTTGGAAACGAGTTTGTCTTGAAGCAAAGATAGGAAAACAACCTCGAGCCAAGCCAAACTGGCCAGGAGTCTCTTATTCAATCACATGCGAGGAGAGCAGAATGATGTTCACATGGACATAAACGGGTGGATTCGGGTGTAATGAAGGAATTGGTGAATCGACGGGGGTAGAGGGAACCTCAGCCCCTTGCTAATGTGGATTTCCGGCCAGTGGATGCAGTTCATTTGCCCCGGTGATGTCAGTATAGCAGGCTCTGGCCCAGGAGCTTGAGGAAGGAAGGCAGCGTACTTGAGGGAAAGGAATACTTCCTCGAAAAGGCATCGGGCTTGAGATGTCTTTACCGTTAGGATCCGCCTGAGAGAACTACCACGGTTGCGGCGTGAAGGTGGTTCCTCACTCGCGCAACCATCGGTGGAACGTTTTCCATGGGCCATCATGTGAGTTCCTTTGAGCCGTTACAGGAACGGTGCCTGGGAGGACAAGCAAGGAAATCATCAAGCCTAGAAAAAAAAACACAAAAACAAAAACAACAAAAGAAAGAAAGGCAAAACAAAAAAGAAAGAAATAGAAGAGTCAGGATTTTTTGAAACTTGCCAAGCAAGTTTTCTTTGATCTCACAGTGTGAGCGTTGAATGGGCGGGCAATATAGAAGGGGGCAAGGTTAGCAACTTCAAGATGAATAGCGCGAAAAAATCAAATGAATGAAGAAATTTGTTGAAGCGATGCGTGGATCCAGCGTCGAGGGGCACATTTAATGATTTGTGCGGATCGAAAAAACCAAGAGCGAATCCAGAACAACCAGGTGTGAGTGGTAGAATGTAATGATGGTGGACGAGACTCGATGCAGTCGCCCTTAATGTTTGGGTAGGCAGTCGCGAGCCTAAAAATTTACTGCCATTCCTCAACCCTAGTGGTGCGAAAAGGCGCTAAGAGAGCTAGTGGAGTGGGATAAGTCTCGGATCACGTGCCAAAGAATGAAAGAAACCTCGACGCACGTGCAAAGGCAGCTAAAAGATGGGCCTCGACCCTGACAAACACAGGTGATATGGGCCAAACTCGCCCAAGGGTGTGGAGGCCCGAGCTAGGTAAAATAGAATGACAGGGTAACAGTGGTCACCTTGGGCATCAAAGAGCCCTGCGCTCGGATAGACACCTTGGGCATGGGGCGGGGGAATCGCCGCATATGCGTTACAGTCACCTAGACAGACATAACAGGGTAATTAATGTACAAATGAATGTAAGAATATGTAACGTAAGAAAGTGAAAGGGCTCTCTTAAGTGTCCAAATTATGAGCATTAGATGTGTAACCCCCAACCCATGGGTATAAGAGGGGAGAAAGGAAAAAGAAGGGACCTTCTGTACTGTACCCACAGGCATTATCTCTCACATTGTTACTCTATGGGGGGAATCAACTTCCTTTCCAGGAGAAGTGGTTTCCCACTATTTAATTCAAGAAATTTGGGATAGTTATTAAGTTAGACCTGCTGTATTTTGTCAAGTTTTCCTTTATACATGAAATTTTTACAAATTGGCTTAACAATGGTAGTAGATTTCTTGGCATTAGATTAGTCCAAGTGTCTGCAACATCATAATTTCATAGGCAAAGAACAAGAAAAAGCCATATGGGTCTTCTGCGAAAATATGGGTTCTGTGAATTCTATTCTACAAGAAGCAGATAAATTAATGTATTTGAAACCCCGTTACATGGCAGCAAAATGCTTGTGTGATAATGTCCAATATCATTTGTGAAAGCATTTCACTCCATAATATCCAAAGAATAAATTAAGACAGTCTATAACCCTATAATTTAATTAATACCCCTACAACGTGTTTTGGAAAGTGTTTCCAAAAAGTTTTGTGTATTTAAAACCAAAAAATTTTGAGAAAATGTATTTGGTGACGTAGTGCCCCTTTGGTTCTAAGATAGTTAGCAGCTGATAGTTGTAGTTGGTGCTAGTAGCTAACTATAAACTACTACTTGCTAAAGTAATTTATTGAAAGTTAATTTATCTATATGGATAGAGAGATATAAAAATAATGCAAGTATATATCTTAATTGGGTATATTTTAATCGTTAGTGAATGATAAGACATCAAAATATTGATCCCAAAAAATTATTTAATGAACATCAAAACCTGTGATTTTTTTTAAATAATTTTCTAATTTGAAAACATATTTAGCGAAGCAAAATTTTTTTCTTAAGTAAACTATTTTTTTAAAATGTGTTTTAAGCAATAATTCAAAGTATCAAAAACACTAAAAAAAAAAAAACTTTTGCATATTTTTATAAAGCATAAGTACATAAAATAGTTTTATATTTAAATTTCCAATGAAAGTTTTGTTCCTTAAATGATTCATAATCATTTTCGGTAATTGTTTATTCAAATTATTTTTATATTATTTTTGAAAATATTATACACTGCAAGATTTTTTTACGATATTAAACTACTAATTTGACATTTAATATGTCGCAAATTAGTGAAACTTACTGTCATGTCTAGGAGGTGAATTAGTCTTTGTTGAATAAATCTAGTTAGTTTCAACTCTTCCATTCATTCAGGAAACTGATGTTATCTTTTTGTTTTAGGAGTTAGTGGCTTTGATTTAGGCAAATCAACTCATAAGACACGTTGGTATTGATTAAGATTTAATAGGACATTTTTTTCTAGTATCTAAAAAGGTTGTAATTGTTGTTCACTTGTGGGACTGAATGATATGATTCAGTTTCAGAAAATCATCTCTGCTTCCCCTTTAGTTGCTTCCCATGTTTTATATTTTTTTCAAGGTATCAAAGCTTGGTTGCAGATGTTTGATATTATTGCTCAGTGAGGATGAATGGCTCTCTAGACAAGCTTGTTGGTAATAATTATGGTTATTGGAAGCTGTGCATGAAAGCTTATCTACGACGGCAGGATCTATGGGATCTTATCTCTAGTGATGATTGTGTAATTCCAAATTATACAACTGTTAGGCTTAAAATGCGCTATATAAAATGTGTGTGCCTATATGCACAAGTGCACACGTCGTCTCAAATAATATAATGAAAGTATGAGTATCATCCCATGAAAATTAGGTTACTAATTACTGAAATTAGAATTTTCCTACCTTTATTTGGATAAATACAAAGGTGAAGAGTAAATGGAAAACAAACTAAACTAAAGAAATCTTAAACTAAGATCTCTAACATGCAAAGGGAAAATTTACATACAAGAAAGCCTAGGGTTTTGATTTCATCTAACAAATTCCTATGATAGGGCTCTACTTGTTTCCAATGGTGCTAAATCATATATTAATAGCGAATTTCACCTAAACATATATTATTCCTTCTCAAGCAATAACAATCTACCCTTATAAAATGTTATATTGTATATCTACCTCAAACCACCATAACTAGGGATGCATTAAGCAATTGAAATCTAACAAGACACATGTAACCCACAAATATCCTTATTCTATGGTAAAACATGATATTCCATTCATGGTCTAACCTAACTATTGTTTCTCAACTTCAAATTAGGTCACAAATCATGTTAATGAAGATCATTCATCAACAAGCATGAAAACTAGAATAGAACATTTAATATAATGGGATTTAAGGTTCAAAGATTTACAAATTAAACCACAACGTCATATATCATTGTCAAACTACATAAAAAAAAAAAACCCTAGGAAATGAGATTAGCTCATGAAGAGGAGAAATACAACCATAGAAATAAAGAAGAGTAAGAAAATAGGAGAAGAAATGAACTAGATGTGGATTGAAGTCTTCTATCTTCCAATCTTCTTCAAGACCTTCTTCCCCAAATAGAGTTGTGCCTTAGGGTGTTTCCACCCAAAGGGACCTCTCCCTTTGCCTCCATAAACTCCCCCCTTTTTTTCAAAGCCCTAATTTCCTTCTTTTATCAAGCCAAAACCGAGAGGGATAGGAGATAGGCTTCAGCAAAAGATTGGGCCCCAACATCCACATTGCAACATGGAAAATCTACCTTGCGGCGTGGAGAAAATGTGTAACTACTAGAAATATCCAAGTCAACTCACGCTAAAGCGTGAGGCACTCATGCCAGAGCGTGAGTAAAGCTTAATTCGGAAATTCATTCCTTTACTTCTTGACGTCGTATCTTGTTCATCCAGATTCCAAATCACGGATCTTGGTGTCTATGGAAAGCCCTCGGAGTGTAGAATGTGCTTATGCCAATGAGGGAGCTATGGAAGGACATCATGTAGATGAAAGGATCACATGTTTGTTGTTGCTGCATGATGACTTTGTCGATTTTTCTTTGATTTTGCCTATTTTTGCTCAATGGTTGACCTAATGACAAAATTAAGAAAATAGAGCATTATGACACTTATTTATATCATAAAACTACTAAAACCTAAGCAAAACATAGAGATAAAATGAGTAATTAAGATACTCATCAACAACGTAGAATGCTGAGTTACGGAAGGAAGTGGAAGATTAAGTATGGCAAAGCTTTATTTGCTTTGCAAACATCGATCTGTAAGGAGTACATCGAGCACGTTCGTGATGTCAAGACATCAAAGCAAGTGTGGGAGACACTTGAAACTCTGTTCACTCAAAAGAACATGATGAGGTTGCAGTTTTTGGAGAACGAACTTGTTGACGCAAGAAAATCTTTCAGTTCCAAAATATTTTCTGAAAATTAAAACATTGTGTTCTAAAATTTCATAATTGGATACGGAGGTGCCTATGAGTAACGCTCGTTTGCATTGTTATCTTATTCGTGGACTTCGGAAATAGATTTTTTTTTTTTAAACCCTCTATTATCGAGCTAGAGACACGGTGTTGTGTGCAGGCAGAAGCGTGGCCAGGGCACCGTGTCTAGGCATGGCAAGCGAGGCACATCGTCTAGGCGTACCATGGCACTATCTTTGAAACACCTTGTCTGGGCACGACACTGAGCCAAGGCACCTGTCTAGAGGCATGCCATTAAGTTGAACCGCAAATGTCTTAGCGTAATGACTAGGCCAGAAATGTGAGTGTCTAGGCACGCCACTAGGCTAAGGAACCCTTTCTTGGCATGGCACTAGGTCGAGGAACACTATCTTGGCATGGCACTAGGCTGAGGCACCCTTTCTAGGCATGGAACTAGGTGAAGGGCATGCGTGTCTAGACAAAGCGCCACTAGCAGTGAGGCAGGTGTGCAAGGGCATAATGACCGCTAGGCCGAGGCAGGTGATGGGCAAGGTACTGGGCCGAGCGCGGTGTTAGGCAGGGCACTGGTCAGAAGCCCGCGGGTGTCTAGGCATGCCACTAGTCCGAGGCACCGTGTTGATGAAAAGCACTAGGCCGAGGCACCGTGCCTAGGCAAGGCACTAGACCGAGGAACCATATCTAAGCATGGCACTAGGCCTATGCACCCTGTCTAGGCATGGCACAAGGTCGAGGCACCCTGTATAGGAATGGCACTAGGCCGAGGCACCCTGTCTAGGCATGGCGGTAGGCCAAGGCACCATATCTAGGCATGTCATTACACTAGGCTGAGGAACCGTGTATAGGCATGTCATGGCACTACGCCGTGGCACCGTGTCTAAGCAAAGCACTAGGTCAATGCACCGTTTCTAGGCAAGGCACTAGGCCAAGACACCCTGCATAGGCAAGGCATTAGGTCAAGGCACCGTGTCTAGGCAAGGCACTAGGCCGAAGCACCATGTCTAAGTATGTCATGACACTAGACAGAGGCACCATGTTTAGGCACAACTCTAGGCAAGGCACTAGGCCAAGACATCTTGCATAAACAAGGCACTAGGTCGAGGCACCGTGTCTAGGCAAGACACTAGACTAAGGCATTGTTTCTAGGCATACCATGGCACTAGGACGAGGCACTATACTTAGACAAGGTACTAGGCCGAAGCACCATGTCTAAGCATGCTATGATACTAGGCCGAGGCACCATGTTTAGGCACGACACTAAGTTGAGACACCTTAGACGAACTAGATTGGACAATACTTTCAAATATACATTATTTTTATAATTTATTTTTTTTAAATATCATTTTAATCCAAAACTCATAAATAGAAGCATCACTAAGGATTGCTCAATTGCCTACCCATGACTTGAGAGGCTTGGAACAGGAGAAGGTCCCCCTCGAATCCAAATAACAAAAGCACTACAATGTAACATTCAAAATAAATAGAATTTAAAAATAAATAAATAAATTGCCCTCTTGAACACCCGCGTAAGGTTAAATTAGCGTTTGTTTACTGTTTTTAATAGTGAAGAATTTAAATAGCTTTAAGCGTAAAACTATTTGTTTTTAAATTTCTAACATTCTTGAAATTTTTAAAAAGTTACGAATAGAAAAAGTGAAAATATTTAGCTTTTCTATTCGAGAAAAATCATTACATAAAAATAAGAAAAACTCAATCATTTGCCTTATGAAAAATGCAATTTACCTTGTGGGATGACGACGGAGGTTTGAGGCAGGCGGTCTAGCATCCAGAAATGAAATTTCGTTGTTTTTTGATTCCCAAACTTATCTCATTTAAAGAATTAGCAGCGACGGAGAATGGGAAAGATTCATTCGCCCGTTTACATTTTATTTTGTTTTATTTACTAAGAATTTTTATTTTTATATTTTCTTTTTATTTTTTATTATATTAAAATTAATATTTTTCATAAAAATAAAATATTAGTAGACACATAAATTATTTATTAAAAAACATTATAATAATAATTATTATTTATATTAAAGTATAAAATAAAATAATAAAAAATTATTTATGAAATATAATCGGAGTGAACTTTGTGTGTATTATTTTGGATACATGGATTCGTATTGATTCGTTTAAGGTCCATTCTACCTTGAACCATTTCGCAAACTTTCGGATTTTTAAGTAAAAATGCGTCGCGATCTTGACAACTTATCGCTGAAAATTGGAAAAATTTAGAACATCTTTAGAGGTCGACGAAACTTTTCTAAGTCACTGGAATTCATGTGAGGCAATTTGCGGCTTACGATCCGTTTCTTAAGTAATTTAGAAAATTTACAGGCTTATGAGCACTTGCAATGATTTATTTTGTACTTGTTTCGATTTTTGAAAATTTAATTTTCTTGGGTTTCTGAAATAACAATACTTGGCCAAGTATCGGATTTGAAAATAAACACAAACTTAGTTAAAAATCAGATTAAAATTAAACCAAACATGTGTCATTAAGAGCGAGGTGGAGACCAGGCCAAAATAATCCGTCCATTGCCATCCATACTTCTGCACAATGTTTGAAAAGCAAACAACAATATATCTTGTCGTCTTATTCGACGATAGTTTCCAAAAAAAAAGTATATTCGGCGTTAAGTAAAAAAATGAAACAAGCAGGTGGTTGTTTTGACTTATCTTGAAAAACTAAATAACTTTCGACATTAAGTTGTTGTTTTTAAAATTATGGCCATATTCTTTGAAATTTTTTTAAAAAGCTACGAATAGAAAGGTGAAAATATTTGACTTTTGTTGAGGAAAAAATCATTTTCCCACAAAAATAGAAAAAAGCTTCCGGTCATTCACCGCATGAAGAAAATTTAGAAATATCTGTTTCTTAGGGATGACAACAGGAGGGTTTGGGACGAGGCGATCCATCCCGACCAGAAGCTTATTATTTTGATTACAAACTTGTCTCATTTAAAAATTAAATAGAGGCGGGCGGAATTGAGAAAAATTCCCAAACTCACCCCCATTGCTTTTTTTTTTTTTATATTTGATTTTATTTTTTTATATTAAAATTAATATTTTCATAAAAATAAAAATATTGCAGATTTTATAAATTATTTATTAAAAACATTATAATAATTATTATTTATATTAAAGTATAAAAATAAAATAATAAAATTATTTTAAAATATAATGTCGGGGACGAGAGCATTGTTATTATTTTGGATACGTTGTTCGTATTCTTACGTTCGGATCGTTTACGTCGAAATAATTTATTTCTTTTCGAGTTCATTTTATTTTTAAATGAAGCTTGTAACAATTTCTTTAACTTTTCGAGATTTTCATAAAAATCTAGATCCACCAAGTCATTTATTAACTGCTCCTTGAGAAAAATCGGAAGAATTTAGTTTAATATCGAGGTCGATGAAACTTTTTGGGTCGCTAGATTTGGCCAGACGAATTTAACGGCGTGATCAGTTTAAATAAATAGAGATCTGAAATTTACAGGCTTCGTGACAGTATAATGATTTATTATTTTTATTAACAACATTTTGTCATTTTTGAAAATTTATTATTTTCTCGGGTTTTATAGAAAGTAACAATACTTGAACCCGTCTCGGATTTGAGAAAATAAACTCAAACCCGTTAAAAACCATATTAAATTAAGTCATACGTAATGGGTAAGAGAGGCGGGACGAAGCGAAATAATGTCAGTTGTAAATGCCTGATCATTTCTGCAATGTTAAAAAGCAAAGCGATTTAATCTTGTATCTTATTAAGTACTATTCAGCATTAAGTTCAAAAAAAACTCTATTCAGCATTAAGTAAAAAAAAATAAACACCACCTTAATCATAGACATAGAGCTTACTTTAATTTTCGTCCATCCCAAGTGAAGTGACAGCATAAAATGATTAGCACATACAACCACCGACAAGAAGCCAATAGGCAAAAACAAAGATAAATGCAGTGAACCTGGATCACTTTGCTTTGTTTTATTAGTAGGCTACCAAAACTCAGCCTTAAACAACACAAAGGGCATGATATCAATTATAGCAACCAATATGCATTGTAAATTGCACAGTTTGTTCCAAATGTGGGAGTGACCTTCTAGTCCTTGAGTAGCCCATGCACCATGTTGAGAATGTGGAATGGTAACATGTCAGCAAACCATTGAGAGAATGGCTTAATTTTCAAATTTTACGGGGGATATGATTCTCTGATTTTTATAAAAAATAAAAATTACTTCTATCTTTTTTACCAAACTAATGAAATAAAGATTTCGATCTCTCTCTAGCCATGGACGACTCGCCCTGTGGATAAAGATGAATTGTTTTTGGAAGTGCATGCACTGGTAGTGATATACTAATGTTACATGAAGGAATTCAAAATAAAGTTTTATGATAACCCTAACAAACAAATAACAGGGGAAAAAACAAAATAGAACAAAACCAGCGGATTTGTCGGCAAAGTAAAAAGTACTGGTCATCAGAGATTAAATCAACCAAAGAAAAATACAATTCCAGATTTAACTACTTTGCCATTACATTTCCATGATTCAATAGTGTGGGGACGGCAAAAACACTCTAAAACCATGTCACTCTTACTCTTCACCTTAGCTCTTCGAGGCTTGCTTTTCTTTCAGTAACTAGAATCCTTAAGTATTATTCTATTTTCTGCTCCTCCACTAAGAAGGCTCTGATGATCCTACAAAACCAATTGGAAAAAAATAAACAAATAAAGGGATGTCCAGCAAAGTTGATTATAAAGCTTTCCTTATGAAATGATATGAACAGAACTGAACAGAATACCTTTCCCTCACAGCACCTCCAGACAATACACCACCATAGGCACGGTTCACAGTCCTACGGTTCCTAGATAATCTAGACCTCTTGTATTCTGCAGGTCTTAGGTGAGGAATCTACATATACATCCAACATTCTATCAAGTATTAAAATGCACTCAAAATTGAAGTACACAAGCCAAATTGTGCTTCCACATAGACAAACCAGATTTTGCTACATAAACACTATCAAAATGTGCAGCTAAATCAAAAGATCTAAAGGCTCAGTGAGCATTGAATCAGATCATTAAGCAATAAACATGTTCTGAAATGAATAAAATACACTTCAAAAAGTTAATTTAGTGTCAGAACTTAATAGTACTATCAGTGTGGAGAAGAAAAAAAAAACAGAAACTTAGATTTATAAGGCAAAACAGTGATCATGCAAAAATGATAGTGGCAGTTACTATGACAACCAAACGTACACGCAACAAACACCTGGATATTTGCTGAATAAAGTGAACATAGCTACATAACCATGCTTATGAAGATGATGCCTAGCTAGTAGATACCTACCACATGACAGTTTATCAAACACCCTCATTTTGAGTAGTAAACTAACCACATGAGAGAAGCATCTACAAGACCCACAATGATTATGTGGAGCTGACAAAAATTGGTTGTTTACCTATAAGAGTGAAATGCTGATGATCTAAATGAATTGTGATCCTATTTGCTTATTTTCCATACTACTTGAGTTGGACAAATCTTGATATTGTTTTACCTAATGATCAAAAACCCATGAATGTGCTACTTTCTGATAGGCTGGCCCGACCAGAAAGAGTTAAGCAACTTATTCAGTCTAATAATCAGTTTGAGTTGCACCAGGAAGCTATGTTTGGTTTGCAGAATAAAGTAGAGGTAAGCAACTGATTCAGTCTAATAATCAGTTTGAGTTGCACCAGGAAGCTATATTTGGTTTGCAGAATAGAGTAGAGTAGAGGTAAGCAACTGATTCAGTCTAATAATCGGTTTGAGTTGCACCAGGAAGCTATATTTGGTTTGCAGAATAGAGGTAAGTAGAGGTAAGCAACTGATTCAGTCAGATAACCAGTTTAAGTTGCACCATGAAGCTAAGTTTGGTAGAGTAGTAAGCAACAGATTCAGTCAGATAATCAAATGAAGCTATGTTTGGTTTGCAGAATAGAGTAGATAGGAGGTATGTTCAGTTTACACTCCCCGTTCCAAAATATATGTTGTTGTGGTTAAGCTTTAAAATTCATTTTCGTTTTTATGATACATCTTCTAATTTGTTTTCCTTTTTCTTTTACTGCTTTACTGGTTACATCAATTTCGGAGCTTCTAATTAGTAGACAATTTTGATATGATTACCATGTTTTTCCATCAATTATTTGCTTTATTTTGATAAACACATACATATCCTATTTGATTATTTGTTAAACTTTATAAATTTGTACAGGCATTTAACACTTAGTTACTAACATTAGAAGGTTTACAATTTAAATAGGATAGGCAGGTGTAGGCAGACACCAGAAGAGAAATAGTTGATTCCTGATTTATTTTTTTTTTCCGAGAATAGGAAAGCACATTTCAATTAGTTTATTCCATATGAGGCCCAAAAAGTATAACTTGAGGTTGGGGTAGACAGACTCACTCCTTGGACCCTTCTTTTAACAAAAATGGAACAGCATTAAGAAACGCACAAAGCATGGTCCAATCAATAGGGGGCCATTGGTTAATTTTTCTGACATATGTAATGAAATTTTGAGGATAATAGCATCTAAAAACGAAAATTATTCAAAATTGAAGAAATATATAAACAAGAGCCTCAGAGCCCATAGTTTTTAATATTTGTTCAATGCCCTTTAGTAATCTTTGAAAATTCAATTAACCAACATGTGAACGTAAATAACAAAGGCCTTCTAAGCAATAGGTAGGGACGTAATCATGTAACTCTTGAAATGTTTCAGTTTCACTATACCACTTAACTTAAGAGGTTATGAAACTAAAATGAGCCTAGCTGCAACTCCCAACCTTAATCATATCTCCCCAAATTGCCTATCTGCATGTTCTTAACCTATCACCTAACTAGCAAACCCAATGCAAGGTTAAACATGTATGCTTAAAGAATAGGTTTGTCAGAAGTTCTAAATTTACAAATACAAGTCAATATATTTGTCCAACGTGAATATATATTGTAAATACTATAATGAAACATATTAACTCTATTATCATAGCATTGATTACTACAATTTTCAAATTATAGCCTATTTACGACCATCTCTACATAAACTTAACTGAACCGACCCAATATCAACACCAAATCGCATCATGATTAAATGCACTCAGTTTATATTCAAATCTAATATCGTGGGCAAAGTGAAACAAGAAATCGCATACCCCTTAGTCCTCTTACCAGTAACAGGGCACTTGGGACCTTGCCCTCTTCTTGGTGGTCTGATACACCAGCTTCACCAAATTCCAACATTAAACAAAAACACAGCGACTAAGAAATGGATCGAATATCTAACAATATACACATGAATGATATAAATCATTAACGAAAAAAAAAAGGTCTGTTTCACGTAAAATGGTGAGTGACCTGGGGTTTTGACGACCCTGTGCTGGTTAGACTTAGTGGCGTAGCTGTGCCGCTTGCGATAGGTAAGGCGTTGCACCATTTTCTTCGAGCTCTACCTTCCTCTGAGATAAGGCTGGAACGAAGCTGATGATGGTCTAGAGAAGATATAAAGGAGCGAGTGCCCTACATCCAATGGTTGTCGTGAAGGCACTCTTCTTTAATCGACGGACGTGGAGGTTGGGTTGGGGGGCCAGGCCTATGGGCCGGAGGAGGACCATGACCACTGTTGGTCTGTGGGCTCCTCTCCTGTGGTAAATTTGAAACGAAGTCCAGGCCCAGCCCAAACAAGAGGAACTGTATAGAGCATAACTCCATTTTTATTTTTTTTTTTTTTTTTGGGTGGAGGACCTACGAAAAAGTAATATTACATAAACGATAATTAATCTTCAAAAAAATTTAACCACTAAATTCTAGAATCTAATACACCAATACTTTTTTTTCCTAGACAATCTGTAGTACCGTTTGTATACATAAACATGATGACCTATGAATATTTAAGCCTAAGACAATTTAAAAATATATCTTTCATTAATATTATCCTCTATTAACTAGTCTTATTTTCTCTCAACTTTTTTTTACTAGCTTTATTTTCCTTCAAGTAAATGTGAGTTATTTTTTTGTAATTAACAACGGAAATCGCACGAAAAATTCAATCAATTATTTTAACTGATAAATAGTTATTAATAGATTGATTGTTTCATATTTTAGTCGTCGTCTTGGTATAATGTGTTGTTGTCATCGTCTTTATATAACGTGTGGTTGTCATCATCTTGATACAGTATTTGTTTGTCGTTATCATAATACGACATTTATTTTTGTGAGACGATTGACGAGCGTGAGAATCGAGTGTGAAGTCGTAAATCTATCTTTTATAGCTTGGCCTGTATGGGTATTACAGTCGCGATAGTAATATCAGTATGGCTACGACTATCGATTATATAGGCTTTGAGCCGATTCATTATATTATTAATCTAAATATTATTTAATCATTTATGATTTTTAGCCATTTTCATTATATGTTCCTATCAATATATCATTAATTTGAATCAATAAAATTATTTTTTTCTTAAAGAAATATAATAGTAATAATATCCTCCATTAATAATATAATTGAGCAAGGAAATATCCTCTATTTGCATCATGATTAGTTCAAGGTAACGCGTCATTGGAAAAAAAATGCTAACAAAGTAATAATAAAATTTTCTCCCCTTATTTGTTCATATTTATACCAAATAAAGAATTTTTTTCTTACTTTTACATCTATGAGCTTGGAACCACTTGTCTTTATCACACTCTTTTACAACCTGAGCTAATTCTGAAGGGCTACCAAATAAAGAATTTAAAAATATGGAAATATAGAAATAGTATTATTTTATAACAATTAAACAAAGAACATAATGAAAAATCAATTCTATTCCCTATGTTTGGATAGTTTATAGATAGAAATTGGGATTAAAAAAAATCTATAAATATCGAAACCAAATTCCATTCATAAGTTTTGGTTCATTTCTTTGAATAATACTCTAATTTATTTCCATTTCCATCCTAATTTATTCCCTTTTCTCGTTTTATTCGTATCCTATGAGTGTTTTCGTGTTTTCATGTTTTCATGTTTTCATATTAGTGACCTAACTCAATTATCTCAAATCCTCCAATCTCCATCCAACTATTATTATTTCTAAGTTAATTGTAAGTTAGAGGAACTAATATGCAGTTGTGAAGTAATGAACGTTTCTAAATATTGATTAATCATATTTTAAAATTTTATATTTTTTATTAAAATTAGAGTTGAATTTTCATGGTCTCAAGCATCTTGTATTTCTCTGTCAAATATGTAAGATGATTCGTAGAAATGGGGCATGGTTAGTTATTGAACGTAGCCTAAAAGCCAGAGCCTTGATTTTGGATATTATTTATACTAAACAAAGCCTAATCATTAATAGATTAACCAAATCTTCGATTAACCATTTGTTTGGTTAACCGTATATCGGCTTTTCAGTTAACCATAATTAAAAAATAAATTTGTAATTCCATTATTTTATATTAAAGTTCAAATTATAATAATCATTATAAATACAATAAAAATGCAAATAAAAAAAATGAATATAATCTATTAATTTCCAATCTCATGACACTTGTGCATTTATAATACACATTTATAATACATCCACAATTAATATATGAAACGCATGAGATTAGATAATTTAATCACGGTTTTTTTAATCAACCACATGTTTTAACACTTTTCATTATGAAAAGAAAGCTAATCGAAAAGAAATGTGGCTATATATGCTTTTGGTTTGAGAAAATGGTAAAATATTGGTTTTGAGGAAAAAAGTAGAAACGATGAATAGAAGTAGGAAAGTTATAACGAACATAAGTAGGAAGCCTGTATATATATATATATATTATTTTTTGATTGGTTAACTAAAACCATAATCTTTGTATTTTGTAAACCTAAACCGAAATCAAGATTTGTGTAAAATAAAAACCAAAACTGAACCGCTCAATTTGGTTAACCTATTTTTCTGTTTGGTTTTAGATGGTTGTGTTCTTAGGTTTTGCCTTCCCCAGGTTCGGAGTCTCGCCGCTTGTAGGTTGTATGCCGAGTTCGAGGCTACGAGAAGTCACGATCGTATTGTCTGATGAGGTTTCTGACCCTTGTGTGGTTGCTCTTCTTCGTATGAGGTTGTTTGAATGTGATATGGCTTGCGTTTTTGTGTGTCTTGCGTGGGTCATAACACGTATGGTTTAACAGAAAAAAAAATATTTTGTATTTCAAACTAATTTAGTTTATTGTTGATTGATGGTGCTAGAAGGCATCACTTCATCTTAGAAAAAACATTGGTTGATCGGGCACAAGCCAATGTTTGGCTAGCCCGACTAAATCCTATGCGAACCGTGGGTCAAAATAGTAAAAATATTTAAAAAATAATTTTATAATTTTAAAGTAATGTTTTGTTTAAAATACTTATAATTTGTTTTCATGTTGTTAAAACGCTAATTAAGGAATGGTTAAGACTTCAGGTTGACATATGGAAGAGAGAGGTCCAAGATTTGAGTCCCCATAGTAACAAATTTGTAAGAAACATAATACTATGATGTAATACAAAGTGAATAAATATAAAAAAAAAGGATTATATAATAAATCATTTTAATTATTTTGTAATATTATTTTATATTTAATTATTTTTCATATGAGTATTATTTTATATTATTAAAACAATTGAAATCGCTATGCTATTCTCTAAACAATACTTTTATATTTTCAATAATAAAAAAGAAACATATATTTTTCGTAACTATAAAACATATTCTAACTACTTTAAAAAATATTTACAAAAATATTTGTAATTATTAAAAATAAAAATATTATGTATAAAATTGTATTGTAAAACATTATATAATAGTTTTCAAAAAAATGTTAATAACATTTATTTTTACAATCATTTTCAAAAATAGTAATTAAAATTGGTTTTTATAAGAATGTGTTTGAAACATTTTAAAAAACAATAGTAAAAATAATTTTAACTTATAAATATTATCTAAAAACATCATTTTTGTTTTTGATTGAAAATAAAACTTTGTTGAAAAAGTAAAATTTGAAATAATTTTAAAAAACATTATTTGATTTTGTTTGATTTTTTTTTTTTTACATATTTGTATATTTTTAAATTTATGTTTTAAGTAAAAACTCTAGCTGCCCCTCCCTTTCTCTTCCCGCCTTTTCTTTCATTTTGTTCTCATCTAACCCATTTTCTTCAAGTAAGGAGGAATGATTTTTTTTATTTGTTTTTGTCATTCTTGGCCTGAAATCACCATTTTGCATCTCTCTCTTTCAGTTTCTTCTTCAATAAAATGGTTCTTCTACAAAGATTTAGATATTATCTTGTTTTTTCATATTATCGTCGTCTTATTATGATGTTTGGTTTATCATTTGTCGAACATTTACGACTATTGATGTTTTTCGTCGTCTTATTGCGTTAAACATGATAAAAAAAAAAAATCTTATTGCTTTGCTTTATTTGTGTGGGAGTGATTCAAACAAGCAAAACGAAGTCGATAAGTCGAAAATATCAAATTATGATTGACATTATATTAAAGAACTAAAGTCGTAGATATTTTAGTCACTATATTATCAACTTTGTATGTTTTATCTCAATTTATTATACTATTAACATGAATATTGTTTCATCTTTTATAGTTTTTAACAATTTATATCTTGGATCTTTTGATCTATTGCAAGTTTAAATTAATAACATTATTTTTACTTTAAAAAAAAATTTATGATTTAAGTTAATATTTTTTTTTTTGAAGAGTGTTTAAAGTTAATGATTTAAAATATATAAAAAAAAAAAAAAAAATTGGGTTAGTAGGCCAACTTGGACCGAACCCGAATGGGTCATTAGCCAATTCGAATCGGGCCATTAGGTTTCGGTTCTATTCAGGGAATTAAAATTTAAGTGCAACCCACTAAAAATTTTGGCCCAAATGTGTTGATTCATGATGTAAATTCGGTTAAGTTGTGACTCCTCTCTTGAGCCGTGAAGATGTGGCTCAATGGCTCCTCCTTGAGTAGTTAAATCTGGAGAGTAAAGTATTGACTATTGAGGAGAATGGATCTGAAGATCAGTGATATCTTAATCTTAGGGCCTGCCGACAGTTAGCTGAACGGCTGGACTAGACACGTCAAATTTGATTCTCTATCCTAAGTTTTTATATTAATAGATCTATATATGTAGCCTTTCAACAGCACAACTGAAGTTGAACATAACCACGTGGTAGGAGAATGAGCAAGAAAACATGGGGAAATGGGTTCTTTACAAAAAAATAAATAAAGAAATTGAATCACATTACTGATGACTGCAGTATAATGCTGATTATTTGTTATTTCTGTTTTCCTTTTTCTTGTATGGGCATGGGATATTGGGATCTACAGCTAAAAGACAGTAAAGCTCTCATAATTGTATCAGGGGAAAAGCAGAAATGAGGGTTCTACATGAATTTTTCGGTTAACAATGTTGATTTGGCTTAGTTTCTTATGGCACCATGCTAGTTGATCTGTTGTCAATCTCGACATGTTCAGCGCTCTTGAAACCAGTTTCAATTCAACTTGGGCAGAGAGGAGTGAACGATCTAATCTATCTTCTTTATGCTTTGGGAGCATCTTCACTATGCAATTTTTGCTTCTCAAAACGTCTTTCATCCTTTTCTCCTTCTGCATTACATGAGAAGTATAAGATGAATGCCCAAACTCTTCATAAACGACAAAATCGGGGCCTAACATTAGGAGCAGCGACATTCTATTCAAGCGGTAAAAGGGTGGGTTGGGGGGTTAAGGGAGCCAGGGAGGTTTAAGTTAGAATCCTTGTAAGAACAAAATACTACAATGATGATATTTGAAAGTGGATAGATGTAAACAAAAAAGAGCAAAATTAGGACTTTTATAGTGATTTTGAAAGCAAACCTTCTGAAGATCAGTTTGAATATCCATCAGGAGCTCCACATCTGCAGGATTTTGGAGATCAACCCGGTTTCTTCTCAAACTGTTTACGTCTTTGTCAGCACGAAGAAAATCCCAGAACGCACGCATAGATCTCTCAATGGCTTCTATGAGCACTGCGCTTGTAACTGCATCTTGCTCCGTCGCTGCCCTTTCCTTCTTATCCTTGAGGCAATCATCTGTAATTCAATAATCATCAAGGTCAATTACATACTTGCAAGTTGATTACTGCTCAAAAGCTCCATGTCTTAAATAATTTGTTTTAAGGTCCTTTTGATAGCAATTATACATATTTATCCCAATTTGCAAGTAGCAAGTCCCTAACCATCGCTGCTAATGTTTTCCTTTGAGCACTAACGTTACAAGTCAATTGGGTTATTCATGTAATTTTAAATTCTTTTACCTTTAACTGCTGGAACTTGAAGAAGTTTATGGACAAGGCATCGGTTCTTCACATAGCACTGTACCCTGGGCCCTTGAAATGGCTCATTTTCTATAAATCTTTGCACAAGTACTTGAAACTGTTCAAATTCACTGGTAGCTTGAGAGTACTGTCGAAAGCCATCAGGATCATATTCCTGCAGCTCCAAGGCTTTCCCATATTGCCACTGGAGTATTTCCCAGGAAAGGCAGATCTGTCCCACATATATAATTTCTAAATTATTTTTCAATTCTTTAATCAGGTTCAGAGTTGGGCCATCTTGGAGCCTTTTTTGCTTGGATGTCAGAGTCTTCTGAGAGAGCAGAGATTTAATTGCCGGAGCTGAATTTAATTGGACAGATTCCTTCAGCTGGAGGAAACCTAGAGATTGTCACAAAAGAAAGCAAGATTAACAAATAAACTACAACTGGACTGTTAACTTTACTGCATATTCTTTTAATACCCCCTAGGAAAAAGCATTTCATTGAATTGAAGAAAGATGTTTGGAAGCTTTTGATTTGATTTGATTTGATTTTCTAAAAACATTTTCTGACAACAAAAAAGGGATCAAAAGTGGAATAAAGTCATTGGTAATGGCCCTGGCACACTGAATGCTTGGTCGAGGGAAAGGGAAAGAAAGAAAAGGTTGATAGAATGTCATTAAAGACGATGATGGGTATAGACTTCTAATAGTGACATTATAAATCTGATGGGGGTAATCCTATATGCACATAAAGATGCTGAAAGTAAAGTGGAAGGAGACCTGCCATTCAATAAGGATCCCTCGAGATCTTTTTGTAAAAAAAAAAAAAAAAAAAAAGTCTTCAACAGTATCATATGAAACTACCATAGCATTCAGAAAAAAAATATATAGGGAGGAAAAAACTGACAATCTGACCAATTATGGCCTACAACTATTATTATAATGGTGAATTCTAACCACAGAAATGGTGGGCTATTTGTGGATCTTCTTTTCCTAGTATGTCACTGAAGATGATGGGTGTAATTTGACTTTGCAGAATTATTATGCAGTAATATGCTTAATTACCGAGAAATGAAAACTATGAGGAAATGGGGATTTAGGACTCACCGATTGCATTCACTGTTTGGTAATTCAGGATATCGAGTTTTCGCATTTTTCTGCATATTGCTTGTAGAATTTCTGAATCCCGTCCATTCGATCCTTGTGCTCCAACTTTTCTTCAATCTTCAGTGGCTTTAGATCATCAACAATCTTGGGAGACTCGGATTCTTCTAATATAGTGGGCAGCCCTCCAGTTCTCACATTTTTCAGTTCCAATTTCAGCTGTTCTACCAAATTTCCATGCTCCCACAAGTCATCCCATCTGCTGTCATCATCAGAATCTGAGGAAGATGGACTCTTCTCCAAGGAGGGTTCATCTGATTTTTCTAAACTATTCACTTTATATGCCCCCTCCTGGTCTGTGTCCTGTTCATATCTGTCCACAACGTTTCCGCCATCGCTCTCAGAGTGAAGTTCTGCATTTGAATTTTGCAAGTGAGATTCCAATTCTAAGTATTCAGCTTCAATATCTTTGATTTCTGCTTGATGATCCAAAAAACTTGAATCATTTGAAAGATTTTCTTCCAGACTTGAATCTTTATCAGCAGCCTCTGCCTTCTCCATATGCTCCAACCATTCACCCACATCTCCAAGCAACATAGTATCATCATTAACTGAATTACACACATGGTCAGGAATTATAAACTCATCACCTGAATCAATCAAATCTTGGTTTGAACCTAAAGAATATGGGGAATTCTCTGAGACTTCATTGGAGAAACGACAGTTACCCAGAAAATCATTTCTGGGCCAACCATCCCACCCCTCTCAGAAAGATCATCTCTAGTAAATACTTCATGCTCTTGTTCCTCTAATGCTTCTTCATCATCGCTAACGTTTCCAGCGGATCCCTCTGTTTTTGTATGATCACCGTCGTCTTCTTCTAGATTAAGAAGAGTACCAATACATTGAGTAGAGTCCTCTGCTTTTGAATTATCGAGATCCTCTGCTTCTAAATCAATACCACCTGCAGAACACTCAGCAGAATCCTCTGCTTTTGCATGATCTATATCCGCTGCTTCTAAATTAAATTCACTACAAAAATTTTCAAAAGAATCTTCTGCTTTTACATGATTAAGATCCACCACTTCCAAATTAACCTTCAGAAAATTTTTGTTAGTATTAAGATCTGGGTTATTGCTGACAGAGCCATCATTTGAACCCACATACAATTCTTGAACAATAAAGCTCATGGTCTCTGGTTCTTCAATGAAGCCACTGAAATCTTTCCCACATAAAAACTGATACTTACTCGTATTGGCAGTGGAAACAGTCTCCGCAATAACAGAATCCTCTCTCTCTCCGTTCTCAGAATTCGAACAAATCGGCCTTTCTCGGAGCAAATCCATCTTCCCCGAACTGTCCTCCGCTCGAAATCTGCAAAAAAATTGACAAAAGAAAACAAGAAAGAAAAAGACACATTAGTCCAATCATCCCAGCATGAAAAGGGTAACAACAAATCAAGAACACAGACCTGGACAAGTATCTGATTATGGATCCAAAAACACAACAAATACAAGTAAAGACCAAAACCCAGGAAGAACCAGCCAAGCCGAACATGGTTCTGCACATGGACTGATACAAAACGCTTTTATTGACAAAACCCAGATGACTTTTCAGGATAAAGAATTCTTGGGTGGCCATCAAAGCGTTTTTTCTCTAACTCAAGCAAAGATAAAGCGAAGTCCTGCATCAAACTTCATTGGACACAGTGGACTCTCCACTGAAAGCGAGATTTATGGGAAATGAATAGAAATCCGGGAACAAATCAGAGTGATTATAGGTGCCTAAATGGAGAAAAATGGCAGGGAGAAAGAAACGTGTGAGGAATATATGGAAGATTGCGATTCGAGGGTAGCTTGGATTTCTCAGAACATTTTAATTTCCGTCCCCTGTTTTTATTATTCGCTCTAGTCTTCGCACTTGTCGATTTCAGATTGAAGTGTACTGGTTTTGTCATGGAGAGAAACGGTCGGTGGTGGGGTCTGCCTTTGGGGTACGCTGCGTTCTTAGCCCCTAACCGAAATACCGAACCCCTCTTGTCCATTTTAACATTAAAAGAAAATTGATCCAGAAACAGAAAAAATCAAGAAACAGGGGAAAAGATGAAAGGAAAAACATTCACACCTGAAGAATTTTCCAGATTATACCAATCATCTCTGTTTTCTCAGTCTTTACAAAAATAAGGTGCTCGTATGATGAAAAATAAAAATTAGGAAATTAGTTATCCAACAAAATTAAAATTTAGTCTGGATTTTTCAACACGGAATTGTATTATCTAAGTAGAGTAGTTATCTTTTGATATAGATTAAGTGAATTTTATTTTTTTGAAAGAGATAAAAAGTCCGTAGATAACTCTTTTTTAGTTATTATCTCGATTATAAAAATGGCTCTCAAATTGACCAAAAAAGCAAAAGAATTAACAATAATTTCTTAACAAAGCAATGTTTATTATTAAAGCATTTTATCTTTTTATCCATTATCATTAAAATCAAAATAAAATCTTATTGCTTGGTTTTTTGAAAAAATATAAGTTTAGCAATAAAATCGTTAAAAACAGTAAAAATGCCCAAAAGTTTTAGAGGATGGCCTTGACATTCGAGAATAGATTTGAGCGATAACAGCCGGAATGAATTTTTCATTTTGAATTCTTAAACGAACGAAGCTAATGTCGATAATCTGATTCTTTAAATCATGACGAAATCGGTTCTAACGTCTGTGACAATTGACGAGCCTTCATGACGGTCGACGTAAAACACACCATAATGGGTCGGCGATAAAATGCGTTAAAGCGTATCGATAATAAGCATTGAAAAACGGAGGAAAACGAGCTAATGCTTATTGGTGTAAAAGCCGTTTATTAGAAAATAAAGCTTAGTCCCCAGGAAAATGATGGAATGTGTGATTTCAAACTAAGAATGGTAAAAAAAATGGCCCTTCATCACCAAAGAATAACGGCTTGAAAAAAAGAGTAGAGGAAGTACGGCTAGGGTTTCCATTTATTACTTGTTATAAATAATTAAAAAACTAAAACATTAAAACATAGACATAAACGTTAAAATTTAAATAAAAATAATCTAACCATATTTGAATGCTAGCCTCGTTGTTCATATGATGATATTAGTTTTTTAAAAGAAAATGACAATGAACTTTTGTTTTCCATTGAAACAATTATTTGCTTTATGTAAAAAAAAAAAAAAACAATGGGTTTATTTTTAATGAATTTATTTTATCTTAATACACTCCTCACAAGGCATCATGTCTAACTCATGTTCTCAACATTTTAAAAAGGCCTATAAGGAAGGGAGAGGTCCCAAGTTCGAGTCATAATGGGAACAATTTATTGTATTACAACTAAAGTGTTTAATAATAATAATAAAAAAACACTCCTCATAAGAGCCAAATAAGTTTATTCTATTGGTGCAATGAGATAAGGTAGGATATATAATAGGATATGATTTCAAATAAGGTATGATATTCTTTTCTTTTTTGAAAAGGTATGATATTCTTAGCATATCAAATGAGATAAATGTATAATGCTTTTGAGGGATGAATAAAATAAATATCATAACCATTGAATATATATGTGAGATAGATGAGGTATCTCTTAACTTAACTAGTGATCTCGAGTTCAAGTCTTGTGAATGCATTTGTGTTACGTGGTGAGACTTTGCACGCCCCTTGTATGAGTGTCTCGTCCTGACTTAAGACGCCTCCTATGTGTGCATGAGCCATCTTAAAACACCGTATGGTCTAATAAAAAAAAAATTCATATTTTATTTTTTTAAAATAAAAGTTCTAACTTTGAGACTTGACTCAAATGATAAATAGTTGGAAAGGGTCTATAAAATGACTCAATGCAAGTTGCTAAAAATGGGGTGCCAAATGCCATTTTGCAGCCACTGAGCAGTGTTTTAAGCGCGCCAGAGCATTTTTCTTAAGTGGTAGGTGCCAAAATGGGGTGCCATTTTAATAATTAAATGTTTTTATTAAAATATAATTAACTTATAGTTATATTTTAAAGGAACATATTTTTTCATACTTGATCGTAATTTAACCAGGATATATTTGTATAGTAACAATTTCAAATTTCAAATTTCCAGGTGTTCCATTCAAATTTCAAAGCTCAATTTTCAATTTTCAAATTTTCAAATTTCATTTCAAATTTCAAATTTCAAATTTCAAATTTCAAATTTCAAATTTTGTCCTTGAAATTTGAATTTCAAATTTCAACCGTTAGTCAAATTTGAAATTTGAACCCTTAATAAAAATTTAAAATTTAGCCAAGGCGTCTATAAATGTAATCTAATTTTAAGTATTTTTCATGCAACTATCTTCGATTCTCTTTTCCAGTTTTCCAATGTCTAGTACTATAACTTTGTATTTGTATTTCATATTTTCGTTCAGCAAGTGATATGAATCGTTTTCCTAATATTTAGGAGAGATCCTCCAATATTGAAGAAAGAAGATAATGATGATTTGGATGTGTTGTATCTTTATGACTAGAGGAGTCGGAAGGGTTTAGTGAAGGACGGCTAAGAAGGCATCGTGGTTCCGTTCTAGGCCACAGACGGTTAATCGTGGTAGAGTTGAAGGTCACGAAAGACTCTATCGTGACCTCTTTCTTGTAGCTGTGTATATGAAGTTTTTCGAGAGGAGTTAGAGATAGTCGTCCTCTTTTCGAATTGTAATGAGGTTGAGCAAATATGATGTACTTCATTCAAAGAGCAGATGCGTTGGAGTTAAGTTGTCATCAGCGAATACTTGGTGCTTATAAATTCTTGCCTCTGAACACCCAGGCGGATCTGTGGATAGATACGCCGAGTGGAGAAAGCACGACCATGAGAGTGAGAAGGTTTGTGAAATTTGTTATTGTAATGTTTAGCGACGCCATTACAGAGGTCGCAAACAATATCGATGCTGCAGAGTTGCCACAAGCGGGAGCAGCGTGAAACTCTTTGGCATGTTAGGAATTATTGATTGCATGCATTGGAAATTGGAAGAATTGTCTACGTGGCAAGGTATGTATCTTGATCAATGTGTGAACCCGACTAATCATTTTAGAAATTTGTGGCATCTCAGTCTTTGGATATGACATGCATTCTTTAGTGCTCCACTGGTTCATTGAATGACATAAATGTTCTAGATAGGTCCCATGTTTTTAAATTTATTAGCGATAGTCGTACTCCTCCAGTTAACTATATAGTGGTCGTGAGCATAGAATGGGATATTATCTAGTGATGGTATTTAAGCATCCAAGTGGTAGACATTTGTAAAAAACAATTCCCGCATCCACAAAGGTTTTGAAGAAAAACATTTGCTAAAGCACAAGAGTCGACACGAAAAGATGTAGGCGGGCCTTTGGGGTACTTGGCAGTTTTTGCAATTGTGCGAGGGCCAAGCGCGTTTTTGGGATGAAGAAACGCTGCGAGATATTATGAAAGCGTGCATAATAATGCATAATATAGTAATTGAGGGTGAAGGAATGTTGAGTAACAGTAACTTTGATGGAAGTAATGATGCAAATCACTTTGTAGAAGTGTCTCATGCGTATACACCAGAATTAGAAGACTTCATGCAAACTCATTATCAGATCAGGGACAGTGTTACTCATTCTCAACGTCAGTCAGATCTTATCGAACATTTGTGGGAAGAACATAGCGACTAACGACCTCTATCAATTTCAGAAGTGAAGTTGTTTTTGATTAGTTCGATTTCATGTTATTTTAATTACAAATTTCAATTTCATGTTGTATTTTAATTCCCAAATTTCAATTTCATGTTGTATTCTAATTCCAATTCAATTTCATGTTTTTTCAATTCAATTTCAATTTCAAGTTATATTTTCAATTCCAATTGCAACACATAATAAATAGTGACTCTGAATTAAAAATAATAGCAACATAATGATAAATAACAACTACAAATTAAAACCAGTTTTCATAACCTCTATCTTGAGTTATTCCAATATGTTCGCGAAAGTGGGTCCGTAAGCGATGAAAAGTATCGGTTTCCATGATTTTCATCTCATTGCATTTGAATTTCTGCGTATCTTTCTTGATTCTTGGTTGTTCTGATGTTGCTCGTCTTATCTTGTTGAGCATAAATTTTGTTACGTCGCTCGACTTTTGTCGTTCAGCAAATAGCCTTTCATTCCAGTGGTGATGATCTAGTGATCTTTCGACATCAGTCTGCTTCTCTTTGTTTTTAAGTTGTTTCTTCGAAGCCTTTCTGCCCAATGGCCTATCGAGGTTGGGAGATGACGAGCGTTCAGTATCATCCCCTAAATATGGAGTTGAATAGCAGGATTCAACATGAGCTGATCCACGAGGACTACACGGTAGATGAGTTTTGCTCTCTTATTCTTTGAGTGATTGGTAGTCCATTTCCGCTCCATTTTCAATATATTCCAACAATGCTCGTATTGAAATGGTTTTCCAGTTATCTTAGCAAACATTTCTTTAGCCGTCAACTAAAAACATATGAAATAATTCGAGTTAATGAATTCGAATATCAAATCATACTAGTGTCTAAAATAATAGTTTATATCTTACATTATTTTGCTCGGTGTGTCCACTTTGTCGGAGGCTTTCAATTTGACTATGAAAACCGACAAATTTGCTGCATTTAAGATTTATATCACTCCAACGACTTTTAATAGACGATTGAGAACGCTCTCCATGATTGCCTCCATGAAGTTGAAATATTCTGTCTTTGCGAATCTGTGTTCGTTCCCAGTAATTACATCTTTACTTGTATTAAGCAGCATGACGCAATTAATTTATCTTCTTCTACGAGAGAAGTTCTTTGTTCTTCTATGATTTTCAATCTTAGATACTTATTTTCAAACGCGCCACATCGTGGGATTGCTTTGGATAAGTGTCATTTGAGTAAATTCTGTGGTTGCTCATAAGCAACCGCAGCAAACCATTCATATTGTGTTTCCATCTAAAAAAAAACATTATAATCAATTAAATAAACAATTTATAAAGTATACAAATAAATCTATCAATTAAGCAAAATATATAATTAATCTAATTAATTAGTAATTAATAATTAAAGATATCAATTCATCAATTTAAATTTAAATAATCAATTTGTTAATTTAAAAGAATGAGCAATTTTAATTAATGTAAATTATTATCAATATAAATAATGAGCATATAATTGGAAAAAGTCATAATAAAATTAATAGATTCGGATATAAAATTTATAAATTAATGCAAAAGATTATTTGTAATTAATATAAAATCAAAATTGAAATTAAAAGTATGGAAAATATGATTATTACTCGATGATTTAAAATTAATTGTACCATTATCGCAATTAATATTTGCAATTGCATTTGCAACAATATTTTAAAATTCATATTTGCAATTAACTGATAAAAAAAAATTTGCAATTATAACCCTTTTAAAAATAAAATTGAAATTAAAATGGAAAATCTAAACATAAAAATGATAATGCATTTAAAAGAGAGAATCCTTCCAAACTGCCTTCCTCTTCCCTCCTTCTCGCCTTCTTCTCCTCCTCCGTGATTATTTTGTTTCTCCCTCAAACACCACTTTTCTACGCTTTCTCTTCCTTCCCCTCCTCCCTCCTCCTTCTTTCTTTCTTCCCTCCTCCTCCTACTAATCTTTCGGCACCTGGGAAAGAGATTTCTGCCAACGCAGCACGCCCTGGGAGCCAAGGCTCAAGGGAGACTAATGCCAAATGCTAGAGCTAGTTAGGGTTCAAATCCGCAAGGTGAGTCTTTTTCCTTTCACTATGTTATCATTTATAATTTTGTAATGCAATATACCAATAGATCCGGCCTGAAATGCGTGACAGATCAATCAACGCTATTTTGCCTCCTCCTCTTTCTTCCACTCGCCGCCGTAAATATGGCACCCCAATACCACGGATGGCATTTCGTTACCTACGCAGCATTCCGCTGAGCATGGTTTATTTTATGGTGCCACTTTGGCGCGCATGATATGGCACTATAGCGCGCAACTCCGCTATGCTCGATTATGGCGAGTTTCAACATTGTAAAAACAAAGTACCAGCAATATGGAATATCTGTATAAAGTTAAACGCCAAAAAAAAAAGAAAAGAAAGTTCCATTTAACAATATTTTAACTCAATTTGAAAGCTTAACCTTATAAGCCACTTTCTATTGTTATTCAGAGTATAAAATACTTTATTTTTTTTAAATATAGTGCTAATAGTAATATATATATATATATATATGTATATATAAGTATATATATATATATATATATATATATATATATATATATATATATATGGTTTCACAATCAAGATATAAACATGATAAAATTATGGTTTAATAAGTTTCTAAGATATATGGAAAAGTATTTGTCTCACATCTTATTTTTTATTTATTTTGAGAATCCACATCTTTAATTTAGTATTAGTATATCTTTCTAAAAATAATAAAAAAAAATAGTATTTGTGTTATATCTTAAAATAAAGATATAAAATATAACATCAATTATAAATGTGAGATGCTTAGTCCTTAAATCTTAATGAGTGATCACGAGTTCGAGTCCTGAGAATGCAACTATGTTTCGTGTAGGAACTTTACCATTCCTCAGAAGTCTCCCTGGTTTGGATGATTAGTCTAAGCAAGCCAGATAGCTAAAGGCTGCCTTCCGTGTGCACTTACCCAGCTTAATAGACACCTCATAGTTTGACAAAAAAAAATATATATATAAAAAAGGAGATGCACAATATTTTCATCACAATTGATTTACTTGTTCCGTAAATGTGGCTTGTGGTTCATACCGAAGTTGATTTTCTTGCTCGCCATTTGCCTTCATGGCAATCTGGGCTGGGAGGGGGAATAACAGGTTAAGGTGCACCCCTATTATACAATAAGATATATTTAGGTGATGGTTATTTTTGTAATTTCATTTATAACCATGTTATTATAATTTCACCCTATCTCTATTTTTGGAGACAAAGAAAGTTTGAGCCACCGCTCCGCTGATATAGCACACTCAACCTACGAAACCCGGTGGTGTTTTTGTTTTTCGTTACTCGATTTTATCATATTTTGCTGCAAATAATCCGCGCCAATGGTATCGAGATAAAGGCATGGTTGCTGCATTCCCTTCGGAGGTTATATGCTGGTTCTGAGCGGTACCTAAACTCTGATCGGTGTAAACGTGAGGGTTACATGTGTTTGCAAGAGGATTTAGTGAAGGTGTCGAAAACAACCAAAGCGAAGAGTCGTCACGTGATTGGTGATTCTAAATGAGGGCTACGTCTACCATCGATGCTCACTTGATGAGGATGTAATAAAGTCTGATAAGTGAATCTTGAAGGTGTTAATTTGGAGTTGAGAGTCGGTGATATGTCAAAGCTATTAACAATACCGTTTACTCTTAAGTTAATTGTAAGGGCCCAGCGATGATAAAGGTCAAAGACTATATCAATATTGATGAATCGATCGCATTGAGTATGGGCGAATCGAAAGATCGGAAGTCTGAAGAGGAAGACATGGTAATGATTTAATTTGAATTCTTGCAACTGAGTCTTACTATTAATCCGGTTACTACCTGATAACATGGGGAAAGAAAACTAGAACCTGAGGATCATAGTGTCTCTACCAAATTAATCTGTGCTAAAGAAAGCCAAGGATAGAGTCATCTGTGAAGGTAGATCTGCAGCTAAGGGTAATCGGTGTAGGAGAAACAAGTCTTGTTGAGTTGAGGGCTATAGAAGTGATATTTAGTAATACAAGTGCAGAAAAGGGGCAATATGTAAAACAGAGAAATGTCCATGATGAAGAAAGGGAACACAAAACCTGAGATCATAAAGATCATTGGTAATCCCTGAAGGTAGTCCTACCACTTAAAAGAAACAAACTTTCAAAGAAAACTGATTTCAAATAAAAGGGGGTCTAAACTATGGTATATGAACTAGACTGTTAAAAAGTGTGCGATAATCTCACAAGAAATAGCTTCTTGAAAGATACGGGGGCGCCAATCATCACCCACAACTAACTCAGTACCACAAATCAAGCAAACACTTAAGTATCCCAAACATTGTCAACACTGTTCGGGTAATATTCATGTGCTCCCAAAGAGCAGGCACAACTAATTCAACCCCAATGGAAGTCACAAAAACACAAAACTAAAAGAAAAAAACAGGTGTATAGATTACATGACAACATGGCCAAACATGTGTGATATCGTCCTAAAAGACATTTTAAACAGTTAAGAGATCCAATCACAAAGTTATTTGGTTTACTTGAATAATATTGCACGGGTATCAATGAAACAAAAGAAGTGATAAAAAGTGAGGAAGAGGGATCAATATGATCGCACTTGACTTCATGATCCCATTTTTGAGCCCCGGATGGCGATCAAAGGCTACTCCCATGGTAGCATAGAGGATTTTTTCCTTTCAAACTAGCTTCTATCTACACCACCTTCATTGATGATCATGCTCCAAACAAGTTTCTCTGCACCCCAAGAAATCATTGTATACCTTTAGCGTCTGTAATACCACCTTCCTAATGGTACAGATCAGACATTTTAGCGAAAGAAGCCTTAGACGCCCTTTGAGGTTATCTTCTACACTTAAATGCAAGAGGCATTTTTACAACACTTATAGGTTTTAAATCTATTGTTTTAAAGCCACCCAAGAGTTTTTTGAAAAGGGTTAAAGAGCGTGAAGAGTGCTCAAATGCAGGTAAGAGAGGAGTAGTAACCAATTGGAGATGGTTTTGATTCAAAACAAAGAACAAACAAAACAAACATCTTCGCTCAGTGGTCACGCCCACATTGGTGATCCACTTCGGTGCCACAGTCCTTCTCGTCGGCAGTTTATCGGCACGACCAACCAACCATTTCAGCGTCCTCCCGCCGATGTTCCTCTCAGAGTACCTTCCACCACCACGATCGAAACGCGAAGAAAGAGAACGGCAAACGATAAGAAATGATAAGATGTCAGCCAACTTCACGTCATTGATCCGTTATTACAAACAATTATTGTTTTTGGTAACAACGCGAAGATTATAACGCGGAATGAACACGAACTGGCAGATCCTTTGCGACGTTCTTCGATTCGCGATCCGCCAGCACAAACCGGAAATTCGGTCGGATGCGAGAACTACGTGACGACGGAGGTTGTCCATTACATCGCCACACTCTGACGCCACGATGATCGGCGATCCGGCAGCACGGAGATAACTTTAATAGAATTTTGTTCAAACCTTTTTCTCTATTCCGGCAAATCACACCAACCACTTTAACCAACGATTTATCGATCCCGATTCTAAAACCAATAATATCAACAACGACAACAAAGATATAAAGCGGCATATTCGAACAAAATCAGAACCAAAATCGACAGAAAATAAATGAAGATGCGTGTCTGCAACCGGCCGTCGAGCAGTTACATCGTTCGTATTCGGCTGATCGCCAACACGATGATTATTGTTTTCCCATCCGTTCCAAAGAATTAAGCGTTCCAATAGCGCAAGGATCGCATGGGATCTCCATGATCTGAGTTTGATTTATTTTTTCGATTCTTTCTTGCGAATCCGCTACCGTAGTTTAATTTGTTCAACTAACAATACTCTTCGCTTTTATTATAAATATTTCTCTGGTTTCACCTTTCGCATGTCACCCCACGAGCCATTTAAAGTTAGTCCCAGAACTTCATCTTTTATCATTTCATGTGATTCTGGGGAAGTAGGATCATCCTCCATTACAACTAGTCTCTGACCACGGCCTGCCTCCACCTGTCGAGGCTCTGCCCTCTCATTACTCTCTTTCGGCATTACAGATATTCGCATTGTAGTTCAAGTTTTCTTCTTCTATTCAACTCAAGGATGTTTGGCAACCTCATGCTTCCTTCCAGCCACATTTCCCAACCATGCCTTCCACCCATGTTTGGCCACTTGCTTTTGCATACCCATTCCCTTCTTTAGTGGAGGCCGTTGCAGCTCACCTCAAGTTGAGTAAGAAGTGGCCCTGGAGTCTTTTTTCTTCCAAGTTTTGAAGTGAAGGGGCCAATGAACACTAGTCCTGCATCATCGGCTGAATAATCTTAACCCCACATTCTAGCCACACTTAGAGAGTGTCATGGCTTTCTTTACCATGAGGTGCGCGCAACAAGCTGCCAACCCGAAAGCTATAATTGTTCAAATATGGGGTACCCATATAAATCTTGAAGCCATGTGCATATACGGTTTCTTATTACCTTTGATAATGTTCGGTCATGGTCTAATCCTTTTAGTTGTAGAGGGCGTGAGGGACATCTCAGTTGCCTAATTCCACAAATGATCCATTATGGTTGAACTTTCACAAAACAAAAACAAAAACACAAATTTTCAAAGAAAAGAAACAAAAGATAAAAGATATGTATCAAACAAAACAAGAAAACAAAATAAATATCCAAATAAAGGCAATTCACTGAGATCAATATTAGTAAAAGCACCTGTCCTCAGACAACTATAAGCCAAAACTTGATAGTGTGTGTCTGGGATATAAATGTACACCCGGCCAGGCGTAGGCAGAAGAAAGTTCTAGGCAGCAGTAGTGAGCATGGTATTGCCACGGATCAACAAGTCACTAAATGGAAAGCATTATATGGAAAAGTTGCATATGAGGTATAATAAATAATGAGTGTAGACTACCTGGCTGAGGTGTTCGATATTCAACTTATAAAGATATGCCGGCGGAGAGGAGAGATCGAAGTTTGATAAAAGCCCAGAATGTGCATGCGTTACATCTTTAGGATATCAGAAAGGGATTAAAGGCTTCATGTTGTGGGATGAGAAGGTAAACAAGGTGGTGGTCAGTAGAGATGTGATTTTTGATTAGAAAGCCATATTGTATAATAATAAAAAAGAAGAGAATAGGTTTCTGGAAACTCACATGATGTATCATGAGTGTGTAAAGGAAGTGAAGCTAATGTGAGAGATATTAACGCTAGAATGCAAAAGGATAAAGATTCAAAATGTAGGGAGAGCCAAAGTGCCAGGCGGATCAAAGAGCCTTATAGTATAGTCATAAGCAGAGACAGCCACCATCGTGTCACCAAAGGTTTTGGTAAATTGAAGAAATGTCATCATACTGGTTGTACCGCCATCGTGTTATGGAGTATGATCGCTGAAGTATGAAGAGTCTGATGATGGTTCATCTATTTTTTTTTGTTCTTATGTGATTTATATGCTGATTACTGTTACATGAGGTAAAAATTCAGAGATTTTGTTGAGCAAAGAAATTGACATGAAGGATTTGGGTGTGGCCAAGAAATTTCTTGGGATAAAGATTCGTAGAGATAAAGCTCTAGGGAGATTATGATTGTCTTGAAGTGGTTATGTTAGGAAGGCGTTGAAGGAACGTTGGTGCGTTTTGAGAATATAAACCAAGAAGTACACCCTTTGGCTAACCATTTTATCAGTTCATTGAATAGTGCTCAAAGACAGATGATATAGGACATGTCAAAGGTCTCATATGCAAAATGTGGTAAAGTTCGAACACGGCAGTATACAGCGTGACCAATGGCATGTACGCTGAAAGTGTTAAGTTTATCGAATCAAGGATGATCACATCAGATGCAAATCGCGCCGATCAGGTAAGACCACGCATCATCGATCGCGGTCCGAGACAATGAGCGATCCGCCAGGAGAGGTGATGCATCATGCGCGGATTTTGAGGACAGAGGTCTCACCGGCGGATTCAAACACTTCGTGCGAAGGACCCATCGAAAGAAGCTCAAGAATACCCCAGTTGAATATCTCCACCACTGAGTCGTATATATGGTGAGGTGGGGCCATAAGCGAAGACAATGGGAATACGCCGGGCGAAGGGTATTCAAATGGCGTGGTCTGGGTCGCATCAAGAGCAAGACATCTTTTAAAGAACTAGTTACTTCATAAGAACCCAAAACAGAATGATGGTGAGATTCTCAAGATCATGGAGTTGGTTTTTTCTAGTGAGTTATTGTTTAGAAGCTCAAAACCCCTGAATGTAAAGTAAAAATGTTTAATAAAGTTTGTTACTGCTAGTGGAAAAGTCTGAACTCACTCTGATCAATTTTGACATTCCATGCTAGATGAGAGATGCCCAATCCGGCCGCCCCAGATGAGTTTTGGTTTCTACGGCTGGTTTTTTTAAAGAGCTTAGCCGCATGCAGATTATTTGCGGTGCTGGCTCATATTGAGGTTGATAGCTAAGATATAAATGTTTGTTATCTGAGCGTAGCAAAAGAGATTTTCCTTCTGGTGTTATAACCCTTTATATGAAGTTTAATGTTAGTGGTCGGCATCCCTTAGTGACGGCTTATGGCAATATAGCTTGTGGTGTTGGGTGCATTTTGTATCTTTGGTCACATCCACATATAAATAACCTTAGGAATCTTTTTATTTAGATAGAAAAGTTTGAGTCACTTATTCTGTGATGTACACTATCAAACCATATAAACTGGGAAGTTCGTTTTCTTTTACTCACTTATCATTCCATACATGAATCATGAATAAAATAATAATTAAAGATATAATTTAATGATTTAATTTGTTGAAACAGAGAACTATAGTCATAAAATGTGTTTGTATTTGTATGATCCTTGACTGGTCGAACTTGGGGACTGTAATACAACGGAACTTAAAAGTGATCCCAAGATAAATCACCACGCCTCGGACCAAGCCCAATATAAGATGAGAGTTAAGAAGGTGATGCAAATTTCAGTAAGGTTGAATTTCACCCTTTCATTGATAAAGAGAACTAATGGAGGTAAACTTTTCCAAAATTCTTCATCCAAACACTTTTTCTGGGATCTGAGTCAGAGATCCTTCTTCTTGAACCTGACAAGGCAAACCATCGGCAGGGTGGAAGTTCTGATCTTCGAGGGAGGATTTTGGAGCTCTTTCGCTTATGATCCAGATGAGGAGGTTGATGTAAAATGCATTTGCGGTGCCAACTGACTCTTTAAAGGTCAACTTAATGTCCAACATGAACAAACGGAGCTTAACTACTGGTGGTCATGACAACCCTCTCAAGTGAATGTGTCTACTTCATTGCGCTATTAGTGGCACCTAAGTCCATAACGAGAAGAAAATCCATTGAGCGACACCCCATTCTTTACAGATTTTTGATATTCAGCAGCGCAGAGTTACCCATTAAAACCGTAAGATAGAGTCGGTTTAAATTGTGCTCCAATATCATGAAAGCTTCATTGTCGGTATACAGATCGGTAATAAATCCATTAGACTGCTGGGGATTCATTGTAACATCATGCACATCAAAATCGCAGAGGGAGCGGAGCACTAGCAATCGTTAGTAGTAAAATACCGATCCCTGGTTTCGGGCGACAGGAGGAAGGTTATGAGAATCTTTGTCATTTTGGGTTTTTATAGAACTTCGCTTTTTGGGGTACGTTTTCCGCTTCTGATCTTTGGCTCAAGAGCGCCTTTCCTTCGCCATGCTTGATTTGATGACTGGTCTGATAAATGAAAAGGAGTATAATTTGGTGGGCTAGCCGGATTTGACTCCCGGATCGTCAAGAAATTTCATCCGCATGTTTGCCTTGACTTCCCTATGCAATTTATCCTTTAAGATACCTCTGGTGTCCAAATTTGATCGCTTCCACAATCAAGATAATCTGTGCTTCACGACCCGCTCTGGCTCATGCCTCTGGGATCGCAGACAACCGGATTGTAAGATTTGTTTTGGGAATAGATCCGTCTCTCTTCGACGGTAGCCATTTTGTGTTATGGCAAGTGGTAAACATGGGGTAATGAACTTCTGGGAGAAGAGGCTTAGGGGGTTAATCAGAGTTTCTTTCGCAGACCATGAATCGGTCACTTTCTTGCCCCGTCACCCTTCCCTTGACTTATGTACTTTCCCGATGACCTCTATTTCAGTCATCAAGGGCTGTAATCTATGATACCAGGTTACACTGAGGATAAGTCTCCAAAGATTGTTCAGAAGGAAATTGCCATAATCTTCCATGTCACGTGGGTCTAAAAGATAGTGACTCAAAAGAAAGGAGTAGATGGTTTTCAAAGCTTCCCTAAAGTTTTCGATGACTTGATCGGGCCGTAAAAGTTCACTTACGCGCTTTTATCCACTATAAATATATAAATTCCAACTATAGAACTCACCGCTTTTCTTTCTCTATCTTGTGTCGACTTTGATCATCGGTTATAGTTTGACATCGCCACCAAATTCTACCTTTTGCAGGTTCACGCTAAGTGCTGTTGATGCCCCAGCGCAGCTCTCTGAGGATCATGTCTCACTACAATCAGGGAATCAATAGAGTCTCGGTCACAGGTTTAAGTGCTTCGGTCAACAATTGTTCAGTACTCTTCATCATTCGGAACTCCCGCAATTCCCTTCCGTCGAGAACGGCCTGGCAGCCGAATGCTAATCAATCCTATGAACTGGGAACGCCACAAAAAAGATCACCCTTCATCAATGGCGCCGAGATGGAGAAGAAACAGAGGAATGGCAAGATGTGATGATGATTGGTGGGTATCATGCCGAGAAATAACACGTGTTGTGAGAAACGGACTAAATATGGACCCAGATAGAAAAAGTCAGATTTTGAAAGATGTAACACAGATAGCAACTGCAACCATGATCCATAACCCTCAATGAGTGAAGAGCCATTATTTCTGGAACATGTTAGATACTTAAGAATAATGAATCGGTCTCGTGGGACTCCAGCAAACTGAACTATCCGCTTCTTTCTCACTGCAACACTTGACCATCATAGCGGCTGGTGTCACCCACCACGCTCGAATCACCTTTTTGTATGTTCATGTTGTGGTTATTATGTCACAGAGGTTCTCACTGATCAAGGTCTTAAGATTCTGATCCATACTTTTTGAAAAATGAGGCCTCTGGCAAAAGTATAAAATAAACTATAATTGTGATTCAGGAAAACACATATATATAAAATCTAATAATATGATCGAAATTAGCAAATCATTATTTTTTTACTTGACAAAATAAAATCCTCAAAATTAAACTTTGCAATTCAAAAGAAGAACAGGTGTCTAAATATCAATATCAAATAAAGATAAAGTCTTAGAGATGTGGATACAAAGGCTGAGTTTTTCTTAATAAATTGAGATCACATAAATAATAATAATTCCCAGCCTTCTTGAAGTTTTTTCTATTCTTGAAGATTTTAATCATCATATTTATTAACTAAACAAAGGTCTATATGGTTCAAACTGAGAAATGAAATCAACAACTGAATAGTTAGTGCCAATGATTAGCTAATAAGGCCATGAAATAATAACCCGTTGTCCGATTATAAATTATCTGCTCTGAAAGAACTTGATTTGGGTTAAATGCAATTGAATTCAAAGACCATTTATATAGACATGATAGATGTTATGTTAATTTATATATATATAGAAAGACAAAAAAGAAAAAGAAAGACAAAATGCACTTGGTTTCAAAGTTTATTTTGATTTTAGAAGAAATCTGCCATTGATTTAGTTTATACTTGAATATATATTTTATAAATGTAGTGGATAACAACTTTTTTAGACATCAATTAGCAATATCATTTCCTTAATAAATAAATTGTCATATTTGGCCCATATGATCAAAAGATTTAAAGTGAAAAAGAAAATTTATTACACAATAAATATCACACATGTTATTTGCCATGAATATCGTAGTAACTTTTATTAAAAGAAGATGAATGATCGCACTTTAGGATGTAAAAATACTCTTCATGGGTCACATTTTAATTTAATAATAAAATTAACAATTACCTTTCGCGAATTCCTTAACATCCAAACAAACTTGAACAAAATCATTCGCGGATGTTTTTTTCCTTCATTAAAATTAGTCAAGATCAGAAATGCATCTATAGTTTATCGGGGCAATGAGAACTGCCATTGTGGCGAAACAGAGATCTAAACCAACTCCATTTTTCTCCGTCTTAATTTTCCTTCCGTTCCTCATTCTCAAATGCCAGCCATGATTTTTGTCATTCCACCCCAATCACTGATCCGATCTTACTTCCATTCTTCGCCGTCACATAGTTACTTAAATAAGAAATCATTTTAGGTCTTGAAGTCGACGCTATTTGTCACCTTTATTGTTTCATTTTGATATTGCTACATTTGATTTGGTCGCTATTTTGTTGACGATGCTTTTGTAGTCCCCTAAGTACGCCGTCATTTTTGGTGAAAGAGTTCACAGAGATGACTTTATCTACCTGTAAATATACTCAAATTATAATCATGCTTAGAAACTGGAGTTGCATATTCTAACTATATAATCAAATTATAGCTTTATGCTGCTTTATACTATTAACCAGATACATGTTTCATCCTTGTATAGATTTGTGTTAATTTGATCACTAATTTATTGTAAGTTTGAATCACTGGTGATTATTCTTTCCTTTTAAAAAAGAAGTATGAGAATCCTACATTAACAATTTTAAACACTGTTTCAAAAAAAACTATTTAAATAATTAAAAATCTTTTATGTAAAACACAAAAGAAGGTATAAAAAGAGGGTCTTTATATTTTAATAAGATGTTTTCTTAAAAGCTATGATTTTCTAAATCCTTTTTCTAATAAGAGTTACACCTGGCTAATCAACTATTAGCAGCCATTACAGCTCATCAAACAACTTGCTAAGAGTCAGATTGCTTAGTAACAGTCACCATAATCACTATCCAAGCAAGGCCAAGAATCCAGATTTCAATCAACATTTCAATAGGTAAGATATAAGCAGTGGTTCTGCCTTAAGTCCAATTGGGCACTTGTATCATATTTTTTAATTAAAGTAATAAAAATAAAATAAATAAAGAAATGGGGATCAAAATTTGCCAATACACCCAACAAAATGGTTAAGAGTTTCATGCTTGAGAGGGGCTTAGGTGGGTTCAAGGGTAACAAAATGGCTAAGACAAAAATTTTAAAAAAAAACTAGACTGCAAATTGAAATAATTTTTACAAGAATTTATAAAGATTTTAATTTCAAACTATTTTTATCGATTTTTGGGAATCAAAAAATTGCAGAATCAATGGACGTTTAAAGTAAAATAAAAAAAATAAATATCAATAAATTAAAAAAATTGAACCTGTGTCATCATGTTTTTCTTTAAAACCTTATTTTTTCCTTAAATTAAGCTTGTAGTTTTAATTATAGTTCTATTTTTTTTATGTTTGTTTAAAGATGCCAAAATGAATAATTTAGAAATAGAATATAATATTTTCATTACTAGAATAACAATTAATACTTTTTTTTATGTTGAAACCAACAATAGAATAAAAGTGTGTAATTAATAAGAACTTTGGTAGAAAATAACACGTGTAAAACAATGTAAAAAGATATAACATCAAGATTTGGTGCAAAACCCAAATCCAGAAAAATCACTGCAAAAGAGTTATAAACCACTATATCGCATGATATATGAGGTGAAGGGTGAAGGAGTAAAGCAGAGGGTTTCGCAATGATCTCAACCCTCCGAAATCGCACATTGAAAACCCAAAATCATAGTAGAGGAGCGATAATCCAGTCATATCAAGATGATACAAGGAATAGTAAGAAGAAGGGAGGTTACCATGATCTCAACCTCTCTAAAATCTCACATTATTGAAAACCGCAAAAACATCACAATATATAAAAAACTTATTCATCTGGGCTATTTCTCAAAAAAAGCAAATAGAGGAAGATCGTTGAATTTCATATTCACTTCAACTAATGATCAGACTGTATCACATTTGGACTGCAAAAGAAGACTAATATCCGTGAGAGTTCACAAAAGTAAATCCTTAAAAACATTCAGCCTACTTGTTGTTCATTTGAAATAAAAACAGATGAATAATCCTTCTGAATCCATACAGATTTATAGTCTTGATTAGGGAACCTCAGATGATTAGAACTCAAATAAGTGAGTAACAATTTGACCTTTGTTAGTAAAATCGCAATTTGTATCGCAGAATATAATAGTGATTTGAGATCAGTGATAATCCATTTGAACCAGGGGGAAAAAGATCATAAGCCTCACTTTACCATCTTCAGCCAGCGGCCATGTCACTTAAACTATTACAAAAGAAAAATTCTTCCTTCTTTTTTTTTTTTTGCCAAAATTTGCATATTAACTGCTTTCTTGAATTTAATAAAATCTAAAAAGTGCACCCTTTCTTTTATTGGATTTGAGACCATCTCTATATTATAACGAATTCATATTTCTCGGGCATCCATCTATGGAAGAGATTTAAATATAAAGGATTTTTGTCAGAATTGAAAACGTTAGTTATCCATATTCAATTCATCCTTCAGAACTCATATCAATATCCGGATATGATTTAGCAGATTGAATCATGAGATCAGATTTTCGTAAATCTTGCTGAATGGCCATATCCAGTTTCATTTAACTGCATATCACATCCCATCCTCATAATAGAATTAATTTATGTTATTTTGTAACCGTAATTATCTTCGAATGAGTGGCTAATCCATTTTTATTTTTCATCCCCAGCGCATAAACTAAACATTCTCATAAACCAATAGCCAGAAGGATAAAAGAAATATCTTGTTGTTTCTTCAACACTTCACACACATCTCAACTTTCTCTGTAAATCTTCAATATTATTTAAAAACCTTAAAGATCATACATGATATTATACACACTCACAACGCAAAGACAGGCAGGCCAGAAAGGATGCGACGGGTGCCACTGGTCGTATTGTCGATAATCGTGGCGCTTATCGCGACAATCGCGCTGGTTATCGACGATGGGACTATTGTCGTGACTCCAACCGTCATAGGACACTATCACACAACCCACAAGAAAGAAAGAAAAGAAACCCGACGATCACACAACTTATTTTCGGGAGAACAGTGTAAAACTGGGCATAGGGAGAAATGAATGAAAAGAAAAAGAAAGAAACGACGATCAATAAATTTATTTCGTGAGAAACAGTGTAAAACTGGCATAGGGAGAAATGAATATGATGTTCAGATGAGGATAGTTAGAATCGTTTGACATTCTGTTATATTATCCACCATCCACCATCCACCTTGCCATTGTTGGTTGGGTTGGTGGGAGAATCAGTGTGGAGGCAGAGTGGGCCGGGCCAGTTTTGAATGTGTAGTAGAACTGGACATTGCAGCATATTTGACATAATAGTAATAGTAATAGTCACAGTCATAGTCCTAGGCATTTAACGTTAGTGCGGCGTGGGTCCTATGATATCGTCTTATGCGTGTATCACGTAGCATCCTCTTGGCCGCACTCTATACTGGTTCGGACTACGGAAGTCTCCCTAGTTTTGTACATGGACCCTTTCTCCACAACGTGTGTGGTCTACCCTGTTAGTCATATAATATAGTTTTTTTTTTTTTTTTGGGTGAAAGAAGACTTCTATTAAGGAAATCTATAAATTTAATTAAACGATGATGAGAATATTCTTGAAAGGCAAATTTCCCAACACCTCGTCAAACATTTGAATCCTTATTGCAGATGCTTTTTTAGTTGTTATATTCATTTCCTTATAAACATCACAATAATTGTAAATGTTTAGATTTGTAAGATAATTGAATTAAACAAACTATTTTTTCATTATAAAAATAATTACTTTTGGAGTCTCATTTAATCACCAAGTTTAAAACCCATTCTCTTTTACAACATCTTCAAAGAAATACATTATGTTATCAAAGCATTGTCTAAATAATTACTTTCAAAGTAATACTTTCACTATTTACATTACCATTGAAGTTCCTGTAATAACTCATCCTAATATACTTATATTATTAATCTTTAAATCATCAAAATTTAATTTTAAATATTCTTATTAATTAGATGAATTCATCAAATTCATTTTTTAATTTTATAATAGACATAACTTCCTTTATTGCTAAAGATAAGATTTTTTTTTTTTTTTAAATGATTCATAAAAATAGGAGTTACTCATTTATGAAAAGAAATTAATACTTTTCTTAAAAACAACATGATTTATACCTATTTAAATAATATTAATACCTCTATGATTGTACCTAACTTGGATTCTTTATATAATAATTATTACTATTATTACTTTAACGTATCGGTTCTTGGGTGTAAGTGGAATCACGCCTTATTAATCTATTTATTTTAGTACCAAAGGTACACGTGCCACTTTTTATTTTTTTGGTACTGAATACCTCCGACCTCACGTTCCCCACTATTTTACGCTGCGACAAGTCAGACCACAATTACCCCATTAAAAAATTGCGAAAATCTAATTTAGCTAAAAATCGTTATTTCTAAAAAATCCGTAATTTATTTCGTATCTCTGACGACGAACGATTTCATCGTTGGACCCGTTCTCGGAAAATCCAAATCTTAGCACGTAAAATATCGGGGGAATATTCCGAGATACGGAAATGCATCGCTTTTCGGCGCGATCGCGCGCGGCCGTGAACGATTTTACGACGAAACATGATATAACAAGATCGCCACCAAGTAAAGTGACAGAAGAGAGTAAACGGCTTAAAACCCATTTACCCGATAAGACTAATATCAAAACCGTGAAAGAAGCAAAATTAATCAATTAAATTAATTAATTAATTGTTATAACATATGTCATTTTCTCAAATGAAAAGCAAAAGGAAAACGCAGTCAGAGGAGGAAGGTCCAGTAAATATGAAAAGAAATGGCGATTTGCGAGGAGTTCCTACTTCTCTGGGAAGACGACGATCCGACCGCCGACGCCTTCGACAAGTACAACTTCACGTTATAGGCTTCGTGCACGTGATGAAGGGAGTTTCTCAAACTCCGAGACAGAGGGGTTTCTCTCACTTGAGTTTTACTCCCATTTAAGTGTTTTACTAATGTTCAGCTTGAATGAAATATGCCGTTGATTTATCTCAAAACTCGACCGACCGATAAAATTTTCGTTAAAACGGAAAGCAATGGGCCCGTGAATGCTCCACGCTGTTTTCGCCATTGATTAAATTGCTCATTCTTGTTAATCATGTAATACGGGATCGAGGCCTAAATGGTCGCGGAAACTGTTCACAAAGTGAACCGGTGAAAATTGAGAAGCCGGAACAAAGAAACCCGGTGGGTTTTAATGCTCATGAATAGTTTTCCAAAAAATAAATATTTTTAGAATTAACGTGTTTCGCCGAAGAATTCAAGTAAATTGCTCGTGTTTCACTCAATAGCCTGGCGGGAGCTAATTTTGATGCTGACGGTAAATGTATAATTACATAAATACTGACAGCGATTGGTCATGAATATATTCTTACGTTATATATCAACGCGATTGGGATCAGACGGAACTAGCATACATGCATTCCATATGCAATCGAACAATCTAGATTATGTGGAGGAGCGCAAGAGATGAGCCTGCAGGTGCTGTCTGAGGATTGTCTAAAAACACAATCATCTGAGCATAGTCCGGGGAAATTAAAATATCAGACCGTCTGAGCTACTTCAATCGATATTCATCGAGTGGGTCAGTCCACAAACAAATAATATCACCGTCTGAGCCGCCCAATCGATATATATACATCGTATGTATTGGCCCACAAACAACAAAATAGAAATTCTCATACGTGCGCCAGCGAGCCGCAGCCGCTGCACTGGGATCCGAGTTGGAGCATATCTGGCAGATCATGCATTTACTCAACGCGTTGCGACTTTTTAACACGTGACCGCACTCAGGTGCATGAATCTACCAGGCGATCCTCCTATCGGAAGATTAGCTCACTTCCGTCGTGGGACCCCTTTATTGCACAGGAGCGCATGAGACGCTCGTCTGAAGGGCCGACTAGAAGAAAAAGTTCCTGACGCGCTTGACTTGTGTATATGTATTAGACATAGAACTTTAATATTTGTCAGATAAAGAGAATTGACGCCACTCTTGTAATCCATGGATATATAGCTCCACCTCAAGTGATCGTATAAGCATCGAAAGACGCGACGCCCAAGTGGTCAGATGGATATATATTGCATATATCGACCGCTTTACGCGAACGGCGCTTTATACAAAAGCGAGCTGGGAGCCTGGGTAGAGCCTCCCGCATACAGCTGAGATCATCGATTGAAAATGTCGTCACCCGACATTCACGAGTATTCGCGGTCGACGGTAGTCAACTGACTTCCGGGTTACGCCTCAGCCTGCACGAGCTTAGCGAATACCTAGAGCTCGTTCGTATCCTCATCACCCTCTGGGTATTGACGTGAAGATATAAAGCGCTATGGAAACCTAGAGTAATGAGGGCTTGGACTTAGGCCATGTCGTGTAAGAACATCACTAGGTGTGGTTAATCAATGCCAGAGTCAGGTATGAGATACTTCCAGAAATCACTTTAAATAGAACACTGCATTCATGGTGTTTGATGCGTGATTGCTTGTATAACATGAAGCATGTTGTGCGAATGGGACGGTGTGTACGCCATGTTGTATGTATGATGTGAATGTTCGTGTGCTTAGGCAACAGCATAGGTGTTGGAAAACAAATTTTGGAGTTTACAGTGTAAACTGAAGGATAAATAAAAGAAATAAATTTTAAATTTATTTGGTTTATTGGATAATGAAAACAAATTAATAAATTTGAGGTTGAACACTAGGTTAGTGTTACAAAGAGGTTTCACAAATTTCTGCATCATTTTCCGCACTAAATGAAAAAAAAATTTCGGAGTTTTACGTTGTAAACTCGAAAGGAAATTAAAGAAAATAAATTTTATAAATTTATTTGGTTATGAGGGAAGAAAATAAATTTCTAAAGTTTTACAAGTTGTAAATTGAAGAAAACAAAACAAATTTTATAAATTTATTTTAGTATTCCGAAAATGAGAAAAAAAAATAAATATAGGTATGTATTTTTATGTCTTCCAAAGAAATGAAGAAAATGAAAAAAAAAAAAAGGTATATATTTTTCGTATTTTCCAAAGTGTATTGAAGACGAGGAAAAAAATTATATATATATATATATATATATATAGTATATATATATATATATATATATATATATATATATATATATATATATATATATATATATATATGTATTTAGGTGTTTTTTCTAATCATGGTGGACACTGGAATTTTTTTTTTTTTTTCACATAGACCTGATGGGCTACCGCCCACCATTATATTGTGAAAAAAATTGTATTGCAAGAGTATGATTATTTGTGGACTGCAAGAGGTATGGCATGGGTTGTATTGCAATAAGGCCAATTTAAAATTGCAAGACAAGGGGTTTTGTGAAGGTCGGGTTAAGGATTTTCAGATTGTTGTGCTGATTTATATTGCAATAGGAAGGCCGAAGGTCAGATTGTATTACGTGAATGTTAGTGCTGAGTTGCAATACAAAAATTGTATCAAGAATGTGTATTGTGGTCAGTACGTCGCTTGAAGGCTGAATGGGCAAGGTTTGTACTTAAATATACTCAGTGTATTGTGACTCCGAGGCAGTCAAGGTTGGCGTTGTATCGCAATACACATAGTGTATTGTAATTAAGGTGGCTGGGGCAATAAGATTGCGGTCGCGAGGCAGCCACGATATCGGCCAGGTTCGCGCGCGACACGCCCACGACACGTTGCTGGACAGCAGACTCGCCACGACACGCCGCTTATGCGGCGGGCGCGATACGCCGCGGCGCGCGCAGCGAAACGAAGTAGGCGCAGTATACCGCGCGCACAAATACAAGTAGGCGAAGGCGATTGTGGTTCCAAGGAGCAATGACACCGGGCGCTGGCGACACTCCGCGGAAATGCCCGCGAGGTCAGCGATGACGGCCGAGCACCCGGCCACGACACCTACGCTGGTCAAGTTAATCACACTCCGCCATATCAGCCGCTGAAGCGCCGCTTCGGCTACCGTGCGCCGGTCGGGCTGCTTTGGGGTGTTTATGCACCGACTACTTTTGACCTCGGCTTTCGACTCAAGGTCGCTTCGAGTCACCGTTGGACTCCTGCTCATGACCGCTCATGAACACCGCTCATGAACACTGCTCATCACAAAATTTTTGAAATTTTTTTAAATTAAATAAAAATTGAAATAAAATCTCAAATAAAATTTGATAAAATTTTCAAAATAAAATTTTCAAAATAAAATTTCAAAAATAAAATTTTCGAAAAATAAAATTTTGTTGAAAACAATGTTTTAAATGCAAATCGACGCTTTCATTACCGTAAATGCAAGGACAATGTGTATATACCATTTATGTGGTATGAAGAGTATCTCAGACAATGTTTATGCCTTAGAGATACTGACTGAATCAACATGCCATGCTGATTGATAGATGGTTGGGTAGAGGGCGAGGACGAGAGGACGCCCACTCGGGCACCGGTCAGCACTAATCGACATTTGACCAAATTCAATAAGATTTGATCGCCGGGCCTTGTAGAGGCCGAGGGTGTTGCAATGCACAAGATCGCACATGCTAGAATAGCAGGTCAAGGAGATCCTAGTAACCCTGTGAGGTTTGCGACGCGATCATCCTCCGACATTCGTGGGGAGGAGATCCAATGGTGGCCGACCTTTTCATTGGTTCACGCAGAACGAAAGTGTTAGAGGCTATGGAGATTACCCGCGCGACTAGGATTGGGGACTAGCCGCGGTTCCGGGCCTAGAGGTCGAGACCTTAGAGAGGAGCCTTTGATGTGAGAGCCCTCCCCTAGGATTGAAGGCGAATGTGGATGATACGTCGAGGTCAAGGAAATGAGATCCTGGGACTCTACTTACAGCTGACCAGGATCACGGATACGTCAGGCTAGGAGGCTCATCCCTGGGGGATGGATCGACCGATTGTACCACGTGGTCGCATCGACAGAGCGTAGGAGGGCTAATCGCCACATGCGGTGATCTGCATCAGGTGGTGCTCTGGGGACAAGCACAGATATTTTTCCCAAACAATATACGAGTCCAAGTGTCGTGACGCTAATGCAAGCATAATGAGTCTACTCCTGAGGACGAGGAGAGACCGCACTTTAGATCTACCTCGAGTAGTGTGCATGGGGTGTTTTTCCGTACGAGGCTACCCTGACCACCTCCACAAGAGTAGAGTAGACTTCGGAATCGAAGTTACACCCCAGATTTCACCCATCTCTATGACTCAAGATAGATGGCACCCGCTGAGTCAGCAGGAACTCAAAGTCCAAAGCATAGAGCTATCGGACAAGGGGTTCATTGGGATCGTGAAAGCACTTCACCATGGGGGCGCTCCTGCTCGCTTGCAAAGAAGAAGGACAAGACCCCGTGCATTGACTAAGGCATACCAATGTGGTTACAATCAAGAATCGGTACCCATTACCGAGGATCGACGATTCGCTTGGATCAAGCCAGAGAGGAGCGCAGTTCACTCCAAGATGATCTTCGCGACTAGTTACCATCAATCGAGGTTAGGATATAGATATCCCTAAGACAGCATTTAGACGCTACTATGGCACTTTATTTACGGTGATGCTCCTTCGACCGACGACGCGCCAAATAAGATTCATGGATCTCGCGCATAGATACCCAACCCTATTAGATCGGGGCCATTGCATTTCTCGCGATGACATTCGATTTACTTCCCAATGAATTCGAGCATGAGTATCACTGAGGATCGCTTTACGTTTGCCGAGAGACCATCAATTAGCCAAGTTCGTGAAGTGCGAGTTCGCCATCGAGGTGAGATTTGGACACGTGGCGGTCGCGATCGAGTGTCACTTAATTCGAGAAGGTCGAGGCGTTGATGTGCCAGAGAGCTAAAAGCCGCCTTCAAGATACGTAGTTTCGGATCATTGGTATTACGGAGATTCGAGAACAATAAGTTGTCCATTCATGTGATCGTAGATTTCGCCACGGACATGGACTCCATGGTTGTGACTACTCGACCATAGAGAGTGATATCGAGGATGCTCTACACCGAGATGCTATGTTGGTAGCAAGAGGAGGACTTCACCCCTCTTCTAGTCTTCGGGAAGAGGCCGAAAACTCCTGCTTCACACTAGTTTTAGGACTAGGGCCGGGATTGAGCATGAGTGACGGATTGCCCTGCAGACAGGATCCTGAAGACTTTGGGACAATGTACCCCAAAGTACCGAAGGACTCGAGTATACGCTTCATTCCTCCACACCCTAGTAATGGGTTAGAGAACCCAGGCTGGTTTCAGGTGCTATACAAGCACTCCCAAAGAAGACAGATAGGCCGTGAGGGGCCAAAGTGTGGGTCAAGTCGTGACAAAATGAGTTGCATAGCGGAAGGCAGGACCTTGTGGTGGCACTATCAAGTTGTTGATGACAGTTTGATATGGATGAAGTTGATAGCCATCGGGCTGTCGGCACTGGGACCTAGCTTTGGTTGTCACACCCACACAACCTGGATTTGGGCTTTAGGAGTGTTAAGGCCTTTAGAGAAGCCACGATAGATGTTCTTCCCAGGATGGGGAGAGAGTCACCTGACAGTCGAAATTATGAGGAGTGGGATTCTAAGATTCGCTCATGGTGGACGGCACGGTCATTCACCACTCTTGGTGAGCGTGGGCTGAGTTTGTCTTCAGGATCACGCCCCGATGAAGACTCATAGTTCGGTTCAATAAATGGAGAGTAATTAGAGTGTGTCATAAAGAAAAGGGTCAGCATCCCTAAGTGAGAACTCCGGAGTTAAAGGTGTAAGAGACCCGAGAGATATCCCGAATTTTTGTGTGATGTAACAGCCAGCGTCGACAAGTATGTTGCCCGAGATGAAACACACGGACAGTTATCGCGTAGACTTAAAAGTTGAATGATAAGAGTCTGGAGTGACTCGAGACTGGATACCCATTGGAAATCACAAGTAGGTGTCAGAGTCTGCAAGGACTCTAGATATGGATGTCATTCCAGACATGGACTAGGTTGACGATCCATTGGATTGTCAGTGATTGTGACCTTGGGAAGGTTAGTGTTTACACACCAAATAGGGGTTGTGTAGGGTTACATGTTGTATGGATTATATACAGGCGTTAGAGGACATGTTACGAGCATGTGTCCTGGATCATAAGGGCAAATTTGAGAGCATTTGCCCTATGGAATTCGCCACAACAACAGCTATCGCTAGTATATGATGGCAATCGTATGAGGCAATCGATGGAGGCCATGCAGTCACCATTATGTTGACCGAGGTAGAGACCATCAATCGGGTCCTCGATTTGATCGTAGACACTCCGAGAAGGTGAGCGACACGATACAGTTTTCACGCCCGGGAAATGGCGTAAGAGCCATGTTGAGTGTACGACGAATTTTTAGAGTTCGAGGTCGGGGATCATGTCTTCAAGGTGATGCCTAAGAGGGAGGGTCGTTCGCAAGCGCTGAAGCACGCCAGGCTTCTATTGAGCCTTTCGAGGTATCAGAGAGAATAGGCACTGCCAGGTACCGATTGCACATCGCCAAAGATGATAGGTGTCCACGGTATTTCACGCCTCCATGCCCGGCGTACTCCGCATCCGCACTTCAGGTGGATTGGGGCCGACAGGTTGACACGGATGAGACCTTCGGTAAAGGACCAACAGGCATTGCCGATACCGACGTGCTTTGCGACGCAAGACCGTGAGGCTAGTGAGAGTGCTATGGCGGCACTGTGGAGTGGAGGAGTCAACGTGGGAGCCAGAGGATACGATGCGGGCCACCTATCCCTTCTTGTTTAGAAAATGGCCGCACGCCTACTGCTAAGATTTAACGACTATTTACACGCACGGTAGAGTTGCACGCTTGTATATGCATGTGTTTGATAATGATCGCTTCGACTTCTCGGATCGAAATTCTCTTTAAGGAGGAGAATAAGACCCGAAATTCCAATTTGCGAAAAAAAGGGCAAAATCGTAATTTAGTTAAAAATTGTTATTTCCTGCTAAAAACTCGTTAATTTATTCTCTGTATCTCGATGATGAAACGACACCGCTGGAATCGCCTCGAAAATCCGCTAGCACATAAAATTTCGTAATATTCCGAGATAATGAATGCAGACGCTGGCGATCGCTGGGCTTCCTAGCGCTGAAACGATTTTCGATGCGACGAAAGTCACATATAACAAGTACTCATGTACCATAAGTGGTATGAGTAGAGAAATGATGAAAATGGATGACCGAGATAGTGCCGAATATCAAAACTGGTGAAATAAGAAAATTAATCAATTAAATGGAATTAATGAATTAAAGGACAAGTTGCTACATGGTCTTCAAATGAAAAAGCCAAAAGGAAAACGTGAAATGTAGGATAAGGTCTGGGTGAGTTGTGAAAACGGAAAATGGCGACATTTTATGCAGAGAGAGTCCGGGCTTCTCTCTAGAAATACGGACGATCCGACCGGCCGGCGCCTCGGGACAAGAAGGAGAACTCGTCTACGCGAGAGGGCTTCTCGCTGCTGCACAGATTTAGTGAGTTTCTCAAACCCGAGAGTGTGGGCTTTCACGGAGTTTTACCCCATTTTAAGTGTTTTACTAACGCTTGAGCTTGAATGAGGCCGCGTGAGTGGTTGTTGATCGGTCCCAAACTGGGACTCGACCGATAAAATTTTGAAAGAAAATGGAGCAGCCTGTGATCAAGCCCACGCCGCTTTTAGGTTGATTAAATTGTTCATTCTGTGTTAATCATGTATTGATGGGATTGAGGCCGGAAATGGCCGTGAAACCCGGGTTCACAAAGTGAACCGATGAAAATTTGAGTGGATGTGAACAGTAAACCCGAGGGTTTTACTGTTCATGTGAATAGTGTTTTCCAAAAATAAAATATTTTTGTGAATTAACGTGTTTTGGTCGAGTAATTCAAGTAAATTGCTCGTGTTTGATCATTAGCCCAAGTGAGCTAATTTTGATGTGATGAAATGTATAATTACATAACATGATTGTGTGATTTGAATTATGCGAGGATATTCATGTTTATATATTTGCATGCGATTGCATCAGATTAACTAGCATATATGATTCCATATGCACTGAATACCCTAGGATTATAGGAGTGGAGCGTAAGAGATGAGTTCAGAAAAAGGCTTCCTGGAGATTGTCTAAAAAACATTAATTATCTGAGAGGGTAGTCCAAATTAAAAATATCAATCGTCTGAAACGCCCAATTGATATTCACTGGCAGAATTACAAACAAATAATATATCAATTCATTTGAGTCGCTCTAATTGATATATATATATATATATATATATATATATATATATATATATATATATATATATATATATATATATATACATCGGAGGGTTAGTCCACAAACAAACAAAAAATAGGAAATTTACATGGCGCCAGCGTAGTGTAAGAGGGAGTTCGCGAGACTCGATCCGAAGAAAGTCATGTAGACATTCGCAGATCATGCATTTACTTTAACGCTGCTTAATTTGGAACATCAGACCGTACTTAGCGCGGTGCAGCCCACTTGGGGTGGCGATCCTCCCATCGAAGATAACACTGCCAAAGGACCCCCTTTGTACTGTACACAGTGAGCTATGAGGAGACGAAGATCATTCTAAAAGGCCGACTTGTACAGTGCTCTGACAAGTACGTGAGATTACAAGGTATATATGTATTAGAATGTTAGAATTTTAATGTATGTGTTGTATAAAGGGAGAATTGATTACCTCTTGTAACCATTCGATATATAGTTGGACTCATGATCGGAGATGTATATTGGTGCCCTGTCAGCCGCTTTCTGATATATATCAGATATATCGGACCGTTTAGGACAAGTGTGAATACAGGTTTTATACAAGTGATCAGATTCAGGTAGAGCCTCCTGCACAAAGGAGACTCACCGATTTTCAGGAAACGTCGCACACCGACATTCACGAAGATTCACGGCCGATTTAGTCAACTGTGACCTTGCCTGTGGCGTCACACAAGCCAGTTTTATCGAACCCCCTATTACATGTTTTTGCTCTTTAATTCAACTCAGTTGGTTACTTCAAATTAAGGTGGCATTTTGTTTTTTTTTACTTTTAATACAAAATAGAAATTTTGTTCTCAATGGTACTATTAAAAAAAAAAAAATCAGCCTTTTAATTTTTATCTAAATTTTGACATAATAAATTTTTAAATAAATTTTTTTAAATATAAATATTTTTATTTAATTAGCATGAAACGGGTCATAAGAGTTTCCAATCGAATCATGAGCCATTATACAAATATTTGACCAAAATATGATGTTTTTTTTTAATAGAAAATACATTAAAAAAAAGCATAGAAAGAAAAGTAAAAAAGTAAACATTTTTAGCTTTATCTATTAAGCAGAATGGTTAAAAAATTCAATAATAAGTCATGAAAAAAATTAAAAAATAAACATACTAGAGCAAGTGCCACCTAAGACTTACAATTAGTGATTTTAAGAAAAATTTTACTTTTTTTAAAAAGAATTTTTTTACCTTTTTTTTACAACTAAACACTTTAATTACAATGTTGTAAACTATCACACTAAGACTTGCTGAGTATCCTACCTTTTTAACACGTTAAGCGCTCTATCATATGAGCTAGACATGATGGATAAGAAAAATTTTATTTTAAAATTAAATTATTTTTAAAAATCTTGAAAATTACTTATAGTATTTATAAAAAAAATATTAATATACAAAATTTCAAAAACATTTTTAGTAAAAATACTATAAAAAATATTCATATCAAATTTCAAAAGCATTTTCAAAATTAATATTTTATAATTATTAAAATTATAAATATCATAAATATCTTATATTATATATATAAACTATTTTTTAAAGATAAAAATAATTTTATTGATTCAAACTAAGAATATATCGATTGAAACATAGAATCAAAATCGCTTAAAATCATAAAATATAAAAACAACATCAAAGCTTAATAAAGATAATAAATTCCGGGCCAAAGTTCATACATTTAATTTCAATAAGCCTACACATTCGATATTAATACGCAATAATATCTGGCTTGACCCAAAGCCTCTACAAAGATATCACGAATTACTGATTGACATCTCATTATTGACGGATATAATTTCGTCAGCTCAAATCGCTGACACAAAAACAAACGCAGATCATGACGACAACGACTACACACACTGCACGCATGATAAATAAATCACGAAAAAAATAAACGATAAAATTTAGATGAAATAACTACCTTAGCTGAGGAAGATAATAATGAAAAAATGTGTAGAGGGGTTATTTCAAGTCAATAATGTTAAAAATAAAAAAAAACAAAAAAAAAAACCACCCCTTATTGCTTAAGAAACAAGGCTAACAAAAAAAAAAGAGAGAAAATGAGGTTGAGTTCACAAAGTTATATATATATAAACTATTTAAAACAATTTATTTTAATACTTTATATAAATTTTCATATTCAAAAAGAAGATAAGTTTGTAAAAAAATATACTGAGTCACTCTTAATTTATACTATGGTGGTGGAATGAGATAAGTTATATACCATGTGGCTACCTTATGAATGACTCAAGCAACCTAAAAACCCAAACTCAATCCACATGAAAGCTGATATGATAATTGTCAAGCACACATCGGGCATCGCGCCAGGAGGTTTGAGCATCCCTCCAATTCGAGCACATCAAACATTGATCCACGATAAAATTATACTAATGCTCACTGTGTTCATAAACGATCATACTTGAACGTGTTAAGGGTCATGTGGGCGATCGTGGAGTCCCTTGATATGATTCTCCACTCACGCATTATCC
>JAEQBH010006699.1:0-163918 GCA_016808115.1 Tetrastigma voinierianum | reverse complement strand
GAAGGGTAGGATAGTTTCATTGATAGGGGAAGCACCCATAATTTTATCGATCAGTCTGTGGTTACCAAGTTGGGACTGTAGGTGGTCCGTGGCAAGACATTTCTGATAACAGTCAGAAATAAAGAAATTATTTAGTGTACCGAACATTGTATGGGACTTTCCCTCTCAATTCAAGCTGATTTTTAAGTTCTTCCAGTGGCCACTTGTCAAGCAGGCTTAGAGCGTAATTGTTGGAGACCTTAGGGTCCAATTGAAACGAACTACAAGAAGCTTAGTATGGTCTTCACACAATCCGGCTGAACTCATATCTTGAAAGGAATAAACAATTCTGAGCTCGCTCCCATGAGTGAAAAAGAATTGCTGCACTTATCTAGTATGGGATTTTTTTGTTCATATGATTTCAGAGGTGGAACCAATCCAAGACAACAAATGGCCGTCGGACCTCAGTCAAATTCTGTCAGAGTTTGCACATGTGTTTGAAGAACCCACCAAATTGCCACCTAAACACAACCACGACCATCGATTCATTACTACCTAACCAACTCCCCAGTTAACATTGCATCTCAATGGTACCCGCATTTACCAGAAAATGACATCGAAAACTGGTCAAAGAATTCCTTCAAGCCAGAATCATTCGCCCTAGTCGGAGTCCATTTCGTCGCTGTGTGGCATTGCTAATAAAAATCTTATGGGTCTTGGGTTCTTTCTGCATCGACCACCGGGCACTCAATGACCTACGGTAAAGGATAAATTTCCACTGATCATTAAGGACAGTTAATGAGCTACATACAAAAAATTCAAGCTGGACTTGCTTTCCGGGTACCACCAAATCCTAGTCCAAAATGATGATCTAAAATCTCTTGACTTATGACAAACACTATGAATTCTTGGTGATGCCATTCGAATTGACAAACGCCCCGGCTTCCTTTCAGAGTCTCATGAACGACATTTTTCACCCACATTTACGAAGGTTTATTCTAGTTTTTTTTTTATGATATTTTGGTGTATAGCAGGTCTTGGGAGGATCATCTGCAACACCTAAAACAAATGCTTCGAATTCTTGCTGAACATCAGTTGTATGTCAAACTCTCAAAGTGCCAGTTTGGGGTGTTAAAGGTGGGGTATTTGGGTCACCTCATTTCTTTTGAGGGTGTGGCAGTAGACCCAACGAAGATACATTCAGTTCAAAATTTTCCAGTGCCGACATCCCCTAAAGGTGCTCAGTTTCTTTGGTTGGTTGATAATACCCTAAGTTTGTGAGGGGATTTGGTATAATAGCTGCACCATTAACAAAGCTTCTCACTAAAGATGGGTTTTGCTAGTCGAAGAGGTCCTCTGGCCTTTAACGAATTGAAGAAAGTTTCACTTCGCTCTCCGGTATTGCGGCTGCCCGATTTTTCACAACAATTCGTAGTAGAGTGTGGACGCCTGTGGAGACGGATTAGGTGCGATTTTGTTCAAACAATCAGCCGATAGCTTATTAATTGCCAGTGAAGCCTTGAAAGGAAGTCTAAAATTACTATCCACCTACGACAAGGAGATGTTGGCTGTGGTGAAGGCCGTTCGAAAATGGCGACCCTACCTTTTGGGAAGGGCATTTGTGATCAAAACGGACCATCGAAGTCTAAAGTACCTCTTAGAACAAAGACTCACAACGCCTTCGCAAGCAAGATGGTTGCCAAAAATAATGGGATTCGATTACACAATTCAATATCGAAACGGTAAAGAAAAACCAAGGTGTTGACGCTCTCGTATTGCGCTTTTAATTTCAAGCCTTGTCATTGCCGTGATTGCGGATTGGTGGTCCACACTACAACAAGAGGTACCCAACAACCTACTATGATACTTTATCTACTAATCAGTCCTTAAATTGTGTTCAAAGGGATGGAATATGGATGCAAAATGGAAGGGTACACTTGAGTCCCACCTCGTCACTATTGCTACAGCCGACCAATGGCCACTCTTCTCCAACAAGTGAGCTGTTTCAATCAATGCATACTCTTCTCCAACAAGTGATCATTTCGGATACTTGAAGACGTATTTCAGCTATTTTTGTTTGGCCGGCATCCACACCTCTGTTAAGGACTTTATTCGGGATTGCGAAGTGTCAACATTGTAAGCATGAGACCCTTCGGCCAGCGAGATTGCTTCAACCCCTTCCCATTCCGTAGCGTATTTGGACTGAAATATCCTTGGACTTTGTTAAAGGCTTATCAACGTCGCAGGCTATAATGTGATTATGGTTGTCTTTGATCGACTCTCAAAGTATGCACATTTTGTGCCATTAAAACACCCATACACGGCAACATCAGTAGATGCTTTATCAATAATGTAGTGAAATTACATGGGATGCCTCTTTCGATTGTCACCGATCGTGACAGTACCTTCATTAGCACTTTTGGAAAAATTGAAAGTCTCTGTCGCTTTGCAAGGAACATCACTATGTTTCAGTTCAGTTATCACCGTCAATCCGACGGCCAAACCGAGGTGGTAAATCGAACACTTGAGCAGTATTTACGTTGCTTCTCTTATGACCAGCCTAAAAGATGGATGGAGTGGCTTGCTTGGGCAGAATATGGATACAATACGGCAGTTCATTCATTTACCAGCAGTTCTCGTTCGAAGCCGTTTATGTTCCCTCCGTCTATGATTTCTATATTTCGGGCACAACAAAGTTCAGGTTGTGATGACTTGCTACGCACAAGGGAAGCACATTTCGAGACCTACGGCGAAATTTGTTAAAGGCAGAGGTTCGCATGAAACCAGGCAAACCTACATCGCCAAGGTCACCTTCGAGGTCGGCGATTATGCATTCCTTAGCTGCAGCCTACCGCCAAAAATCAATGGCACTGTGAAGTTTTCGGTACCCGTCACCTTGATGATTTTTCTCAGCCATCTCGCTTTCGCCTGAATTCGCGAAAAAGCTACAATCAGACCTTCGCAGCAGATACCTAATCCGCGATGTTTTTCCACGTCAGTTTAAGCTCAAAAGAATGTAACTGCATTGATTCACGGTGTCACTCTTTCCCTCCTTGCTTCAGCAGACAAAGTTCAAACACGCGAACCTAAATTCATTTTGGACTGTCGTTATTCAAAGGAAAATACCGTCCGGAAAACGGAAATTTTGGTAATGGAAGGAGCTCCGCCCGAAGATGTTTCATGGGAGAACTTGTATGTTTTTCCAGAACTTATCCAAAATTCCACCTTGGTGGACAAGGACCGTCTTAGGGGGATGGATTGGATAAGAATTCTATTGCATGACCTACATGGGAGACTTTTGGCCATGAATTTACGGGCGACTTGGTCATGCCTGGTGAAACTACTCACGGCTTAGATATTCCTTGTTGAATACCCTTGTTTGGTTGCAAATTGAATTAGTCAATAAATAAATTTGTTAGATTGAAAGGAGTTGTCAAAGTCTCCAGTTTCTGGCCAGCACCAGTGATCCTATTATTTTATATTCTGCTGTTAATGCAGTCTATTAGGTTCACATTGGTATTGGAAAATGAGGATCTGGAGACAAAATATTTCTCTGCAAACTAGTCTCTTCTCTCTTTATTTTTCCAAATTTACTCTATCACTATTGATACAGAAGATATTGAATATTAAATTATTTATGTCCAAATGAAGTATGTAACCGCTGGTAAGGACATGTTATTTTAAAAAACTAATAGGAAAAAGTTTGGTACAGAGGGAGGAGGCAGTCTCTTAAAAGAAATGTGAATGTGTTTGTTATGAATGGATCGTTATCTGATCATCTTTGTGCAGGCTACATAATACCACCTTGATAACCAATCACTACAGTATTTAATCAATCAATTTATCTCTAGTTCATTACATTAATGAGGAGTAATATCATTCAAATGAATAACAAAGATATCTTAACTGAATTAACATATTTCGATGTGATTACTTTTATGAAACAAGTTTTTCATATTTTTAATTCATTCTGATTTCCATGTATAGAATTTCCAATATATAAAATTATATCTTTATGAAACATTTATGATGTTAGATGGAAGTTTCGTTTGTTACATCATATTTTTATTATTTTGTACACAAATGTTCCAGAACTTCTTTGCTTGAATGGGATTATATATGAAATATCGAAGGATGGGATGAACTCTAAGGGGTTGCCTAAATGAAGAAGGGTGAAAGGGCAATTTTGTGAATACCACCAGATTTTGCCTACGGGCCTATGGGAGATTTCGCAACATTAGAGCTAAGAAACACGTCAGTCAATCCATTTCGTCAACTCATTTAGTCGCAGTGTTAAACGAAATAAGTTAATTTAAATATTTCAATCTTGACCATTTAGTTAGTCATGTTGCTAAAGTAGAGCAAGCCAAACCTTAAAATTATTAAAATAATAATAATTTCATAAATTCTATCATTCTTCTTCTTCGTATACAAATAAATAATATATAAATATATAAATAATCGAGTCTAAACTTTTTTTTTTTTTTTTTATAACCACGGGATGCCCGGTTCCAACTTTACACGTACCTCAATTGATTCCATAGCGCCTCAGCCTAATACTGATAACACCGCTTCTGCGGCTCAACCTCGTAAGCTATGGGTACCCAACCCCAGAGCTTTACGACATCTAGGTAAACAATGTAATAATAGTAAAAAAACTTAAATAAATAAATAATGTTAGAGCATTATTATAACCAAAGTATCAAACTAATTAACTAAATAGTACCAAAACAATAAAGTAATAACTTAATAACATCTTTGAAAAAAAAAATTCAAATTATCAAATGAAAAAGATACGTTTAAAAATTGAAATAAAACAGTTTTTTTTTAAGATATAATTTTATTAACTCAAGTTAGCAATACATTTTGAGTTATAAACACAAAATCAACTATGCTAAAACTTGTATGATTACTCGCAACATTCAAAGTTAATAATAATTAATCGGCTCAAAGCCTACCTATTGGATAATCCTATAATCACTATAATACATATTACTCCAATTCTGAAAACATATTAACAACCATGATTTGATTTATTATCTTTTGTTCACTAAACATGCTTTATCGTCTCGACCGCTTCACGCTAAACACCGCAACAAAAACAATAAAACCTAATTTGCCTTAATAAAAAAGACAAACTACTACGCAACAAAGTTCACGACAAAATCACAAAAAAAAAAACAATTTAACAACCCAAATTAGATTAATACCCACTTTATCGGTAAACAAATGTATCGAAAAGAAATATAAAACGCGATTTTAACAAACCAAAATGACTACAAAAATCATCCTCCTTACTAATGGAAAAGGGGCTAAGAGAAAATAGATGAGAGAAAATGAGAGACGTGCTAAATTAAAAATAAATAATTGAAAACAATGTTTAATTTATTAATCATATATTATAATACTATTTGCTGTTAAAACCTCTTACGCTACAAAGTTATAGACATTTGACTCATATTAAGAACCAAAATATTTTATTTTGTATATAAATCCTTGAAAAATTTTAATTACTAAACTAATTACTTAAAAAAATTAAATAAATATTTCAAGTCAACCCAAACAAAACCCACATAGCTACAGGCCAAACGGATTGGACTAATTTAACCCAATTTTGTTTGGACCATAAATTTTGCAACTGGCCCTCCAAAAAGTCAGGCCAAAATAGATTGGACTCAACCCGTATTACCAACTTCTAGGTACAATCTCTCTTTTCCGGCCTCAATTCAACATCTGCTTAAGAGATATTTAACTGCTATGTTGGAATATCATCAAAGACTTAATTGGTATTAGAGGAATTTGAAGAAGATACTTGAGGGTGAGAGGGGTGGGCCACCTAGAATAGAAACAAATCGAATTATCACAGAGACTTTATTCATGATTTAATATCAATATAACTTTTTATTCTAATAATGCTTAATAAGACAAGATTTAACTTGCTTTTTTCTAAAATTAATCTTTTAATTTTTATCTAAATTTGGAACACAAATTTAAATAACAATTTTTTTATTTAATTGGGGCATTTAAACGGATCACGGTAGCTTCAATCGGGATTATAAAACTACATTTTTTATATTATAATATCTAGTTTTTTTTTAATAGAAAAATATTTTTAAAAAAAAGCATTAAAAATTTTTCTTATCCAATAATAAATCATGAAAAACGAAACAAAAAGGTTGAATGTGCTAAATACAAATTTAAATTCGCTTAAGAAAAACCAAAAAAAAACAAACGCCATCCAAGTCTTAGGTAATATAGCGATTCCTTCGAGCCTCGCACCTACTATGAATTTCATATTTTACCCGCCCAGTTGCTAAGAGTGTGACATGGTCACCCGGTGAATTAATGAGGCATGCTAATTACTCTGACACTCGTTATCAAAAAAAAAAAACATAGTGATCTCTAAGCATTTAGGTGGGCCATGAAGTCAATTCATATCTTCATATAAAGCAAGTTAGCTGTCATCATAGCAGCACGCATTTTAGATGATGCCTGTTACTCTCCCTCTCTCTATTTATTCTGTGATCATAAATAGCTTCTCATCTCTGGGCCTCACCATTATCTTAGGTTATTTTTTTTACTTAACGCCTTTAATAAAAATTTTTCGAATTAATATCAATAGTACTAAATAAAGACAAGTATGCTCGTTTGCTTTTAATATAAGAATGCTGCAAGATAAGAGAACTGATTCGATTATTTCGACTTAAGACTAAATAAGATAAGATAAATTGCTTGCTTTTTAATATCGAAGAATCCTTGAAATGATAGTAACGGACTGGATGATTTCAGCCACCTCGCTTCGCTCTTAACGAGACGTTGACAGAATGATAACTGCGCTTTTTACAAAGATTGCTACTCCCGTCTCGTCCCGGGATTATATTTTAAAATTAATTTTATTATTTTATTTTATGCTTTAATATAAATAATAATAATTAGAATGTTTAATAAATACTTATACAAATTACAATATTTTTATTTTTATGAAATATATTAATTTTAATATAATAAAAAGCAAATATAAAAAAATAAAAATAAAAACAAAATCAAATATAAACTTATTCGTTTGGAAATTTTTCTCATCCTCGCCCCGCTCTCGCTTAATTTTTTTAAATGGCATGCTTCGAATTTAAAAATAAATCCAGCCCAGACGTATGACCCCCGCCTTCAAACCATCCATTTGTCATCCCTAATGCATATATTACAAATCTTTCCTTTATCGGGAAAGAACTATTTAAATTTTTTTGCTTTACTGTAAATAACTTTTTCGAATAAAAAAATTAAATATTTTCACTTTTTTCTATTCATATTTTTTTTAAAATTTAAAAGCATTATTGTAAAAATTTTTAAAAAAACACAACCTTATTGTTCTATAAAAATTTGCGCTTCCCATGCAGAGCAGAAATCATTTGTTGTATTGAAAATATGATTTTCTTATATTATAATATCTAGTTTTTTCTTAATTGAAAAAATATTTTTAAAAAAAACATTAAAAATTTTCTATTCATCAAAAAATTTCAAAAATTCAACAATAAATCATGCAAAAAAAAAAGCTGAAAAAACAAAAAGGCTGAATGCTAAATACAAATTTAAATTTGCTTAGAGTAAAAAAACTAAAAAAACAAATGTCACCGGAAGTCTTTAGGTAACATAGTACTTCTAAGCATTTAGGGTGGGCTTATGCAGTCAATTCATATCTTCATATAAAGCAAGTTAGCTGTCATCATAGCAGCACGCTCTATTTATTTTTTGATCATAAATAGCTTCATCTCTAAATTTCACCTTTTATGTTAGGTGGTGTTTGTTTTTTTTATTTAATATCAATAAAAATAGCTTAATATCGAATAAGATAAACAAGATAAGATAAGCTATTTCCGTTTTTTAACACGATACGTAGCAGCGATATTAACGGCATTGCATTATTCGAGCCACATGCCCGCCTCAATGGCATTTTGCTGCTTTTAATTATGACCTGCTAGCTGCGCATTGCATTCCGCTTCCACCCCGATTATATTTTAAAAATAATTTATTATTATTTTATTTTATACTTAATATAAATAATAATAATAATTAAAATGTTTTTTAATAAATAATTTTATACAATTTATAATATTTTTATTTTTTATGAAATATATTAATTTTAATATAATAAAAAACAAATATAAAAATAAAAACAAAATCAAATGTAAACGGATCTGCTCAGAATTTTCTATCCTCGTCTCCTCCCCATTTAATTTTTTAAATAGCATGTTTTTTGTGTGAATTAAAAATAAACGAATGATCGTGATGGGACCACCTCGTCCCAAACCTCTGCTGTCATCCCTAGATAGACAAGTACCTTCTCCTTATTTGACAACAACGTAAATTTTTCGATGCATAGGAAACTAATTTTTCTCGAATAAAAAAACTTTTTATTCAAAAAAGTTTTCCCCAATAAGGAAATTTTTCTGAATAGAAAACGGTAAATTTTGCTATTCAAAACTTTAAAAATTTCTAAAGAATAAAGAGAAAATTCTTAAAAAACACAACTCAGTGTCTTTTATAAAAATTGCGCTTTCCCATGCAGAGCAGAAATCATTTGTTGTGCAATTAAATAGGCTTTCATGCCTTAGAGAGAAGACAGAAGAAGTTTAACTCTGTTTGAATTCAAAGGAAAAGTAACAAATTCTATTAGGTTTTGTGAAAGGAGGAATAGGGTAGGAATAGATTCAAGAGATTCTATTATATACTGCTTTACAATGGGAAAATGACATCGCGAGGAAACTATCAAACAAGTAAAGCAAAGCGTTAACAAGAGTAACATCCTGTCAATTGTCACCCCATCTGTACTAAGCCCCTGCATTAAGATTAACATTAAAAAATGTATTCTGATGATGTATCACAACTACGAAAAGCTTTATGACAAGAATGAAGTCCACGCCCTCAAATCCAACATTTATTGATATCTTTGAATGTAATACGGCTGTCTTAAAACACTTAATATTTGGGGAAGAATTCACACATTTTCCATGAACACAACATAAACAAACTCCCCACATCATCCATACCACCTGTTAGCCTACAAAATTGGTACAACCCACAAACACGACTCACGTTTTTGTGTACTCGGACAAAGATAATCACATTTTAAGTAATTGCAATATTTTTGTTCAGATTTAACCCTCTAAATTTCATTTAATAAGTTATGCTATATTATTATCCATATAACACAAATTTCACCCATTTATTTCACATGCTAATTAATATGTAATCAGATAAGAATATTTAATATATTATTTAGTTAAATATTGATGAATTAATTATAATTCTTATAATATTTAAATTGTCAAATTTAATAAACTAAGTATACGCTGTCAGATCGTATTACCTAATTACACACCGCCTACAAGCCAATTGGGTTTTTTACTCGTTTATCATTCACAGATAATGACGATAAATACAGAATATTACGCATAACATCAATTCAAACACGTAATTAAGCCACCCCAAATTACTTCCCTTTTAAAGAGAGTAAGACATCATTATCATCCAATGGATAATGCCCATGGTTCAACCAAAACTCACAAACAGCTTTACACATAATACCAACAAAAATTGTATCACTAACAAGTAATTTCCTAGTCTTCACCTCAAAGATTGCACATGCAAAATACCAACAAGTACTTCCAAGTCTTTCTCCTCCTCAAAGGTTGCACTTGTGAATAATTCGATTAATACATGTCATTTTTAACCAGTCTGGTTATGGTAAATGTTCTGGGCCACTAATTAATAGGTTCAATCCCTAAACTTACAGGAATAACCAGTTCAATCCTTACACTTATTGGAATAACCTCAAATTTGAAAACCCGCTGAGGAGATAACAAATTGAAATCTTGCTAAGTTAATGTGATATTACGTCGTGCTTACATTACTCCTCTGTTAAGATACCAGATAATTAAAAATCAACAAAATTAGCAAAGAAATAAAACCATTTTCAGCTCTCATTGTGCGTTAAAAGTAATGACAATAGATAAAGACATATGCTTGTCATTACCCACATTTTAACAAGCCCAACTAGGGTTTCGCTATTTTTCAAGATGTACATTCGTTGTGTTGCATGATATATAGATTGTTCACAATGTTTAATATGTCCTAATGGTGACTAATTGACCAACCTTACATCCAGCAACAAATCCTCCACCTGACCATCCTCTACATGGTCTAAAACCATGGTTACACAATCGTCTAAGAAGACTCACAAATCACAATAGCATTCGTTTTGTAAAGTCATATAGGTTTTGTGGAAGTTGCAAAGTCACATGTCTAATAATATAAAGAACGGTAAACAAATGATAAAAAAACATTCAGAAAACAACCACAATCAAAGTCTGCAAATCCCATACAGAGTCTCCTCAATTGAAGCAGGAGCATTCCCTTTTTTTATAAGTGCTATGTGACATTCTCGTAGTTGTTCACATTTCTACAACCTCAGCTATTCCCATTGCATCATTCCGATATACCTTGGAAACATCTTTTCTGAAAATGGGTACTCGCAATTAGGTTCTTAAGTCCCTGTTTTGGAACTTGATTAGAGCTATCGTTCTAAAGCTCTACCTAAGTTGCAACTTGATATAGAATCAGAAGTGCAGGATTCTCTTCTCTTTTGGCATCTTGAGCACTGCTTCCTCCAGAAGAACTTGCACAATTCACATCCTCCATTATATCGCTGTTGATAAACAGCTCAATTTTTTGAAACACTCCAACTGTCAAATGATAACCTGAAAGAAAAGAGAGAAAAAAACATTATAAGTCACTGCACCAATAGTTTTTCTTTTAAAGAAAATGGAAAAGAACAGAGAAGATTTCGTACCCTTGATCAAGATCTTCATACCCTTCTTCCTGGCATGCTAGTTTACTTTTTCCTCCAATAAGGGTTACAACTTCACATCGAATAGAACTTCTTTCAAATAAGTTGTTGTCTCATCATTATGATTCATAACCTCATCATCAAGTCGTGTCTATGTCTAAAACTATCCCATTTAACTTTATCAAATCTTTTCATCCCCATGTTACCAAATCTTTCAATTTTCCTTCCTTGTGCATTTATCAAATAAAAATGCACCCAATTAAACTGACATTCAAAGTTACTTGAGATATATCTAACTTCTCAAATATCTTTTCCTCAAATCCCAAATTATTCATATTCCAACATTTATGTCCTTCCCACTCATTTCAGCCTTTGCCGGAGTCAACTCAACATTGGGCTAGAATCAACTCATCACAAGAACTCCTCGAAAAAAAGACCAAAACTAAATTTTCGCTTTCCCCAAGATATGACGAAGCACCCATTTTTTCCATAATCCTTCACTTCCTCGCGAACCAATCTCATTTACTGTAACATGATAACTCAATATCTTGGACAAGGAACTAAACCTGGCGATATTTATTCAAACTCGTTTATATTAAAATTTCAATAATGCACCTTACTTCCCTTTTCGCACCTCTTAAAAATACAGAACACTTTATTTCTTTATATCATTCCACACATCATCTAAAAAAATAAAGTTGGAAACGCTGGTGTTAAAGCACATGCCTCAGCACTCTATGCCAAATCCATGACAGCATTCCTATAATCGCTCTGCCTTCCTCCCAATGATACAATGATTCTGTTCATCAAAATAAATCACCTCGATCATTTCCAAAAGAAAAACAACCTTAACCGACTCTAAACCATCTCTTGCAAGTTGTTCAAATTTCACAATCATCTTGATCATCGTACTAGTACTAGATATTGAAACACAGAAACTACTGAGAACCCATACCTCCAGATTTAGCTGAGGGTTGAGCTTGCTGCTGCAGGCGCCGCACTGACCTACCTGCCTAAAGAAACCCTAATCGATCGAAGAATTTATTGAAGAGAAGGGAGGAGAAGTGGGCCATGGACCCGAGCTTTAATAGGCCTGGCCCAATAGACGATGGATTAAGAGATCCTATTTCCACCGGTCCAAAATACCTTTATCACATTGTTGTAATTTTTTTAAAGGAAAGGGCATCATTGCACATAAAAAGATAATGAAAATATATTAAAAACAATGCATTATATTGATAAACCTAAGATGCTTGTAATACCTGGGCATTCTTAATATGTATTTAAATATATCGATAAATGTAATTTGATACGACTCCTATTTATCGATCAAAACAGCTTTGTACCGCCTCGAATCGCTTCACACGAAAAACTAATGAACAACCAACTGTCAGACGACAACACAACCATACGCCGTATCGTAAAGATAATGAAAAACATAAAAAAAAACAGCGATAACCAACGAAAAACTCAAATCGAAAGTAAGAAGCCATTTTTTAAATGAAAGAAAAAAGCCCAAATCATGGGACGAACAACTAGAGAAAAGGGATTTCGCCGTTAAATATCAAAAATCATATCTCATTTCTAGTTAGATGAAAAGAAAAAAATATAAGGAACTAGGCTTAGAGATGACTGAAGAATATTAAAGGGTTACTTACATAATGTGTATGTATATTTGATTATACATATATAATTCTTAAAGCACTCTAATTTGTGTAAGGTATAAAAAAAAAAAAATTTTAAATGTAATGTGTAGTAATATGAATAATTAAAAATAATAGCACTGTTCAATTTCTTTTAATTAATTTTATATAATAAATACTGGCGATACTGATAACAATCAACAAGTTTGGTTATTTTTATATTATTTCTATTTATACTCAATGCCTTTAATCTATTTCCTTTCCCTAGAAAATTGTATATATATTGATTTAAATTGGATATTGTAGTTTCAATTTCATGCAATTAATTGGGAAAATGTGTCTTCATAAAAACAGAAAAAATATATATAAAATAAAAATTCGAATTCATAAAATTTCAACTTAGTACATAAATTAAAAAACGGTTAGGGAATGAATGAAAATGGTTTGAAGATATGTGACTTGGTTTAGAAAAGAGAACCAAATATTCTCGGAGGATAACTTTTTTAGTCAATAATAATAATAATAATAATAATAATACTCCTTCAAAATAATAATAATAATATTAGTCTATGTATGATGATACATTACCATCGAGGCAAACACCTGCGGTGGATGTCTCATGCCAAGTCAAGCTTTGATTGAAGCATTGTGCTATAGAACATTAGACCATTACATTTTACTAGTCAGATTTTCTCACTCCTTGATTAGCTAGGAAATGTTCTGTTTTGCACATTGGATTTTGATGTTGTCAATAGGTTATATTTGTTGGACAATTGGGCTCTTGAACCAGTTCAATCCAGCTAGTGTAACACCCAACCCCTTAAGCTATGGCATTACTTATTAATTCACACATAGGTTTAAATCTCATCTTTAAAACCATACTTTTGAAAATTTATGTTTACGAATTTTGTTTGTCCTTAATATGCTCACAAAAATAATAAAATCCACTTCATAAATCAAAATCTCTCAAAGGCAAACCTTTCCAAAGTGTAAATAAAATGTCATCAACCAACATCTTTCAACATGATAAAATTTTTTTCAAAAACTAATAATTCAAATGTAACATTCTAGCAACATGTAATCCTTCCGATGAAAGTTTGTAAAAATTGATTCTCAAAGCATTAAAGTAGTTCAACAACTGTCGCCTTTCCAAAAATAACACAACTTCAAAATAGTTTCTCAACTTCCATCCTCAAGTACTCCCAATCACTTTTCAAGGCTTATAGGGACACTTGAAAATGATCAATAATAAGGAGTGAGCTAAGCTCAATAAGAAATGTTAATACATTTTCATTAATCAAATATTTTAAATTCACAAAATTGGGGATATAACATATTTTTCTTTTCCTCACAAATCTCATAAAATCTTTGAGTACAATAAATAATAATATAGGTATATATATATATATATATATATATATATATATATATATATATATATATATATATATATATATTCAAACCGTTTTTGTTCATCATATTTTCAAGCTAAACAATTCCATATCATAATCAAATCCACAAATATTTTAAAACACATATATTCATGGTTCTCAAAAAATTTGTTTCAAATAAAATATCAACTATTCTAACCCTTTGACAAGGGCCGTTTCAAAATACTTACACTCTTACTTCTCAAAACATCTTTCTTTCAAATAAAATGTCAAATATTCTAACCCGTAGACAATGACCATTTTGTCAAGTACTATAATTCATTGACTAGGACCGGATTTATCAAGTTTATACCCATTAACCATGGCCATATTTGTCAAGTTTATACCCATTGACATGAGTCATATTTGTCAAGTTTATTGACATGGATCATATTTGTCAAATTTTTACCCATTGACAAGGGTCATAAAAATCAAAGTCAAATATTGTCTTCATGTTTCCAAATTCATAAAAATACAAAAATATATCTCCATAACTTTCAATCCCTACCATGAACATTTTCAAATCCATTTTCCAAACAAAACCCCCAGATTTAATCCACGCATATAATTTAAATAAAATACAAATTATCAAAATTCATAATCACATATAATAGAAAAATATTTTTTTATACTAAAAGTTGCATTAATCTTTTTCTACCTCAAAGCAACTAAAAGTCTTGAATGATACCACCCCACAATTAAACTCGCTTAAGAGTTCACCTAAACAAATAAAAGCAAAAACTCACAATACTGGAACTATTATTTCTTTTTTCTTTCGATGTTATTTTAATTTTACTTATTTCTATTATTTTAAACTTACTATTATTATTATTATTATTCTTTGAATACTTGGCCCTCATTTATTACTCTTTCCAAACTAATTTTAAATGTAGTTTGATCAATGGTCACGTTGTCTAATATCTCCTTCCTCAAGTCATACCCGATCTTCACTGCTCATAATTTAGATCAAATTCTTATATAAAAATATATCCAAAATTAAGCAATCCAACTTAAGTTGAATAAGGACAAAGACTTACACTAAACTTACAAAATTGAAATTCCATTTCAAAACTGCTTCGTTTCTAAATGAGTGTAACTCTCATCTGAAACCTCTAAACATGATCTGAACCGTTCAAATCGTATATCAGTGTCCTATCTCAAACATATCCAAAATTAAAAGCAATCCAATGGTTGAATAAGGAGAATGAAGGCTTATATTGATCTTAACAAACTAAAACTAATTCTCCGAAAATATTTGTTTCAAATAAGAATAATAATCCTCAACTCAAAACTTAAAACAAGATCTCCACTGTTCTGATTGTAGATCATTCTCTTATCTCAAACATATCCAAATTCTAAAGCAATCCAACGGTTGCATAAGGAGATATCATAAATCTCCCGAAACAGTATAAAACCTTTTCACTTTCCTTTCTTCTCTCAAATATTTTCTTAACTCCTAAACACGTCACATGCTTCAAATTAGAGAGGGAAAAAGAAATACTTACTTGGGGTGGATGTTTCTTCAAACTTGAAATCCCCCTTTTAAAACCCTATCTCACCTATCCTCTTCTTAAGAGAAAAGTGAAGAATGTCAGAATTGTGTAGGAAACTTTTGTTGTTTTTTTTTAGCAAAACATTTCTATTTTTTATTAAAAGCTCCTTTCAACTTTGAAAATTTGCATTTTAGCCCTTCTTATTTTGAAGTTTTTGTTTTTGTTTTTTTTGTTTTTTTTTCTTTTTTGTAGGGGTATTACAGTAAGTGTCTTCAAATTTAAAATTATTGGGAAAGCCCTTTCAGGTGGCTCTGATTTTTTCCATGTGTTTAATTATAATATCCTGTTTGATTGGGTTACATCAAGGAATTTAGTATTGCTTATAAACAAGTTTTATAAGGAATTTAGAGATTCCCAATGATCAGATTTTCCTTGTCCGAAGCAGTGAAGGTAGACCTTGAGAGGGAAAAGCAGAGCTCTATCACTATCAGGGAGGTTCTCTTGTACCTGTTAGGAATTACTCACTATCTCCGAATCCTCCATATAAAAACTATTTCATGTAAACCTTCTTCTTTCTTTATGATTTTTCCACTTCACTGACAGCCTTTTTTATTAAACTTGCTATCCTCTTGACAGATGGTTTCAAACAAATTGAAAATGAAGTTACTAATCATTTATCTTGAACTGATATCATGGAAAAGTGTTGTTGATATCATGGGAGACAAAAAGGTGCTTAAGAATATCATCTTTGACCGTCCTAATGAAGGCAAAAATTTTAAACAAGTCCCTATAATCAAAGAAAATCTTCCTGATTATAGCGAGATGTTGATGATGGATTATATTGTCAATCAAGAGCATTTATTAATCAATAACAAAATTAGCCAATAAATGCATTATGTTCATGACTTTATTGTACAATGGAGCATGTCATTTGTTGTAGATAAAAAAACATACCTATCACATATGGAATTATTGGCGGCCATTTACTCCAAAAAATTCCTGCAAGGAACAAGCCTTAAAGAGAAAGATTGTTTGAGTTCAAAATAGCTATTTCCTTCTCCTTTCACGTGTTCACACTCCCCTGAAATTCTAGAACTCTACGGCTTATATAAGAGCACAAAGCGAACAATCGATTTAATCCACTACTTACCAAAGAAAGGATAAAATTGTAACCATGATCCCGCATTGGCTAATATTAAATCACTCCTTAAACGACTCATAATTAACATACATAATTACATAATTAAATTGTCACACGACATGCTTAGTCCATAATTAATAATATTAATCTAACATTCTCCTACTTGATGGCATAATCATAACCTTCATATATTTTCACAATAGATTTACATAACCAAACTAATCATATAATTGTCACAAGGAAAGGATGCATAAATCATACATAATTAGACGCTACCAATCAAGAAGCATTATAATGACAAGAGTATTGATTCAATTGAATGAAAAACATCATTCTATCATTCATCTTGTTAAAATGACACAAAATCACAAGATAATGACAACCATTAAAATGTGCATGTAATAATGAAAATGCATGAGCTATCCTTACAAAATACACTGGAAGGCAAACTCCTAATAAAACAAAGAGTTCGCTTTTAACAATTCATGCTGGGTCACATGTTCTTAAACATACAAATATTACGCCTTTTGGTTAGCGGGTCTATCAACATACTAGTCATAGGCGTGTGCTCAAAATGAAGAGGGACTCCTCGACAATCCTCTTTCTTGACAAAATAGAACTCCACATCAATGTGCTTGGGGCGAGAAGTTTTCCTAGTATTCCTAGAGAAATAAATAGTTGCAGAATTATCATCTAGAAATGGAGTGAACGACCCCTAAAGCTAAAATGAAGTTCTACAATCATATTGCATGATAAGTAGCCTCATAACATGCCACATACTCCGCCTCCATAGGAGGAGAAGTTGTAAGTGTCTGCTTGACACTTTTCCATGAAACAACTCCTTCAACCATCATAAAAATATAACAAAAAGTGGACTTCTTATCATCCACACAACCTGCATAATTAGAATCACTAAATCCAACCACCTCAAGAGTGTCGAAACACCGATATGTCAACATAAGACCTCGGGTACCCGAAGATACTAAACTTTCGTCGCTTCCATTGGCTTTGGTTAGGATCGCCAAATACCTACCCAACACGCCAACAAAAGCAATATTAAGTATCGTACGCATACTTGAGCATGCATTAGGCTACACCACTAAAGAATAAGGAAATTTTTTCATGTTATCTCTCTCAATATCATTGTGAGGACATTGGCCTTGGGAAAATCAATCACCCTTCACAATTGATGCCTTAATAGAAGAACATGATCGCATGTAGAAGCTTTTCAAAATGCGTTCAATATACATCTATTGAGACAATCTTAGAATGCCTCTAGGTTTGTCGCGAAGTATCTATATGTCCAAAACATAAGATGCTTCCCTGAGATCCTTCATATCAAAATGGTCAAACAATAACTACTTATCTCTCGTCCTCAACAAGTTAGTATCATTGGTTGCAGCAAAATATATATCATCAACATATAAGACCAAGAATAAGTGTATTTTTTCTCCCAACTATCCCTTCAACATGCATTGATCGACGATTGATGCAAGGATAGGACCGCAGGATGAATTATCTGGGGTTTAGGTAAGTTAGGGTATGGGTTAGTAGTCGTTTAGGGTTATAGGGTATAACCTTGATGGGTAAGGGATAGGTTTGGTCTCAAAGGTTTTAAGGATAATTTAGGGTTTATATATGATGAAATTAAGGTTTAGAGTGAAGGATTTTAGTTTTGGAAATGTTTGGGTTTGATTTGATGCAAAACAGCCTTGTTTTAAGCAAGTTTGTGGTTTTCGAGTTTTTCTAAGGTAAGGTTAGGGCTAGCACAAATTTAGGGATTTTAGGTTAGGAATGGCGGGTTTTAGGAATTTTAAGATGAAATAAAGTGTTTGTAGAATGATCTTAAAAGTATGGAACCAAATTTGGAATGAGCCGGTTTGAAGGGTTGGAAAAAAGTGGCAGTGTAGAGGTTATGATTAGATAATGGAATTGGTAGAAGGAGAAGTAGAAGGATAGAAACTTACTTCGCCAACCAAGAAATCCAATAAATGTTTAAGAAGCCATAAACTCGCCACTGGGCCGAATCCACCTAAGAGATAAGAGAACAAGAGATAACTCTTAAAAAATATAAACTTGAAAATATTATTAACTTTGAATGAATAAAAGTACATTTGAGTAGGTATATATGTCACGCTCGACGGACGCGAGACCAACATCACTCTTTACCCGATTTTTTTTTTTAAACCAACTGGCACCTGTGGGTATGGCCCACATCTTATACCGTAATCAAAATTATATACATATAATCGAGTCCCATTTTACAAATACAAACTTTTTACTTTTACATTTACAAATCGAGCACTAACCCATGTAGTGAACCCTACAAGTGTGTCGCCCAACAGATGGAAGTCTTCATATGTCTTCTCCTGTACCTACACGGATTAAACCCGTGCTAAGCTTTACGCTTAGTGGGAAACATGTATCTTATGCATATACACATTTAATGCATAAATAGTCAACAGATAATATAAATTTTATGTATTTATATTATGAACTTATACTGGTAATTTTATTCTTATGCAAGTAACTTATCCCGGCAATGCACTTACTGCATTCCGTGACTCCCGTAGGGAGTTACGTAACTTATGTTTATGCTAATGGAGTTTAACTTATTCGGAGGTACCGTAGGTACCAGCAGATTACGGAACGTATACCTGGTATTTTTAAGCACATACTTGTCTTACTGAACTTATATATTATTTCGGATACAAGTACTCCTCGTAGTACTACTTAACATTTTATCGGTATAAAAGTACCCGTAGGGCACTGTATATGAACAGATTCCTTATACGGAGGTACCTCAGAGGTTCAATCGACTTATACTTATCTACTTCTGGGATACGAGTACTCGTAGGTACTACAGAACTTGTACTTATTTACTGATACAAGAGTACCCGTAGGTACTACTGGACTTAATCAAATACCAGAGTACCCGTAGGTACTACAGAGCTTAATCAGATACAGGACAGAACTTACTCAGATCCAGGAGTACCCGTAGGTACTACCGAACTAAATCAAAGACAGGACATATTCGTGATATTGTGGGTTAATCGAAACGGAACTTATTCAGATATCGAGTACCCAAGTAGTACTACTAGTAACTTATATGAGACGTGGTTAATCAGGAGACGTGAGTACCATAGGTACTACGTAACTAAATCAGATACGTGGCACCAAGGTACTACGTAACATATACGTAGACAGACTTGTCGTGATACTGAGTACCGTAGGTACTACGTAACGATCGATAATGTACGTAACTTATTCAGATACCTGAGTACCCAAGCGCACTACGTAACATATCGATACGTGGATGTAACTTAATCAAACGCAGGAGTACCGCGCAGTACCCACGCAACGTATCGATACAGACTTATCATATGCGGCAACTGCAGGTACTCACAAATACAAGAATACCCGCAGTGCATTCACCGAACTTATACTTAATCTACCGATACCTTTGAGCCATCCAGTGCATCAATGGCTTATACGCATACAAGAGTACCCAGAGGTACTACAGAGAACTCGGCCAGCGCTACGCGAGTACCCCTAGGTACTACGTAACTTATTAGATACGTACGTAACTTAATCACACATGTGAGCAACCCGTAGGCACATGCAACGCATCGATAATAGAACAACTTATTCAAATACTGAGTACCCGTGGGTACTACGTAACTTATCCGCATACAGAGTTATCAACACACGGGAGTACCCAGAGGTACTACGTAACGCATCGACAGACTTATCTGATACAGAGTACCCGTAGGGTACCGCAAAAACTCATTCGTATGCGTGAGTACCCGCGAGGGGTACTACAGTCTTATTCGTGAGACAAGCTTATCGGGATACGTGAGTACCCAGAGGTACTACAGATCTTTATACAGAGACGTAACTTATCGTGATACAGAGTAATTCAGAAAATTACGTAACAGACGATACGTACGTAACTTATCGGCTACGTGAGTACCGTAGGGTACTACTGCACGCATCGATACGTAAGAATGTAGCTTATCAAATACGTGAGTACCCGTAGGTACTGGCTAACTTAATCAACAAAGGCACGGTAGGTACAACGTAACTTATTCGATACGTGAGTACCCGTAGGTACTGGCGTAACTTATTCGTGAGATTTATCATATAACCGTTTTTGACTTCCCAGACCAAGAATAATGAATGAGTAAGACACAAAGACAACAAGTACCCGAAGATACTATACGCAAAGACTCCGGCGTCAGAACATTAATCAAGTCAGAGTGCCTTAGCACTTAACAGACAAAGAGCGCCAGAAGACTAATCGTAATGCGAGTGCCGTGAAGATTCAATCGGCACCAAGATTCAATCGAGTGCCGGAGCACCACCGAGTACCGGCATTTCAATCGTGAGTGCCGAGCACTAATCGTGAGTACCGGCATTCAATCGGGAGTGCCTAAGCACTAATCAGAGTACCGGCACTAATCGAGTGCCGAGCACTAATCGTGAGTACCGGCACAATCAGAGTGCCGGCACTAATCAGAGTACCAAGTATTTCCAATCAGGAGTGCCGGGCACTAATCAGACAGAGGCCAGGTCATTTAATAACTGGTCTTAGGTAGCTTTTACAACTATATGAGTTCAAGAATTTACTATCTTATAATAGCCATTGTTAGCCACTTTATGCGTTCATGTCATATCGTATCTATGCTGGTAAGGTATGATGAGCATGTAATCATACCTTTATTCGTATTTTTCTATTCCTTCTATGAATCTAGTTTACCCAGGAATTGGAGTCAATCCATTCGGATCGCCCAAACTCTGCTATGGCATTTTGATGCCAACTAGTCTGCCAACGATTTACCGAGGGCAGCTTGAAATATTTATTTCCAGCGTCTTATCTTGATTTGACACTGATCTTTTGTACTTCTTAAATATAAGATATTAAGGGTTCTATTCCAACTGGAATCACCCACCCGGGAGTGTCCCACCAAGATACGTCCGAAACAACTCGACTACGCTTATGATCAATCGATGCAGAAATGGGCTTGCACATACCTCACTGAGTGGATTTTTCGACCACTTAGAGTCAGAATTTGAGATACCTTCTCTAAAGTTTGGTTCTCCTTGAAGTCTATTTTTACGTAGCCACTTGAATCAATTAACTCCGATAAAAATGAGGGAAGTTATACAAATACGAAATCGGTCGAAACCGAAAATTAGAACAGTCCCCACCGGTAGATTCTAACTTCACCGTGTGACTTGGCCAAAATCGACCGTGGGACTGTTCACCGGTAGAACTGAACCACCGGTAGAAGACACCCGAGAATGCCCAGAATGGGTGTTTTTCTCCATTTTTCCATATGCTCGATCCCCAATCACTTCTATACCTCATAAATCACTTCAAGATCACTTCATATGTCTCTCAGAAACTCAATTTTTCTTAATTCTTCTCAATTACATATCTTTCTTCCAAAACATAATAAGATTCCTTCCAAAACAATTCTAATATGGGTTAAGACCCATACACAAACAAACATGATGTTTAGTTAGAGTTTATTCTAAACCCTAACTCCAAAAACTCTCAATTAACCATGAATCCATCCTAGCGAGAGGATTCTTTGCCACTGCACCATATGAGATTTGATCAACCCTATTTTCAAGAGACATAGAATGAATTCTAACAAAACCCTAGCTTTGGAGACAAGCTATTAACAAAACCAAGCCTTGTGAATTCCATAAACTATTACTTCAAAGGAGTTTCCATACCAAAACTCAAGTGTGAATCCATACCTTCGCTTCGCTTCTCCTCTCCTTCTTTCTTCCTCTTCCTCCTCTCTTCTTCTTTCTCCTTTCTCCATCCTGTAGTTTCCTCCTCATTTTGAGACCAAATTAATTTTTAAATCCAGATTTTGCTAAGGCCTTGTTTGGCCCTCCAAAAACCCATTTTTGGGTTAAGTTGCCTTGTTTGCAAAAAAGTCCCTCCATGTTTGACCATTTGTATTTCAAGTTCCCAAAATTGTATTTTGGCCCATAGTCTCTTCAATTTATGACTTTATCTCCTTTTGGACAACAAATTACAGATTTTGTCCTTAAGTTTTGTAACTTTCCTGTCTCTCGCTTCCCTAAGCCGCATTTAACCTATGAACAACTAAATTATGCTTACAAAATACCCTAAACACGCGAAAACGACTAGGTATATTTCGGGTGTTAAATATATGGTGGGCCCCATTATTCTCCTAATTTTAAATTGAATTCACTCTTATAACAAAGTCTCCTAATCCAAATTGAAATAAAAATCCTAATTCTAATAAAACATCTTGCTAAAAATTAAATAAAAGACTCCTACTTTGACCATGAAACTAAAAACAACTCTTTTATTAAGTAATAAGACTCCAACTCAAACTAGGACTTAAAAAATACATAAAATAGAAACATTGACATAGTCAAACTCCTCCTCGAGCCTCGACCACATTCATAACTCCATCAAAGTCCTAAATGAAGTCCAAAATGCCTTTTTTCATGATCCAAAGGTTTCGCCACCTCCTAAATCTGAATTCTTCATAATTGAGGTCGAATCCTCAATGTTTGTTGCAAATGTTCTTGCATCAATTCCCCATAGTTGGAAAAAAAGATTTGCCCTCAAGTCTTCACCATGATAAGGTCTCAAATCCTTGACATTGAATGTAGGTGAGACATCATAGTCATCAGGCAACTCTAACTTGTAAGCATTCTCTCCAATCTTCTCAATAATCATGAAATGACCATCTACCATTGGCTTGAGCCTTCCAAAATTCCAAGGCATAAATCTATCCTTGCAAAGATGTATCCAAACCAAGTCTCCCACTTCAAAGTCAAATAGCCTTTTATGCTTATCTGTTTGTTCCACATACTTAGCATTCTATGTGAGGGTCTCATTAACTAGCCGTCAATCGGAGGAAGATTCTACCTTAGGTCATCGCGCACCTAAATCTTGGTACCGATTTGGTACCATTTGCCCGTGGACACTGAGTTACTCAGCACCATCTAACATCCCTTCACTGGGACTCATTCATTCATATTTAAGTTAAAACATAAGACTAATACACTTAGATACAATCCGTGTTATCCGATCATGACCCTCTTACCAATATTACATACCCGACTATATTAGCACAACCAAAAATTCTAATTACAATTCTTTTTCTACATAAACAAAAAACTGATAAACCGGTCTTAATTTTACAAAATATATAATAAAGCCATAAATCCGACCTTCTTCACCACTAAGATCTCAGATGAGTTCCATCTCCTGGTGTACCTTCAGTACCTAAAATATTTTCCCATGACGGGGTGAGCAACGCCCAGTAGAGGAATTCTCCTACAAGGGCTACTCTTCACCTAAGTGCACATGTAATGCCATAATTCAACATTCATAAACACATTGAGTAAAAACAAATACATTTCTACATAAATGTCTACATGTCATGCCAATATCCCGAGCCCTTACTGACCCTCTCACACATGCATATGCCATGTATGAAAATTGTCATTGCAAAACAAAATATTTTTGTTTTATAAATCTACTCATTAGACAACCTCTGATAAACTGCTTTATTCAAAATCCATATGTCTTTTGTGGGTAACGAACTTTCCTTGGTCTCACCGCAGGCGTCGTGTGCCTTCTGACACTTTCACGGGCTTTCACCACTGGATACATATATCTAACCAAGGATGCAAGCCTTCCACTTAAGAGGGTGTCTATCCCTTCTTGTTACTACCCAACACATAATTAATCCATGCGACTCTAGGACGTTGTCCCTTAAACAGAGCCCACCATTAAACATCAAACACAGTGTTAATTCATGTCATGCAGTCACACCCGTTTCGTGTGATGTCCCCGTGTAGATGCAATGCAAAAATGTCACTGCATGTTATTTCATGTTACATGCATAATGAGAGCTACATGCAACATCTACAAATCATGGATAATTATATCTACTGCATATAATTCACATCCATCATATAATCCATGTTAATACATCAAGTAAGCATATATCAACATGATTTTCACACAACCTACATGTTATTCAATCAAGCAACAATACACAAACTAGATCTTCATGTTCAGACCCAAAAACAACATATACAATTCAGCATGTCAATCCATATCCAACAACGACACGCCACACACAACCTATTTTCCAGCCCATATTTTCTAGCAAACACAAGCTATTTCCAGTCCATATTTTCCAGCAAATACAAGCTGTTTCTAGCCCATATTTTCCAGCAAATACAAACTGTTTCCAGTCCATATTTTCCAGCAAACACAAGTTGTTTCCACTATATATGTTCCAGCAAACACAAGTTGTTTCCAGCCCATATTTTCTAGCAAACACAAGTTATTTCTAGTTCATATTTTCCAGTAATTATAAGCTATTTCCAATCCATATTTTCCAGCAAATACAAGCTATTTCCAGTCCCAATTTTCCAGCAAATACAAATTGTTTCCAACCCATATTTTCTAGCAATACAAATCAAGCTTTCAAATTATTTTCCAAAGAAACACAAGTTGTTTCTTTACCCATATTTTCCAAAGAAACACAAGTTGTTTCAAGCCCATATTTTTCAGCAAACACAAGCTATTTCCAGTCCATATTTTCCAGCAATTACAAGTTATTTTCAATCCATATTTTCCAGTAAATACAAGCTATTTCCAGTCCATATTTTCCAACAAATACAATCTATTTCCAGAACTGTAGTTCTGGAAACAGAAAGGACCTAGAAACTGGTCCTTAAATTATCAACAGTTTGATCAAAACTGTTCTTGAATCAGCCCCACTGTTAGGGCTTTACCTCATGGTCATTGAATGACCCTTAGACAAAGAATAACCAGAGTAGGAGAGAACCCCTACCCTTGGAGCGTAGACGAACTCACTCCTTGGTATGTTGAACTTTCACCGTTCGAACGCCGGAGGCCCACCGGGACGCCGGATCTTCCTTTCCCGTTCTTTCCTTTCTTTCTTTCTTCCTTTTCTTTCTCTCTTCCTTTCCTTCCGTTTCGCTTCCTCCCTACCGAACCAATCACATTTTCTTTCCATACTAAACCACTTCCACTTCTTCCCATTGGTTTCCACTTCTCCCACTTAAGTTGTTTTCAACTTAGTGGTGTGACACCTGGTTTCCATGTGTCACCCTCATGTTTCTTCATCCATGACAAGTGTCATGGATGACACTCATGTCCACTCCATGTGTCCTATGCGAGCATCCCTCCGCCGCCACACTGTTCACAGGTCATAGGACACCCGATGCCTCGAAATACGTGAAATTCTGATTGTCTCTAAATCCGACAAAATTTGTTCGGGTAACTAGATTTCGCGAGACGAATTCAACACTAAGGTCCATTTTATCATCCGAGACCTAGAGAGATTTCCAGGTTTGCAACCCTCGTAATTACAACTAGTAATTGACTTTCTTGTGGTACCACCACCCCGGTTTTCACATTTTGCTTCTCAATCTTCAATCAAACCTTCTCTAGTAGCCCTTTGATTTCTTTAGCTCTAACTTCAAGATCCTTCTCCAACGTTGATTTTGATAGCAAATAACTCTTCTCCTCAATTTTGGATTCTATAGGCATCATTTGTTTTATAGGTGCCAAAATTGTTCTATGATCATCCTTGTTGAATGTGTAGGTGTTATTGAAGCCATCATAAATTACCTTCCAATCATATTGCCAAGGCCTCCCTAATAGCAATTGACAAACATCCATTGGAACGACATCACACCATATCTCATTCTTGTAATGCTTCCCAATTGTGAAAGAGACAAAGACATCTATGCTTTAGTCTGAAATCACTCCCGCTTGGAAGCTAACAAAGATCATAAGGTTGATGTGGAATCATCTTCAAATCCAATTTCTACAACATCTCCATTGACACACAATTATCAAAACTCCCACTATCAATAATCATCTAGCAAACTTTGCCCTTAGATGTGCACCTTGTGTGAAAAAACATTTGACCGCACCTAATCCTCTTAACTAACAACCGCTCCAAATTTAAGACTCCTTTGAGCAACTAAGGAAGTCCCTTAGTCAGGCATAGTAAGTTCTTCCTCATCTTTCGCACACCTGTCAGGTCCAATTCCCTCTTCAACAACTTTTTCCACGACTTCATCTTCCTCGATTAAGGCAACCACTTTTCGGTTAGGACATTCAGAATCAATATGCTCGAATCCTTGGCACTTAAAACACCATCTTAACTTAGAAGTTGACACTTGTGGAGGCTTGTGCACTACTCTTTACTTGAGGTTTGGGGTAGTTTTAGCATTACTAGAATTCCTTGAAGTCGAATTCTCGACAAACCCTTCTTTAGCCATACTCCTAGTTGTTGTAGAACTTCTATACTTGTTTAGAGCTCAACCTTCAAAGCAAGCTTTTATCACATCTAAAAGTGTTATATGGCTACAAAAAGGGTTTAATATTATCACACAAACAAGGCTGGTTATGAGTTTCAGTCTTTCTGCTTCTCAGTCTCCCACTGCTCTCAACAACCCAATATTCATCCACACCAAATCTGCCACTTAGAGTTCTTAATTTTGTGGTAGTTGTCTTGGTGATAGCTAAAGGGAAGGTACTTCCTTTTTAGTTCTTTCTTCATCTTTTCTCAAGTTTCAATCTTCTTTTTACCATCTCTTTGACACAGCCTCTTCAAGTTTTCCCACCAAAAATAAGCATTTTTATGCATCTTGATAGCTACCAACTTCACCTTTTTGTGCTTAGGGGGGGTCACAATACTCAAAGACACGTTCCACCATATTAAGCCAATCCAAGAAGTCATTAGCATGCATTCTTCCTTCAAATTATGGAATATCAAGTCTTAGATTGAATCTTGAGCCTTCATCATAATTACCATGCCTCTCATAGTATTCATCATCGTGGTAGCGACCATCATACCTTCCTTGATAAGCATAGTCTTTTTGCATGTTTGTCTCTTAGCCTTCAGACTCAAGAAATTTCCCCGGGGTTGACTAGGTTGCACAGTCTCTTCATCTAAATCCTCTTGTTCCTCAAATGGTTTTGTGCTAATCGAACAAGAATCTTAAGATCATAAATTGGTCATTTTTGTGGTTTGCAATCACTTGAATCATGACTAGAACTTTTGCCTTCAAAACACCTTAACTTCTTATCACCATCAACCATGAGATCTAATACCACTTTGATACAAAGATTTAATCTCATGATGGATGATCTAAGGCTTAGGTAAGTTAGGCATGGTTTGTGGTAGCTTAGGTTATAGGTATAACTTTGATGGTTATGAATAGGTCTATCTCCAAAGGTTTTGTATTAATTTAGTTTATATATGATGAAACAAGGTTTAGAATGAACGATTTTAGTTTTGGGAAAGGTTTGTGTTTGACGGATGCAAGACACTCTATTATGAGTAAGTCAGGATTCTCGGGTTTTTCTAAGGCATGGTTAGACTAGCATGACTTTAAGGTTTTTATAGGTTAGGGATGGTGGGTTTTACGAATTTTAGGATGAAATAAAGTGTTTAGAATGATCTTATAAGTATGGAACCAAATTTGGAATGAGTTGGGTTGAAGGTTGAAAAAAAGGTTATGTAGAGGTTAAGATGATTAAGATGATGGAATTGATAGAAGGAGTAGAAGAAGTAGAAGGATAGGAACTTATTTCACCACCCAAGGAATTCACCAAGAGATAAGAAGTCACAAACTTGCCACTCATGCAAATCACTCAAGATAAGAGAATAAAAGAGAAATCTTAAAAATAGAAACTTGAAAATATTATTAAACTTTGAATGAATAAAAAAGTACATTGGAGGGGTATATATTGGCCCCTTATTCTCCTAATTTTAATTGAAATAGGACTCTTATAATTAAAGTATCATAATCCTAATTAAAATAAAACTCCTAATTCTAATTAAAAAAAATCTTGCTTGAAATTAAATAAAAGACTCCTATTTTGATTAGAAAACTAAAAACCACTCTTTCACTAAGTAATAAGACTCCAACTCAAACTAAGACTTAAAAAAATAAATAAAATAGAAATATTGACATAGTCAAACTCTTCCTCAAGCCTTGACCACGACCGTAACTCCTTCAAAGCCTAATTGAAGTCCAAAAAACCTGGAGTGATTCAAAGGTGAGGTTGAATTCTCCATAATTGAGGTGTTGAATTTCACTGTGTTGTAAATGCCCCTGATCAACAATGTTCTCCTTGAAAACTGCTGGGCGTTGTTGACAACTTTACCACTAAGATAACACTGCTAGAAGTTCGCTTTTAAACCATAAATGGTTTTTGTGTTACACATCATGTTCCTTAACAACTTCCTCAAAACCAATAGGGTTAAGACATAAACATCCTCAACTAAGTCTTCATTTAAAAGTTGTTCTCACATCCATCCTACAAACCCAAGTCAAAATGAGTCACTATAGCCAAATTAATATATAGAGAGTCTTTAGTGGAAACTGGAGATAAGGTTTCCATGAAATCAATACCTTTTAATTGACTGTAACCCTTGGTCACTAATCTTGCTTTATATCTTTCTACATGTCCCTTGGCATTGCACCCAATGGGTCTACAATCATCTGGAAACTCTACCAATCTTCACACTTTATTCTGGGACATGGAAGTCATCTCATCTTCATTGCATCAATCCAAAAGTTGGATTGAAGACTAACAGTGGCTTCTTTATAGGTAGTCAACTATGATACATCACTCACATTATACTCATGTTCTCGCAAGTATACAATGTAGTCATCTAAAAATTGCAAGCCTAAACGCTTCTTCCCAACCCCCTCCAGTTATATCCATTACTACATTTAGGCTTCAAGTCTACTTCTCAATTGGTTCATTATCGTGAGGGCTATTGACGGCCAACAACAGGGGGCAAACGATCGAATGGAACATATGCAAGGAATAAAACATAGTGTTCTTTGAACACAATTTCTCTTCAGCCTCGTTTGTACCCAATATCATCTTCAAAATAGATAACTCGATCTCGACTCAAATACTTTGGTGGTAAAAGTAAACACAATAAAACCTGAGCTCTAGATTCACACAATAACCAATAAAGTACTACTGATGGTATTTGGATCAACTTCTTGGATTGCGAGTTGTATGGTCTCACTTCTTCTTTGCAACTTCAAACATGGAAGTGACGAAGAATAGGCTTCTTCTATAACTATAGCTATATGTGGGTTTTGTAACGCTTCTGTTTACGCACTATCTCAAAAACAAGTTTTGCACTTTCCAAGCCTGCCCCACTAGAACTCAGATAGTGAGGAATTAAATAAGTTTACATTACACCATATCAAGAAGCGTGCGATTCCTCTTCTCCACAATCTCTTTCTGTTGAGGAGTAACATGTACTTTACACTAAGCATCAATGCCACATTCCTAAAGATACTTCGCATATGGTCCAAGGTTGTGTCTCATCTCATCATATCTACCATAATACCTACCACCCTATCATCAAAATGAACCACTTTGATCTTCTTCCTTTGTCAAGCTCAACTTTAGCTTGTGCCTCCAAATAGTCAAACTTCTCAAAAATGAAACTGACAAAGTCCATAATATGAATAATCCTCAATAAACATAATGAAATATTTATGCCCACCAATAGCGTGAGGGGTGAATGGCCCATAAATATCTATACCGAATGACCCTAAGCAACTGACGCGATCTGCCAACCTTGCACTCCTAATCTGCTATTAATTTTCCTCGATGCACCTACACAAATAACACCTCAAATTATACCCTAGTAATTTATTACATGTTTAGGGTATGATATAAGTAAAAATTTCATTTTTCGGAAATTTGAGTACTAAGGGTAAATTGGTAATTTGACATTTAGGACCCAAAGGTCATAACATAAGAAGATTATATGCTAAGTTGGAAATATGACAAGTTAATTCTCAACAGAAACGAAGAAGAAGGACTTAATTGGCAAAATGAGGAACTTTTGAGTTAAAATAGGATAAGACCAAACATGGTCTTATGAGAAGAGATTTTTCTCTCATTTGGCTAGGGTTCACGGTTGAGGAAGGAGAAGCCATTTTTGGCTCCTAATTGTTCAAGCAAGGAGAAGGAGGATATGACAAGAGAAAAAGAGAGAAAAGAAGAAGGAAAGCAAGAGAAGAAGAAGAAAATTCGTGTTTGGAAATTTCTTATGATAAGCCTGAACTCATGCTTGGAATTCATGTTTGAATATCCTTTGTATGGAATTACCATAAATCTCTTTGTCTAAGTTGTGTAGGAAAAATCCTATTAGAATTGTTGTTGGTTGGTAAAAATGAGTTTTATGGTTTATTCTGAGTTTTGATTAAGTTGGTTTTGGTTTAGAAGAAAATTTCCGGTGAAAATGGCCAATTAGGGCCATTTCACGTTCAAACACGACATTCCTACTCAGGCGTAGGAATGCACGCCTCTAGGCGGAGGTCACTATGCCTGTTTAACTCGATCCCGCAGCTTCGTGACCTCTTCTGTCCTACAAAGGTTTCACTTCACAACCTCCACCTAAGCGTAGCATTGCTTCACCTAGGCGTACCTACAAGTCCTGTTTTGGTTCATCTCTTTCGTTAATTCTAACAATCATCCATCGGACTAATGAGGATCCTAATAAGTGAATGAAAGGGTTCGTACAAATATAATAGTTATATGGAAATGTTGCGTACCTCGCCGTCGGTGCTTAAGCTTCAAACATAAGCCGCTCTTTATTTGTTAATGTGTTTAAGAACAATATAACAAGCCTCAATACATTACAATTGTGGCGCCTACTTAAGACCGAATAGCTGAATGAATAGGCACTCTGCTCGCTTCGCAGTCCCGCTAATGCTACTTCAAGACTTATGTTACGTATGTGCACGCCTCGACAATGCTTTCAGACCCCGCTAGTGCTACGGCACTTATGTTACGTGAGAGAAGGCACGCCTCTGCTCGCGATCGCACTGCACTTTCGATACCTATTGTGTTGTATCCTTATCATTTATTGTTACCGGTCTATGCAAGCAAATACTTATATGTTGTCTATCTGAATAATATGATATATGCAAACATTTATATGATAAAAATATGAATAATGAACAAAAAGAAAGCATAAGAAATCAGTTATGTTTTGTAAAGTACCTACAGGTACTTTTTGTATAAGATCTTTATTCTAAACTACTACGGGAGATATGAAATTCCGTTATAAGAAATATGTTATATGAAAACTCTATGATATAGAATTATGTTATACTTAAAACTCCGACATACTGGTATGTTATATGGACTTTGTAATTGTGGATCTCACTTCAAGTGGTCATATATGTTATCTATTTCCCACTAAGATATGCTTGGGCCATTTGAAAGTGTTTCATCCGTGTGCATCGATGACATCCGTAAGATTCGCACTCGCTTTCTTCAAGACCAACACAACAATAGGAGCCCACCATATTTAAGTTTTTGTCTCTGTTTTATAATATAAATGTAATATTTTGTAATAATGGAATTTGTGTAAGTACAAGTAAATGGGACTCAGGCATGTATATGTACAGGACATTTTAAACACCACTACGGTGGTAGTTTTATAAGTTATATTATGATATATGGATTTATTTATTGAAATGGGCCCACTAATGTCAAAAAGTCAAGTAAATGAGTCACAGTCCCATGCTGCGCCCCCTATCTTCACCCAGGCGGGCGTAGGGGTGTAACAACACAGGCATCAAAATCTAGGAAATCAAGATCCGAAAGAATCTCATCTTTAATTAATCTCTTCAGTCTCTATTTGGAAATGTGACTCATATGCTTGTGCCAAATAATAAAAGACTTTTCATTCAATCTCAAACTTTTGGTGCTACTAACAGTGTTAATAGAAAGAGGAACATAAACATAAGGCAAAACAGATAACTCTATTTTATAAAGATTCCAACAAAGTATTCCATAGAAATTAATAAAGAATCTCGGTACAATATAACTTTTCTAGTTCAAAAAAGAAAACTATATTCAAGTCTATCCAAAATATAAGCATTAAATATCAAATTTCTTTCTAAATCAAAGGTATGTACGTAATATTCTTACAATTCCAAAAAAAAATTTTGTAATAAGCTACAATCTAACAATTCCAAAAAAGACAACTTGACTCTTGTAATTGCCTCCATGAACATGTACTACTCCTAACTAGATAGACTCCTTCCGCTTATCATCGTATGTATAGAATTGCACGCATGAATAGTAGCTCTACTATCTAACCACCAAGTATCAGAAGGCACATCAACGCATATTGGATTCAAAACAAACATTTACCAAATGATTACCTTTCATTTCCTAAACGACCTTTAACTTCCTATAATCTACCTTCTTATGTCCAAACTTGTGGCAATAGTTGCATTTTCCTTTAAAGCCCTCAGAAGTGGAAGTCACATTCTTTCCATTGCCCTTGGCATCGGTATTCTACTTCTTGACTAGCTTCTTCTCACTAGAAGCAAATAGTATATGGATACTTTCTCTTTTAACCCATATCACCTTGGGTAGATATCATAGAGATACTCCTAGATCTTTCCTTCTTCATATCCTCATCTTCCTTAGCGAGGATGGCAATCCTCTATTCAATGATTCATTACTTCTTCTGAGCATTATAATTGACCCCATATCGTAAACCACGGGGCAAATCCCCATGACAATAAACAACATAATCTGAGTCAAACTTCATATTTAATCTTGTTGTAGCAAGCTAATATCTTATCAATATGTCCTCGTACCTCACTTGCCCCATCATAGAAAGTGAAGTGAAGAGTATTAAGAAGCTCATTATTCGAGAATTTTGTGCATTTCATAAAATAAATACAAATATTTCTCTTATAAATAAAATTGGATCTTATAACTTTTTTTTTTTTTATAAAATTGATTTATCTTTTTATAAGGAATAAAATTTATTTATTTTATATATATATATATATATATATATATATATATATATATATATATATATATATATATATATATATATATATATATATATATATATATTGATTTATGTGATTATTTTTTTCAATATCCATAATTAAAACTTGTTTATTAAAGACCGTTTTTAGGCTTCGAGACAATTCACTATTATACATTCCTAATAGATAACCTGACATCCGAATTTAGATTTGATTTTCCGCAGACGAATTTTTTCATAAATAAGGAGTCAGTTTTCTATTTAAAAAAAATAAAAATAAGTGATGATTCAATTTTATTTTATTTTCACAATAAAAAACGAATTTCTCCATCAAGTAGAATGCACATGAAAAATACGGATAGACACGTACGTTAAAGTGGACATAAACATTTGACTACAACATTAATAGGCCAATAATAATAAAATAATAACAATAACAGTGAAAACTCACATCCAAATAACAGTTGTATTGGATAGTTAAGTGGAAAGAGAATATACCCTGAGTAGTCGAAAAAGGCCATCCACAGCCCATACCAAAATGTAATTAAAGAAGCAAAGCATCAAAATTTCCTAACTAGAAAACTCTCAAAGGTTTGTGTTCCAACAAAACAAGAAACACCATTTGTGAGATCTCATCTCAATTTTACAAACAAAGGCAACTATGATGACAAAATGAAGATCGATTAGCTAACAAAACAAAAAACAAAATTATTTATTCCCTTTCTCCAGGCATTCTTCACTTTCAACGCAACCTTTCAACTCTCTCTTCCTGACTCATACGCCATGGCTGCCTCCGCCGATGTCTCCATTCCGACCACCACATTGCTACATTCTCCTACTACCACCCCTACTAACTCTGGATATGTCTCCATATCAAACTCCTTCTCCCCCGTCTTATCATCTTCAGAATCAGTCTTCCCTGAGGTACTCTCATTCTCTGGAGTTTGTGGAGATTCTCCTTCTATTTCAGTGTCTTTGCTTCCGCTTCCGCTTCCACCATTTCTTCATCAACCGGGGAAGCTGCTTGCTGTATGGGCACCGTATCACTCGGATTATTTGGACCCATCTTCAGTCTCCTCCCGGTAATCTTCCATCTCCACTCTGTGTACCTCTCTTTATCTTTAATAGCTTTCTCCTGATAAATCTGAAATCCACATAAACCACAAGCCTCATAAGAGCAATTTAAAATCAAATATGCGGTTTTTTTTGGCGAATCAGGATCTCAACAAGAACAGAAACAAAGCATAGGGTCTTTACATATATAACACTTACAGCTTTTTCATTTTCTTTTAGTTTGGTCCACAATTCACCAATCATTCTACTGATTTCCCGGTCCTTGCCCGGGTGCAGGGGTTTCAGTCTGGCGTGCTGCTCTGCAAAGAAGAAATTATACCCACTTCTGTTAGGTTTAGGATGAGCAGGATCTCTCTTCTTTATCTCAGATTTCTTCCTGCGGCGGCGACGAAGCACAGTTGGTCCTCCTGCAGGGGTAGTAGTTTCAGCATTGTTGACCATGCTGAAGAACTGTGGCACTTGACGGCCTGGGGTCTGCGGGGCTTCATAAAGAACACCTTTCAGTTTCTCGTTGCCAATAGTTACAGTGACAAGATAACCACTTTCGAATTTCCCATCAATGACCCCTATCACTGGAGAAGCTGTTGATGAAGTTGGGCTTGCTACAACACAATTTGAAAGGATGGAATTACATGATTACAATCTTGATAAATATAAATACAAAACCCAGGAAAAAATCAAGTCACCAAGCACTGGAAAACCAAAAGAGAATCAAAAGAAACTGTGAAAAAATAAGCACAAGCACTAGGTAGATTCAAAGTTGGGCTTGAAGTAAAGCTACTGTATCTCTCCAATGCTAAATTTGTTATTAAGGGGAGTGAAACAGAAAAAGAATAAAAACTTGGAGCTCTTACACAGTAGGTTGTGACTGAATAGGAGGTTTTTCTTTCTTTTTTTTTTTTGATAAGTACGATTGGAGTTGTTTTACAAATCAAGTTTCTTCTTCCCAACCATGTTGGGACATCGAACCAACGCCAAACCCAAAGAGCAAACAAATATTTGTCAAACATTACCATAAAAATTCTAGTCACTGCCAACCCAAAAGATGAAAAAAACAAACATATTTTTGGAAGACCTAATGAATATTGAATTTAATATTTCTGTTGGGCTAAACCAATAAATGACTAAACAGAGATAATGATCAGCAAGGAATCCCTTTGTTGAGAGTATTTATATCAGTATCAAACTCCCACAAGATTCAGAAAACTTCTATAACTTCAGGTTATTTTCCCTTGTGTAACATATTTAACTACTAAAGCGGGGTGGGTTCCCTGGCAATTTCAGAAAAGCATATCCCAGATAATGCATCTCCTCTCATGGAAACAGCCGAAATGCTGGTATTTGTGGCTTATAGCTGGGAAGGAAGAAAATAAGAACACAGCAGCACGATACCTCCAGGAAATATCTCAGCGGAATTTATACTTGTTGTTGATGCCGGCTGGTTGACTTTCAGCTGGTGGTAAAACTGATTCAACCAATCCAAGAGATGGAACGGGTGTTATAGATGGACTTTGGGAAGCATCTGCAGAAAGTTTTCCCATAATGATTAACAGTTAACAGTCTAACTAACAACACTAATAAAAATGAAAGTTAATGCTCAAGCACACACCAGAGACAGGTGTCCAACCCTGGGCTTTGAAGAAGTAAATTTGTTCATAGTGGTGAAGCAATGAAACATAATATTTGCGCAGCACAAAAGAGGCATTTGTAGCAGTGGAAGGAAAGCTGAAAACAGCAGTCACTTCTTTCCATCTTCTCTCTCTGATAATCTGCAAACTCCATTTAATAGCAACATTAGTAAATCAATCAAAAGGAAGCTCCATCTTTGGTAAAGAGTAACAAAGGTATTTCTTCATTCTAAAACAATACTACAATTGTCTATTAATGACGATATTCCAAAATACTTCTTGATGGATATCATCACGCATCCTATATAGAGCTCACTTTAACTCATTTAATTGGCATTTTCATAACTTAACCCACATTCAACATGCTAAAACCTTAAGTCTTTTTCTTTAGAAACTTTGAACATAAAAATAAGAAAATAACAGTTGACTTACAATATCTACAAACAAGGTCTACTATCATAAAAATTAAGAAGGAAAGCAAATAATTTGCATCACTCAAATGGAAAAATAATAGCTGAATGAACCATATTGTCATAAAAAACAAGGATATAAAGTAGTAAGTCTATGAAATAATCTAAAAGGCCTTTGAGTGTTATTCCTTGAGACTCACTGAGGGATGAGGTCCAAGGACAATTCTTCAAGAGCCGGTCTTATGGCTTTATTGAATTCGAGGCTTCAGACTTCCAACTGGAAAGTTTAAACCTAAATGATCGACATCTGCCTCATCAATGCAAACCTCATATGATTTACTAAAAATATGGATTTTTCATGGCTCCACAACTTCATGAATTGAAAGTGAACAACATTCCAAAAGTTGAAGCTCAAGCCACAGAGCCTATATCATACAACTCCCCATCTTTCTGTTTGTTTTACATGGGCATAAGTCTATATTCATACATTACTATCATTCTCACCAATTCTGATATTTCAATATAGAACGATATAAAGATGGAAGGGTAAGAGCAGGCAAGTAAAGGATGCCAAGCTTGTACCCTACTGAGACAAGCCTGAATTGTATTTACAGATCTTATTTCAATATCCCACTACTCCAAATAAAACCTCCTAATGCTGCACCAATAGGATACCACATGTTACCTGTTGGCCCATGTTACCATAACTAGCTTAACTTCTTGAAAGATCTGGCAAGAATAATGATACATTCTTATGGATAAACAAGTACAAACAACATTATGAGTATGAAACAAGGTTTTTCAGTAGTCTTTTCGAGCCGACTCAAAGTGGACCTCAGGGTAGCATAGAAAAACACCTTGAGGTGTAAAGAAAAGCCAAACTCCAGAAAATGCATGTCTTTTCACAGCAACGCATGGCTGTGGCAGGCATTGGATGAGACTTCACACACCCCGGATTCCATTTCTGTGGGCCTTTTGCACACAAGTGGCCACATTAGAAGAGAGAAGAAATAAAAATTTAAAATAAATTAAAACTTTAAAAATTAAAGATAATAGAATTTTAATCCAAAATAACAAAGATTGTAAGAGAGAATTGAAAATAGAGAAGAAAATGAAAGAATAACCACCCTAACCCTATCTGCAGTATCTCATCAGTTGGTGGCTTCTCCATCTGGCCTCTTTCATCCTCCATCTTTTCTACTTTCTTCTCTATCCATGCCTTCACCACAACAAGCTTTTGTTGTTTTTTTTTCCATTTTCTTTTGTAATCAAGATATTGGGCCTGTTTGTTTACAATTTTTGAAGACCATTTTTTGTCCACAAAAACAAGGAAAACATGTTTGGTTCCCATTTTCTTTTATTTTGAAAAAACAAATAACACAGAAAACACTAATTTCAGAGAGCATGAACAGTTTTCAGAGAACACCAAAATGGTGTTCTTTGTGTTTTCAAGAACTGTTCTCCAAAACATGTTTGGTTAAAGCATGTTTTTCCCAACCATGAATTATGCCATTGGCTCCTTGCAAGGAGTTCAGAACCCAGCTTCCCTTCCCACCCCCACCCCCTTTCTCACCCAAAAAGTAAGTCCTTTAGAAACTGCATTCCATCAGATCCAACCATTAGAACATTGAAAGTACCACACCACCTAAGTTTATGCAAGTAACAGGAAGCTATTGTTTTTGGGATCTTATTGGGAAATTAGCAGCACTTGAAAGCGTCAAACTGGATAGAAAGAAATGGAAAACATTGAAAAACATGGTACTCTAGATGCAACGAGAATACAATCAATTTTCACATTTCAGTTTCAAAATATATTAATCAACAGAAGCCTTTAACTGATAACAATCTGAATCATGGCCCATTAGAATGTACAACGTTTTCACAAGCACAAAATTTGCTAGCTTGCTGCATCTCTATATACACCATTCAAAACCAATATAAGAGTTCCAATCACTTATTTGAAAGAAAGCATCAACCAACTATCTGCAGATACTTTCTTAACTCACCTTCTCTAAACCACCACGAGAAGTTACCTCCACAAAAAGCCGATGCAGATCGAGCTCCTTTCCCCCTATAATTGGTATCCTACAATTAGAGCATCATGCAAAACAAAATACTGTCAATCGTGGGAAGGAATTTCAGGAAATACTCAAAAGGGAAAAAAGAGAAAAAAAGACAAATGGCATATGCATAATTCAAACCACAAGTCCTACAACTCAATCTAAGAAAAGGCACACTCTGAATAAGAAAGACACATGCATGTAAGACTAAGACATACAGTTCTCTAAGGAAGAAAAGAGAACCAGGTGATTCCTACAGCAAGTAGTCATCCCCCCAAAATGAGGAGCCTGAAACCCAAGTATAGGACATTTAGTAGAGGGGGGACTCAGACCCAATCAGTCTGATTGAGTTTCAATACAACATTCAGAGAGATGCAGTTATAACTGTTATCTTATTGACCATTAAACCTTTCTTCTTCTCACAGCCTAATATCTCCCATATTCTTTTTCAAGATTCATATTTCTATTTTGGTTATCTGGTTTGCCCATGTTTTCGCTACCTGTAACAACTACCTGTAACAACTTACTCCACAAGCAGTTTAATTTGTTTTGGTTGGGCTTTGATACCATGAGTACATCAGGCATATATCAAAATTCTTAAGAACTCAAGAAGATTAGTGAATCTGCTTTTGCATAGTATATACACAGTCAAATATGTAAACTGTATGGATTGAATAGAGACATTAAAAGATTCATGGATTAAAATCCATGTATTGAGTGGTAAACACAAGCCATTATCCACACTTAATGGTCAGAATCCCTATTGTATAGAATTTCCTATCTACTCTGATTGAGATTCTTCTCTGTATTTTCGCAATCCCTTTTCCCATGTTCTCACTCATTAACAATAGCTTAGCTACTCAACAGCTTTAACTTGTCTTAGTTGGCATTCTTGCACTTGACACCTCAACCACATCAGGCATTGCAAAATGCATTCCAGAATTTAAGAATTCAAGTAAACTGGTTCTCTCATATATAGTCAGATAAGTAAACTTTAAGGATGGAATTTTAAATAGATGGTTCTCTTCCATTTAGGACAGACCCATTAGGGAATGCCATATTGCAGGGTGGAACCGATGCTTTCCTATAGTTTCAGTATGTCGGTTTATGCATATATTTAAAGAAATTAGACAAGGTTACTAACCATCAGTGAATTAAATATGGAAAATCCCATTAGAAGTTTTCCTTTAAGCTTGCCTCCCCAACCAATAAGCCAAAATATCTTTTGCAATTTTTTAAATATGAAACCTCATTATGCTTCATTTCTCTAAAAACCAAACTCTTCAGAAATCTTCTGTGAATTTTGTGTATGTGTTCATATATCATTTTAATTTTGACTCCAAACACAAAGGCACACAAAAGTCAAATATAATTCAAAGTTTAAAATTTCATATTTAGAGGAAGCAATTGCATCCTCAAACCTAATTCCTTGTTTGAGACACTTCACCACAATGAGGTTTATACATTCCTTATTAACATAGGTTAGGGAATTTAAGGAAAAAAAATTATGAAATCCTACATCAATACAGCTATCCAAAAGCTTTATGAAATTTTCTCAACCAATATCCTAGTATGTGGCCCTCTGCCTTCCACTTTAAACATAGAACTATACCAATCCAATGGATATGTACAGTTATGCATATCAATTTTTTTTTTTTTGATAGATAATTACGCATATCAAATAATCAAGCATAGTTTTAAAAGGCACAAGGCACAAATGCCTCTTGAAACCTTGAGGCACAAGGAGCATCTAAGATGCAGGCTTTTGTGAAGTGAAATGTGACCTTATATGCACAACAACTTTATACAATATGATTCAAAGTATGATTATATTGATAAAAAAAATTAAAGATTCCTTTATTTAAATGAAATTTCAATGAGAAAAGTAGTGAAATTATATAAATTTCAATATATAATTAGAAATTTCAAGAGTAAAAGTGTTTTTAAAAGAAGTTATAGTCTACAAGGCACAGCCCTTCAATAAGCATGTCTTGGAAGGCGAGGCGCTATAACTAGGGAGGCTGTTCTTGAGCCTTGAAGTACCTTAAGCACGCCTTTTAAATCAATGGAATCAAGGGAGTCAGAATGCCCTGGTATATAAGAATACTATTCCAAATTTTCAAAAGTTAGCGCCAAACAACTTATAACTCAACAAACCCTTGCAACAAATCATAGCTATGTTTGTCCATCACTAATAGTTTATAATTACTGAACTCAATTCTACCTTAAATAGAGCTTAGTAGTCACAGCAACTCAGGACCAATTTTGGCAAACATGCATAAGAATGCATTGGTCATACTTAAAATATTCAAGAACCAAGTTCCATAAATGGCAGCAAACCCACAAATCTATCTGCAGTATATTTTTATGGCTCAAAATCTGGAGCATCAAGTTTGGTGAACATGTAGATAACATTAGAAAATTTGTAATTTTTTGTAAACACAATCTTTGCAGATTAGCTGGCCTAAGCTCATTAGTAGAGGAAAATGATAGGCTTCAACCACTAAGCAAAGCTACAAACTGACCACTAGGTAAAACCTGAAAACTGAACAAGAAATCTGCATAGCAACACTATAACTATTGAACAGTAACTCTATGAATAAAACCGCAGCGAGACACTGTGCAAGAATCAAGTAAGACAGAAGATGGGAATAATTCATGACTACAGATTAGGTACATTCTTCCTCAACAAACTGGCATGCAGAGTCAGAAGAAGTGAAAGATTAACATGCTTCAACCATCCATTTAGGCATATATCAATCAACTGGGGGTTGGAATGTGGGAAGTGATGGTCATTTGGGGCCACAAAGATGTAGAACCTAAAAGCTTCGTTTCATGTAACATAAAAAGTGTAGTAGATAAGGCATCTATATCATGAGATGCTAGTTCCAACCACTAAATAAAGCATGACATACCTTGTAAAAAAACCAAAGAAAAAATACTTGTTTGTCCTAATTTATTTCCATTTCACAGAGAAATCACATCCTAATCAACATACCAACAAGATCAATGCCTTCTACCTATGATAAATATATTCTATCATACTCCTCATATTGACTAGATCAAGGTTTATACTAGGATGCATAAGGTAAAAGAAATAAAGAAGGAAAAAAATAAAGAAAGAAAAAGGAGGAATTGTGCAACATATCCATCCTCGATTTCCAGAGGAACATATCATTCAAGGACAAAAGGGAACAATAGTTTCTAAATGTACAAACCATGCATCAACATCATTTAACTGGGAGTTTACAAGTGAAAAGAGAAGAAACCAGGCAAGCTTAAGAAAAGGTACCAAGAGGAAAAAGCAGAAAGATAAAAAGCTTACATGAACTTGGTTCCCATGACTGCATGGAGCTTCTCCAAAGTGGCCATGAAATTTTTTGGATTGGAAACAATATCCTCATATTTAGCAAGTGGTGGAGGATAAGGATGATATTTGGAGACTGTTTCATTCTTGAGAGATGAACTCTGATTTGCAGAAAAATGTGATGTCATTGCCAACCCCTTCCCACTATCACCACCCCCTTCCTCTGTCTTTCCCTGTTCACCCATCATCCACTATCCCATTGACCAGTTCTTCACTGCAAAAGAACTATACACACATCAAGCCAAGTAAAACCAGAAAAGACCAAAAGGAAAGAGTTGGAAAACCTTCAAACATAAAAGTATTAGCCGGTTAAACCAACTGCATGCAAAAAGCAGGAAAGAAAACAGAGAAACCCAAAAAGAAATTTGCCAGAAAGAGGTTACAGAAACCGAAAAGAGGAGAGGCCAAAGTTTGGTGAGAGACAGACAAACCAAACAAGAAAAAGGTAAAGAAACCATAAAAGCCAATAAACAGAAACACCATGCAGATCAGAGTGAACTGAAAGCTGAAAAGGAGCAGAAAGGCTACTTTGATCAATGAAGGTAACAACAACAGAGAAGAACAACCATACATTTGGTGATATAACTCTCTCCAGGAAACGAAGGGTTTCAAAGCCCAAGAAAAGTTTATGGTACAGCATAGCTGTCACGGCCATGAATTCCTTCAGAGTACCAAGGATGGAACTGAAAACTCAACAAAGACAGACCCTTCAAGAGAAAAGGCTAGGAAACAAGAGACCCTCTTAGACTCTCCTAATAAAGAACAGGCGCAAAGTTTTTCACAGGCCTAGTCGGCTAGAATCTTGCCTGACATTCCAGAGATATGATATCCAATATTTATGCTTCGCAGTGAGTATATATATGACCATAGGATTTTTCTGTGAACAAAGCCCAAGACCCCTTTTTTTCTTTTTTCCTCTCCCTCTGACACTGTTTCAGGAGAAAAAGATTTTAGAAGATACCAATGTTAATACTATTACCATGGGTGAGGAGGGTTTGTGGGGTAGCGCCAATCAATCAAGAAAAAAAAAACAAAACCAAAACTCGCCTTTGCCCGATAATACCCACCTTGAAATTTCTAATCAGAACTGTCCTTCCCTTTCATGGAAGACAGAAAATAATATTTTCAATATTAACGATTACCCACAATGAATGCATCACTGTTGTTATTACTTAAATTTTTTCTATGTATATCCTGTAGATAAATTTATTTTTTTTTAATAATTTACATTAGAATAAAATGCAAAACCCAGATGAAGAAATAGGCAGACGGAAAGTTTTTACTTTAAAAAAAAAAATTAAAGAAAACTTACCACCACCAACAAGTAGAGATTTTTGTGTGTTAGCATATGTTTATTTATTTATTTTTAAATATAATTTCAAAGATAGAGAGACGGAGGAGAAGAAAACTAACCCTAAAATACAGATATGCCCATTCTGTGGAAGGACGATTTTGCCCTCACTAGGTTGCCAAAAAGGCCAGGATAAAGAAGGGCAGGATGGGGTTTTTGAGACGAGAGGCTTATTCGGAAATGACTTTTAATTGAGAGATAAAGATAAATAAAGCTCCGAATCAACATGAAAGTGGATGAAAGTTAAAACATGAAAAATCAAAACGGTCGTTGTTTAAACTTCCGAAAGCTAAGGCACATGGTGAAATTGGACATATCTCGTCCAACTCCCTTTTTTTTTTTTTTTTTTTTTTTTTTTTTCTGTTGATTGATATGGTGAGAGAGAGAGAGAGAGAATTGCAAAACGGGGGAGATGAGATATGAGTGCCGTAACAGCTGCACTTGAATTAAATATATGCTTATGCCTAATAAGTCCTCGTCCCTTTTTCTCTCCACATCTTTTTCTTCTCTACCCTCTCTCTCTATCTCTCACTTAATAAAAGTCTTTTAATCATATTTAGTGCATTAATACCCCTTTAATTCCCACACCAACCCCATATTTGGTAATAAATTTGTTGACATATTTCTGACTTTGAGTGGTTGTCTGTTAAGTTTTTTCTTTAATTTTCCTATGTAATAAAAGTATATAGATATATATTCAAATTTAAGAGGTAAAGTTAGTTAGTAGTCAGTTGGTACCCCACAGGCCACAGGTAGAAATACTTTAGAGGCTTTAAGCCCTCAGCAGTAGAAGCAGAAAATTACTTAAGGGTCAGGTCTGTTTATGATTTGTCGTGAAAACCAATTTTCAAAAGGTGATTGGATATATCCTCCTCCCCTCCTCCTCCTCCTCCTCCTCCCAATGGCTACGATCTTCTTTATCCAACACTTCTTTCGATTACTATTACTTCTTTTTTTTTTTTTTTTTTTTTGGACAAATTATCATTACAATTATTTCAATTCTATCCCAAACTTTTTCTTATCCATTAATTTTTTTCTTACCCTTATCTCTTACCATCTACGTGGGTATCATGATTGGACCCAATTACTCCCACCAGTAAGTCCCAGGCGACTGAAATCATAGAACGATATTGACCCGATTTCATTTTATGTTAGTTTAAACATATATCCTCAATTGATATGACATACTGTCGTGATATAATTTCTTCTACCACTATCATCTTTAAAATGATCTCGAATGAATTCTAAACCCGAACAAAGATAGTTGCCAGATAACCAATTATAAGCGCGGTTAAACATTCATTACGACAGAACACACGACTTAACATCAAAACGAAACATTATTATAACAAGATTAAAAAGTTACTACCTTCCTCTTCCGTTTTGCCAACATCATCTACTTTTCATTTAAAATAATCGTTTTTCTTTCTGATAAAAGTAATGGAAGAATACAAAAGAAAATATACTGCAGATTCAATACTAATTAATAGTAGAGCCACTCAGACCGACTAACTGAATCCAAGATTCACAAATAAAGATACCACCGCAATTTATTTATTTATTTAAACATTCACTAGACACGATTCATGCTTCACATCCAATAATTCTGTAGTTTGCTTTGCACCACACTATGTAATTATTTCCACTTAGATGCCCAACTTTATCTCATCACAATTTCTTTTTCAACCCCAACATCTGAGAATTGGCAATTTTAGTTGCAACAAATAAATTTAATTTAAAAATAATGACTATTCATCACTTGACTTATTATAACAAAAATGCCTTATAAAATATATAAATAGAAAATGGATGAGTTTACTGTTATACCTTAAAAATTATAACATATATGTTTTGAAGTAATTGAGGTTTTTTATTATTCAAAATCCCAAACCTTGTATCGTACTTCAATTTTTTGAAATTAATAAATTATACTGTTAATCATATATTTCTATTTGGAAAATTAGATGTTTACATTTTTTTTTTTATTGTACATTTATGTATCCTGTTCTAAGTGGATATGCTGTGAGATATGAAAGATATTAAACTGGTGCACACATTCAAACTAATCCTTTACTTATCCTACTAAAACTGCCGCTTCATGTCGAAAAATCATAACCAAAAGCCATGAAAGTTTAAAAACAAGACATGAAAAAATGGAGGAATCCCTATTCAAGTCTCAATGAAACATTACTATATTATAATAAAATGGTACTATCATAAATATAATATTAGATTATTATGGAGTAAATTAATAACATGTAACGTATGTATATGGCATGAGGATAAAACTTATATAATCATTATTTTAACTAAATTATTTAAATTGGAATGTATTCAGATAACTTTATATATACAAGTTACTTAATATTTATATATTAATTTGTGTAATTAGTGATAATTTATATTATGTTCTCTAAATTATGACTTCATGTTTAAAATTGAGATAATTTGATGCATATAAAAGAAGAATATAGTTCATGTTAATCCATGATCATCATCAAGATTTGATTTTTACTAGTTTGTTATCTGATCTGATGAATTATTTAAATTAGAATATATTTTTTAATAAAATTTAAATTAGACTAAATGGTGATATGTTTGTTGTTAATTAAGATAATATATAAAATAATTCAAAATATAGTAATAATTTAGGTCATTAATATGATATTTATAGTGGAATAAAGAATTGATCCCTTGACCTAAAGGATGGAAATAAATTCATTTAATTTCCATTAAAGCACTCCTAAAAATATTTATATCCTCCCTAATTATATTTTTTCTGGGTCGTCATCGCCCAATGACAGCAGTGATGTAATGTAAAGTAGAAAAAGATGAAATTTCATTTTAATTATAGTATATGTTTGGTTTGACAAAAAAAAATTTAGTTTTCATTAGATATATGTTCTTCCTTAAAAAAATATGTTTTGATTAATAAAATCCAAAATTATTTCAAAATACTAATTTATGAATCTTGTTTATTTTAAGTCAATAATGCAATATTGATGGAAACATGCAAGCAAGTAAAGTATTTATATAACAACAAAAATAATGATAATAATAATCTTGTTCTCTTTTAGCCCATTTTCCTTAAATAATGATGGGTAAGTTTGTTGTCATTTTTTACGTGAAATCACAAATCTACATCTCGTTCTTTCATTTTCTTGCTTTATAAAGTGGTTATTTCATGAAGATTTAAGTTTTATCTTTTTTTTTTTGTCATCTTATTGCAATGCTGATTTTCGCATTGTTTGCGACTATATAATATTATTTGTTATCTGCAAGAACACTTTATTTCATAGATGAGCTGATTCGCATGTGCAAGCACGAATTTAATGCATTTAACATATCAAATTATACAATACGTTAAAAATCTGGAAATAAGATATTCTAGTCACCATATTATCAACTTTGTATGATTTATGTTGATTTATTATACTATTAACATGTATATTGTCATCCAGATGTTTAATATTTCAGATCTTTACTGTGATTCTCGCATTTATTATCTTAGTTTTACCAATGAAGTCTTGTCCGAAAAAGGTAGGTATTCTTTGTGAGGGATGTCTGAGCCTCACCATGCGTGAGGAAATGTGCCTCTCAAAAAACCCTTTCAAGCGGGTAGGGCCAAGCTTTATGTATACTAACCGTAGGGCAAGGGGCCTGAGGGTTTTCTCCGTATGGACCGGTCACTATAAAAAGCTTATCCACTAGTTTGATTCCGGTCACCCCTATTATCAAAAAAAAAAAAAAATAGATATATCGATCTATTGCAAATTTGAATCAATAATATTAATTTTCCTTTTAAAAAAACATTAATTAATTTTTTTTTCATATATCATATTTTGGATACCCAATTTTGTACATTGGGATGTCAAAATATTCCTACATCATATTTATTTTTGTTTTAGACTTAATAAAAATTTAAGCCAATACGCCAATTTACAGAAATCAGTTAAAAATGGAGGACATGGAGATGGAAGGGGTTCTCAGTTCGCGGTCCCGCGACGATACCACCATATCAGAATCAAAAATGTTTAACTATTCTTTTTTTCTTTTTTTTTTTGAATAAAAGTGTTTAGCTGTTAAAAAATTTTAAAAAAATATATTTATATGTGTATAGAATTACTGTGTTTCAAACATATTGTACAATGTCTTTCATATTTTTTAAAATTTATATCTTTATATTATATGATTTTATTACTCTATTGGTTTCAACATTTTGAATGATTTAAAAATAAATTGTAAAGTTTATTTTATATACATTCAAAGCAGGTAGTTTCTTTAGAAATTATGGAAGGGAAATACTTATTATATAATTTATAACTAATTGAAATAACATATAACAATATAATATTGTGAAAATGAGGAAACCCTAATTAAGAACAAGAAAAAGCATATTAGGCTTCTTATTCCAATGAAAACTAAAAAAAAAAAGGAAATTACATAACAAATGTCTCAAACATAGACTTACTAGAGGAATCCTACCAATAATAAGAAACAAACTTTTATGACTTTTGTCTGTCAAAGTCACAATATTCCTATTAAAAGCGTCGGAATTTGCTTAAACAAGAAAAGGAAATGCAAAATAAAGTGCGTTTTGGTAAACATATCAACAATTTGCATGAAGGAAGGAACAAAAGGAAATGTCATGGTGCTAAGTTGATAATGACGTTGAGTGATGACAACAATCAATATGTTTTGTCTGTTAATAAAAGACCGAAATCGAAATAGCACTTTTATTATCGCAATTTAAGGAAGTATAAGCAACTAACGTTACCAAACTATCTCACAAATAATAGAGATCATGACACGATATTCCGCTTCTATGGAAGATCTATGACTGACATCTTGCTTCTTGATCTTCCAAGAGATAAGAAAATCACTTATTGAATTGACTTTCTATTTAAATAATTTATAAGTCTATAGCTACTTTCTATTTGAATTATTTATAAGTCTATCTTTAAATTAACTATTTGATTAATTCATGACTTAGGAATTAATAATGTAGTTTGTAAAGAAACTAACTTTCTACCTTGGATGAAGAATAGGAAAAGTTTATACGAAGAAAAGAACAGGGTTAAAAAAATCAGGATATATCGTTAATATATTGTGTCTCGATCAGCTTCAATACGAAACAAGACATCAATTATTGTTTCGAAATAAAAATTGGTAAAAAATCGGACTTATTGTTGATATTTTGCTGATATATCAAATTCAAAACGGTATATCGAGGATACTACTGGGGGTGTGTCAAGATACAAAAAATTCAAACATAAATTTCAAACAAAGTTTAAAAAATTCAAATTTGTGCAAGGTTCAAACATAAATTTCAATAAAAAAAATTTAAAATTCAAACAAAATTTCACACAGAATTTCAAAGAGAAAAATAAGAAATAAAATTGAAAAAAAAAGAGTTTGAAGAAGAAGACCCGAGTCCGAGTTGTTTGGACCAGCAAGATATTTGGTGGGATCGGCAATGATTCAGGCAGGTCTGGTGGGACGGACCAAGAGCAAAGAAAGAAGAAAGGGAGAGAAGGAAAAAAAACAAATAAAAAATAAAAAATAAAAATGTGTTATAAAATAGAAGAACAAGAGAGCGTAGAGATAGAAGAAACATGGGAGAGATTTCTATTCCTCTGTACTGTGACCTACAAAGGCTCTCATTTATAGGGTTTAATACATGAATACATTAATGCGATATAAATATAACCTACACACATCAGAACTCATATACATCAATGTATATTCAATAAAATTTCCATAATATTGAGATTAATGGAGAGTTTATGGACATCCATAATATTGTTCATAATACTCCCCTTGATGTCCATGATAATGCCTCATTAAACCTTACTCGGAAAAACCCAAAGGGGTCAAACCATGGTGAAGGAAAAGAGTAGCGTGATAAAAAAATTTACTCCCTCTTCTCAACATCACTTTAATTCCTCGAACCTCGCGTATTCCAATGCTATGAACTAGCCTTTCAAATGTTGCAGTAGGTAGAGCCTTGGTGAATTATTCACCGGTTATAGTCATTAACGGCAAAAATTATTCACCGATAAATATGTGGTCATTCACTGGTTATAGTCATTAACCGCAAAAATTATTCACTAGTAAATATGTGGCCATTCACAGTTATCAATGAATCATTTATAACACTCCCTGAATGATCATCACCAGATCATACACTACCTCATTAAAAACCTTAAGCGTGAAAAACCCACTGGGACAAACCTGGACGAAGGAAAAAGAGTACAGTATCTAACATCTTTATTCATACTCTCCTTGGTAGTGACACGACTATATTGTCTTCAATTTTTCAATTTGAAGATCTTTAAGCTAGCGCATGCCAATTTGCCGCATGTTTTCGAATGTTGCGTACAAGTGTGGCTTAGTAAATAAATCGTTAGATCACACCTTATTGCACATCAATTTTCGCCATCTTTTCGGGGTTCATGAGTGAAGAACTCGCGAAATGTGCTTAGTTCGATCACCTTTATTATATCCCTCCTTGATTTTAGAAATAATACATGCAAAGATTATCTTCATATACTGCTGGATTACTCTTAATAGAATATACTATTACGATTTCACGTTATTGTATCATGAATCTCAATATATGTTTGATTTCATTCCAATGCCTTAAGAGTCGGTTTATCTTGCTAATAAATTAACTGAGAAAGCAATGTCTGGTCGAGTATAATTTTCAAGATACATTAGTGCACCAATTGCACTAAGATATGGTACTTCAGGACCAAGTAACTCTTCATTTTCTTTCTTAGGCCGGAATGGATCTTTAGTTACTTCAAGTGACCTAACTATGTGGGAACCAAGGGTGCGATTTATCCATATAAAGCGCTTCAAGATTTTTTTCTTTTATATGATGATGGGATGAACTCACACCCATTCAAACAATACTGATCTGCAGGCCGAAAACAATATTTTGTTTTCCCATGATCTTTCATCTCAAATTCCTTCCTTAAATAGTTGGTTGTTTTTACGAGCTCTCAGAGTCCCAATCAACTTGAATCATCTACATATATCTATTATTTAATCATTTTTTTGTTTTCGATGAAAACACATGGACAAATTGAATTATTCACATATCCTTCTTTGAGAGAATACTGGCTTAAACGATTATATTCATTACTTCGACCGCACCGTTTAATCCATATAAAGATCTTGCAACTTGATTAAATACATGGTCCGTGGTTTTGAATTCATCGGCTTCGTGCAATGTGAATCCTTCGGATTTTCATATGACAGCATCTGTGAGATCCATATAAATATGTTGTGACTACATCCATCGACGCATATCCGGGCCCTTTCCAGACTGTTAAACTTATCAAATATCGGAATGCATAAGCCCATTACGAGAATATACCGTATTAATTCCGTGTCTTGCAGGTGAAACCAGTCACAAGGCGTGCTTTATATCGCACTATTTCATTTGCTCATTTCGCTTTCGTACAAAGACCCATCGATATCCAACAGGTTGTATATTTGTAGGTGTTTGACTACTAGTCCAAATACCTCTCGTTGCTTCTTTCCATTTTAACCAATCGTTTCGATGTCGACATTCATTCACATTTGCGGCTTTTGATCTTCATCATTTATGATGTCCATAGCCAGCTGGAGAAAACATCATTTATATGTGGTAGTATTTCGATCCCATATTATTCCCTCATGTATATAATTGAGATAGAGAGACTCTTCATTGTTATGAGACATCGCCATTAAGAGATAACTTCTTGACTGGTAGCTCAAGTAGGCTACTTGTTCATCGACCGCTAAGAATATACTCTTTAGAGTCATAGATATAACACTTTTTCCTTTTTTTCAGAATTGTGTCTTTGGAGCCAATAGGTCTTCCACGCTTTAACTGGCTTAGGTCTCATTTTACTGCGTCGTTTGTAATTTTCTCCCGTTGGGATTTCGATTCTGCTGATATTTGGTACCATGATATGTGATTTTGTAAATTTTTGTCAATCAATGTTATCAGGCACTGATCCACGACCTTGTAAATGAATTATTTTCAACTCTAGTTCGATTGCTTTTGAAAATTTCGGATCACAGGAGATAAAGATGACTCATTCCATGAAATACACTTTCGCCATTCTTCCGGAATTGGCTTATCTCCCTAACAGGGAAAATTTTCATCAAAGTGACAATCCGCAACCGAGCAAGAAAAACTTCCCCGAAGAGGCCTGACATAATTCTATAATAGATGCAGATTGGAAAGTTTCTCAAATATGCATTACTAAGATTCGACGAGGACCTACCCTAGGTCGATGTGTGGGCAATTGGAACATAAAATAAAGACAACCAAAATTCGCAAATGCGAAATATTGCTGATAACAACCTTTAGTGCCGAAGGTGATAACCGCGATTGGCTGCAGATCCACGCCAATCACGTGCGTGACTTTACACAGCATGTCCCCATGCGATAAAGGCAATTTGGTTTTCAAAGTAATGGCCCAGCAACCAACAAACGCTTGATAAAGATTCACTGTAACCCATTCTCGAAAATGAATATGAGCAACAAGATGTCGAACATCTATACCAATAGACATACAATAATCAAGGAATGCTTGAGATGAGAATTATCAAAGATTACTGAGATTTAATTGTCTTGATAGGGTGATCGTGAATTGTGTTCCGAGTCTAATCTATTGAGCCAATAATTCAGCAAGTTACATTTTTATTAGAAAGAAGGCATATGAGACATCGAGTGGACGACTAATTAAAACCATAAAAATAACGGTGATCCACCGCTGTGGGTGAATAAGTCCACAAATATCCCTCAATGCGCCTTCTAGAAAAGCGATTCAAAAATAACCTTTGTAAAGATGGTCTAATAATGAATTTAGTTTTTGGAACAAGCGGAAGATAAGTATAAATCCATCAGTACCAAAATTTGTCTGCCATAATGGATTCATTATAATTTTGAACTATACAACGCATCATGGAAATTCCTGGATGCCCAAATCGTTCGTGCTAAAGTATAAATGCATTGAGTTATTGGAACTTTCCCCGTTCATGATAGCAAGATTCAATAGATCTTAATAGTTGTTTGATATAACCTACAAGATAGAAGGCAATTGTTCCAAGATACATTTTTGCCCATAAATAATAGAAGTAATGAGTAAATACTCATTTTCATCATACTCATGTTTCAATATGACATCCATTTCTGGATATCTTTGAAACTTGGCAAATTTCTACTAGATGGCGAGGGAATAAAGGGCATCTTCAATTTGGAACAGCAAGGTTTCTTTTTGGTAGAATAATGGTGGCTCTTCCTAGACTTTAATCACAGTCATCAGACCTCGAGATAGTATGAACATTAGATTGAGCTAATGTGAAGTTTGGAAAAGGCTTCTATCACGCAAGATCAGAGTTGTACGCCACAAGACATGCATCACCAACATGGTATATAATTGATCAATTTTGAGGAGGATTCATATATCTTTTAAAATAAAAACGAAATTTAAATAGAAAATCATAGTTCGCATTATAGATAACTGTATTGAAAAATAGTATGGAAAAGAAAACAACATAGAAAAGTAACAGGATAAATAACATAGAAAAGTAACAGGATAATCATATGTTTGAATCATAGCACATATTGCCATCCCCAATCAAATGGTCAATTTTTCCACTTAGATCTTCAAAAAATCATAAAACATCAAAATACTTCAAAAAGGTACTACACCATCATCATCAAAGAAAGGATCATCGATCCATAGTGTCTTTTCCAACAATAAAATTTGTCTTCCAGTTCTGTTTTGTCTTTTTCCTTTCATGGAGAGGCCCGATGCGTCAAATCTCAAATGTCATCGCACGACGTGTACGACCAATGACCTTTTCATCTCACATCTATAACATTCGGGCCATAAACCTTTTGCATGTACCGCTGCCTTCCGTAATTTTGCGTAATCCATTCAACCGTTGCTCGAGGTATCGCTCTCGTTTCAGATCATTATAATCACTCCCGATTCCAAGAATTGGAATATTAAGGCCGAGCGCCGATCCCGCAGATGCGTATTTCCTCTTGATTGTGTTTCCAGATTCAGTAGCATCCAAGTGGATTTTATTCAAGATCCAAGATAAATACTTCACTAAAAATAGGTAGCAAATTCGAATTTGGTGATATTGATTTCTTCTTTCTTGGCAGATCAAGTTTGAATAAAAAAAATCATACTATAAATTTTTCTTTTATGGGTTTCAATATTACAATCTCATAATCTTACAACAATATTTCAGTTTCAAAGCTATGATTATTTCACAAAGAGACAGATCGTTGAAAGGTAATTAAAGGTAAAATGAAATATACTTTCATGGCTATTATAATATCGGTCTGGCTTCAAAAGTTCCCCGGTTTGAGCTTTTGACTTTAGTGGATTGTTCGAGCTCTCAGGCTTGCCAACGTGTTATAAAATAGAAGAACAAGAGAGCGAGAGATATAGAAGAAACAGGGGAGAGATTTCTTATTCCTTCATGTGTATTGTGACTCATACAAAGACTCCCTATTTATGTGGTTTAATGTTATGAATACATTAATGTGTATATAAATACGTGAACTTTACACATCCGTAACTCCATATACATCAATGTATATCCACGTACCCTATTATATTACTGTTGATTACTGAGATTATAATATCCATAATATTGTTCATAATAAAATGCATGCAGAGAAAATATCAAAGCTACCACCAACGGTGGTAGCCACGTGGTTGGTTATTAATTTAGGAAAGGCCACGTATTGTTAACTTAATGAGGTTATAAAACATCATTAATGGGAAAATATCATAGCTACCACCAGAGGTGGTAACCCAATGAAAGTGTTGGTTAATTATGTAAAAATATATGTATATATATATATATATATTTGATTTTAGGTTATAAAACATTTTAAGGAAAAATGTTCTTTAATTAAATTTTTTTAAAATAATTTAGAGTAATTTTTTAGAATATTATAAAATATATAAAAAAAAATTAGTCCTAATATATTAACATAAAATAAATAAAACAATTTTTCTACATCCCAAATTTAATATAAAATTTTATTCCTCAAAAGTTTTAAAATAAGTTAAAAATTATTTTTAAACTAAAAAATATGATCATGTTCCAAGTATAATGTGGAGAATATATATATATATATATATATATATATATAGAAAAGTTATATATATATATATATATATATACATATATATTAAGTAATTAATAATACCTTTTATTTAAATTGAAGTTTACTTATATACTTATTGTTCTGAATTGAAGTTTATTATTATGATTTCAAAAAAATTTAGAGTTTTTCATCAATTGTTTTTATGAATCATAAAAATAATTTTACTTTAATAAACAACATAAATATAATAAATAACTATACTTTCAAAATAATCTTGATATGTAAGATTAAATATATTTTAAATTTTAATATTAAAATTTATGTAAAAATATTCATCGATATATCCAGAAAATCCAAGATCACATATCCATCAAAACCGATATTTTCATCATTGGAAAAGAAAAGTTTGTAAGAATTTTTAAAAATTTCATGAATCAATACTCATCATAAATGCTTACTTTGAAATTTATGTCTCATTCCATTATTTTATAATCTTTTAATAACATATTTGTTTAACCAATGATGCAGTAATTAATCCTCTATTAACATTGCTTTCAAATCCATGGATTTCAAATTTCTTCAAGTTCATTAAACTTCTCTATAGATAGAGAACTTAAAATTGGTTCAATATATATATTTATATATACCATTCACCATAAATGGTGATTGTAAAATTATGTAGCATATGTATTTTTTTTTAAGAGAAAAAATCAAACTAAAAATACATCGATAGAAACATATAACTAAAATCGTTAAAAACCATAAATGATAAAACAACATCCAGGTTGTTAAATAACCAACTCTCCTAAAAACTCCAGCTTATAGGATTTCAATCTAACATGGATATCAAGCTTTACACCCCCCACTCATGTGCAAGCGGGTCTATACCCGACACGTGGAGAGTCAGAGTCTATTATGCACTTTCAAATCAACATACTGGGATCAAATACTCAAATTTGCAAGGAGAGGGTTTGAACATAGGACCTCTTGTCAAACCAAGTTCTGATACCATGTTAAATGACTAACTTTCCGAAGAGATCAAGCTTGTAGGATTTTAATTTAACATGAATATCCTGCTTCACAATAGCATAATGAATCGACTCAAAGTTTATACATTTGATAGTTGAGTCTACATATATGATATTACTATTGTGATTAGAATATCTATAACTCTAGTTCTGCAACATATCGACAATCATTGATTTGATTTATTGTCTTATCTATTTTGCTCGTCTGAATCGCTTCAACACAAATAAACGTTACACCACGATGACGAAAACTAAAACGTCGTACTGAGACGACACAACCACCCAATCGCGACCAAGATCGAGCAACAACCATGTAATGAAAGCGATGACAATCACATACGCATCGGCTAGCAACGACAATCACATGCGCATCTAAGGCTTACTAACAAACTCATGAAACAAAATAAAACTCAGACGGTGAACGACCACTTTATTAAGAAAGAAAATGGAAAGAGGTGTAGATAAGTGATTTTATGCCAAGAATGACAAAAAAATCATCTCTCATTCCTTAAAGAAAAAGGCTAGTAGAAAAAAAGTTGAAAGAAAAAGAGACTAGGGTTGATTTGCATATATATGTAGTATATGTATTTGACAATATAGCGATTGAACTTTCGGTAAATCATTATTTTACTAAATGAATTTAAATTGGAAAGTATTTTTTAGAGTTTTACAAGACATTTGTTATGGATTTTTTTAAGTAGATGTGACTTTTTATAGAGTTTAATAGATTTTTAAAAACTTTTGTAGACTTTTTGTAGAGTTCGTAATTTTATGTATGACTTCCATAAACTTTTATTTTAAAAGATTTTTGTGGACCTTGTAAATTTATGGATAACATTCATAGACTTTTATATTAAAAATTTATAGACTTTGCAGACTTTTTGAGATATTGATAGGATTTTTTTTAACTTTAAATAAAGAGTAATAAATTCAAGATTTCTAATAAAAATAAATAAAATGTAGTCATTCTTCCAAAACCCTCGCCGCCTCTCTCTCTCATCTTATTCTTTTTTGCCTCTTTTTCCTTAAGTAAGGAAGTGATTTTAGGTCATTCTTGGTCAGAAATCATTCATCTACATCTCTTTCTACCTTTTTTTTTTCAATAAAATGATTATTCCATAAAAAAAAATGAATTTTTAATTTTTTTCGTGTTTTTGTCATAGTCTTGTACGAGGTGTTTGTGTGTCATCTTATGCGGTGGCGATTTGTGTCATCTTAATATGACGATTTGGTTTTCGTCGTCTTGTTGCGGCGCATTCTTGTGTGTGAGTGATTTGAAAGACAAAACATATTCGATTAGGTAAAGACATTAAATCAAATCATGGTTATCAATATGTTGCATAATTTGAGTCATTGGTATTCTAGTCATCATAAAATTATCAAATCGTAGTGCTGGAGCCATTCATGTGCGTTAACCCGAACGCTGCGCCATCTTTTGTAGCTTTAATAATTTCGCTTTTGCCTTATCAACGTATTATTAGTTCGAATGTGTCAAACCACTCTCATTTTCAAAAATAAAATAATTAAAAGTAAAATATTTTAATGAATAATTTATGTTAAAATACTCAAAGTATGAAGAAGGCATTTGGGATTTAAAAATATAATATTCAATATTCGTATGGTCAAGACTGCCCACAACCATTACCTATAAAATCATTACCTACTAGGTCTCAACAATTGGTCTAATGTCCTCATTTTCCATTGGAAATTTATCTACCTCGTTTTATACCTGAAATTTATCTAAATACTAATCCTTTGAATAGGTTGAATAAATAAAATTTTCTTTAAATCCCATTTCTCAATATAAATTTTCTTATCTAAGACACTATAAAAATAAATTTTTATTTATTAGTTTATATAATTTATTTCATCTCAAATTCTTCCAATTTCACCGACAGAATTCAAATTCCAATTTATTGAAAAGGGCAAAATCGTAATTTTGGTTACAAAATTGTAATTTCGCTAAAAATCCTAATTTATTCTCAGATCTCAGACGACGAACTGATTTCACCGTTTAATCGCCTCAAATCTAATCGCACGCAAATTTAATTCGGCATACCGGCTGGCACGTTTTTTCGAGGCATCACATTTCGAGCTGTAACCATTTTTCGGCGCAACGAAAGTCACATATAATACGACTACGTGCTATGTTTACATTTAATGTATAAACGCATTTAAAACGACGTCAGAGAGAATATTTAATATCAAACTGGAAAACAGTCGACATAAACGCTTATTTCTTGAATGTTTATTAGAAAGACAAAAACACAAATAGTGTTTGTCTCCTTCCTTCAAAAACAAAGCAAAAACGTGAATTGAAAGAGAAAGATGCAGAAGCAAAATGGAGTTTTTTTTTAGAGAGAGAGAGTGAAGCTTTTAAATAGATCGGCGATCCCACCTCATCGCGAATCTTCGACAAGAGAAAAGTCAGTTTACGTAGAGCGAAGTTACGCAAGGATAATTTGATTTGAGGAGTTTTGACAACCTGAGGTAGTGTTTTCTCCCACTTTATTTTACATTATTTGTTTTTCAATGTTTTGCTGGTAGGAGGCTCAACAACAAGTTTGATCTGGCCCCAAAACTTGGGACCTAATTGATATTATTTTTAGGAGCCATGGTGCAGCTCAGAATCGCTTTTAGGGTCAGTTTGGGTTGGTTAATTTTGAAAATTGTGAAATAAATCATGTATTGATCGAACGAGGCCGAAATGGCTGAAACCCTGCTCATAAAGTGGAACTTCACGATTTAGATTTTCCCGAATATAAACGAGTTTCACTATTCTAGATCTGTCTTTACAAAATAAATTTTGTGAATTAATGTGTTTGGTCGAAAGGATTTAAGTCGACTGGTCAGATTTTGATCATTGTACCTACGAAAGCTAATTTTGATGTGATGAAATGCGTAATTACATAACACATTGTGTGATTTGAATTTTATTTGAATATATGGCTGTTTATATTTACATGCATAGATCAGAATGGAATCAAGATCGCATTCCATATGCACCTATGAGCACCCTAGACAGGGAGGAGTGCACAGATGAGTCTAGAAAATGGTTCTGGAGGGTTGTCTAAATGTCACCATCTGGAGGGTAGTCCAAACTAAAAATATCAATCATCGGACGGTCTGATAAGCATCGAAGGGTAGTCCACAATAATATCAATCGCCTGAGACGCACCCATAATTGATATATATATATATACACTGTGAGGATTGTCCACAAACAAAATAATAATTCTCATACAAGGCTTAGGCGAGTGTAAAGGAGTCTATGAGGACTCCTAGGTACAAGATGACGGTTAGACATTCAAGCAGATCATGCATTTGCTTGAATGTGTGTTTATTTGAAGACACTGGGACTTTGAGTTATGAGCACCACTTAGGTGATTCCACCATCGAGCATTAGCTCACCCATTGAGGATACCATTTTACAAAAGTGCTGTGGAGCGGGCGAGGGACTTACCATTCCTAGAGACAGAGGTTTGTGGAAGAAATGATCGTGGCTTTAGTTGGTGATGTATTACATGTATTAGAATTGTTTTAATTTTAATATATGTTTAGTAAGAATAAAATTTGAAACTTGAACTTATGGTTGGATAGTTTGGATATATATATATATATATATATATATATATATATATATATATATATATATATATATTGAGTTAGAGATGGTTTATGGTTTCTGGGCGGACCGCTTTCTTTAATCATAGGTCGTTATATTGACCGTTTGATGTGTTTTACGCAGGCCAGGGATTTTAAGCCCAGCTGCATAAAGAAGACTTCACCATTTTCGTGAAATGCTCTGGTCGCCTCGACATTCACGAGTATTCCGCGTTGACAGTAGTCAACGGACCGGGTTCGGGGGCCAAGGCCTTGGTATCAGCCAGGTATACGAGTACCAGCTGCAGGATTTGAGCTTAGGCCATAGTATTTGAAAGAACATCACCACTGCCAGTGGTCTGACAACAAGCTTTAGGTATGAGATTACCTAGGAAATCACGTAATAGAACACCGCATGCATGGTGTTTATGCATGACGCGTATATAATATGAGTTATGTTATTTTGAATGATGTTTATAACATGGTTTGTGATATGTTATGATGTTTGGGTGTTTAGGTAATTAGCACTTATTATGTTGGAAAACAAATCTTAGGAGTTTACAATGTGTAAACTGGAAATGAAATAAATTGTAATCAATTTATTTGATTTATTGGATGACAAAATAGAAATTTTAATAAAATTTTAAGGTGTTAGAATATTTTGAGAGTTTTACTGTGAGTAAAACTGGAAAAGGAAACTAAATAGAAATAAATTAAGTTCAATTTATTTGGTTTTGTAGAATAATGAGATTTTAATAAAAATTATATTGAACACTAGTTTAGAGTTGGATCATAGAGGTAGTTTTATAAATTTGGAGACAATTTGATCTTAATAAAGAAATAAATAAAAATAAATTTTATAAATTAATTTGGTTTAGAGGTGAAGCAACATTTTTTTTAAGGTTTTATGTTGTAAAATTGAAGAAATTGAATAGAATAAATTTATAAATTTATTTTGAAAGATTTAGAGAAACAAAAAATATAGAAAGAGAGTTTTTTTTGTATCTTCCAATAGCGGGAAGAAACAGAAAAAAAAAGTGAAAGGTTCAAAGATTTTACAACAGAAACTAAGAAAATAATTCCTTTATAAGTTGTTTTGGTGTACTGGAGAATGAAAAAAAGATCAAATAAATAAACTTTACTTATTTATTTGATGTATTGAGAATAATGAATATATATATATATATATATATATATATATATATATATATATATATATATATATATATATATATATATATATATTTTAAGTAAATTTTGTTCCAAGAGTAGTAAAGGGAAACATGGATATGTTGGATGTTTTTAAATTAGCTTAAAATAATTGGAAAAAAAGGAAAAAAATTAAATATTAAAAATAAAATAAAATAAAATTTGACAAAATTTTCAAAAAATAAAATTTTCAAAACGGAATTTTTGCCTATAAAATGTTTTAATGCATATCTTACTGCCTCACTCACCCGTAAAATGCAAGGACAATGTGTATACACTGATTTATGTGTATGAATAGTGTTTCGGGGCTGTGTTTATGCCTTAGAGATATTGTATTGAGATTTAATCCTGCTAATCAACTGATAGATGGCTAGCCTGGCTGACTGGTGACATGCAGGGTGTCCATACTGGTAATCGGTCGCACCAGCCAGTGTTTTATCAAGAGCTACCTGAGGGTCGAGGTATTACAGCAACCGCACCATGCGCCCCAGATAACGCGTAGAGCAGGATCTTGAACCTCCAGTTTAGGCGATCATCCCTCCGACATTCATCTGGGAGGAGGTCCGATGGTGGCGCATCATTGGTTCATACATCGAGAAGGTGGCTGTGAGGCTATGGAGATTGTCTCCACACTGTCAGATTAGACTAGTCAGGGTTCCAAATAGATGAGGCCCATATATGGTGGAAATGGGCAAGGACCTCTAGTGAACTTAGAGAAGTCTTTGTACGTGAGCTCCCCAGATTAGGCGAGAATAGGATGATATGTCGAGGTTGCAGTTGGAGATCCTTGATTCCTACTCCATATGGACTCCATAGATCATGATTACGTCGTGAGTTCAGCGTCATCCTAGTGGATGGATCGCCGACAAACTTTGACAGTATCGGCATCGATTGTGGTTTTAGAGGGCCACCGCCACACTTCGTGATCGTGTGTACCGTAGGGACAAGCATGATATTTTGCTTTCAGATAGTATACGAACCAAGTACGTGACGTTAGCGGTTGGCTAGCGAGTCTGATCGGAGGACACCTAAGGGAGACCAGATCGATCACTTAGAGAAAGGGAATATGTGGATGTTTTTCCAGATGAGGTACCTGGACAACCTCCACAGAGGGTTGTAGACTCAGATGAAATTTGCATCCCGTACTTCACCGATCTGTATGATTCGCATCGATGGCACCAGCTGATTAGAACTCGTGAGTCCAAATCACAAAGGAGTTACCGACCAGTGGTTTATTTGGGATCGAGCACCACCTGCTGGGCACTCCTGGCTTATTGTGAAGGAATAAGAAGACCCTTCGACCGTGAATACTACAAAGTGCTTGAACAAAGGTTATAATCAAAGAATCAAATTTTAATACCGAGATCGACGATTTGTTTGATCGGGCTGAGAGGAGCTGAGTCTACTCCAAGATAGACCTTCGCACTTGTTACCTTCGCTGAGTTGGTGAGGATGGCATATCCCTTGAGACAAATAAGCAGATGCTAAGCATGGGCACTTTGAGTTTTACGCGACGCTCGATTTATAAACGCACAAAGAAGATTCATGGATCTCATGCATAGGATATATTCCAACTTCTATTAGATCAATTTGGTCGGAGTCTTGTGGATTTATTACTTGATCTACTCAAATGGCGGGAGCAATGAGTATCACTCAAGGATCAAGCTACGCTTGTCATGTTCGCCAGCCGTGACGCTGCCCGCAAGTGCCAGCTTTGGCTTACCGAGGTGAGATTTTTAGACACGCGGTGTCAGATCAGAGTGTCGCGAACAGAGAAGGCCGAGGCAGTGATGAGTCGAGAGACCGGTCGTCAATTCCGCAAAGATACGTGAGTCGATTGGCTTCGCACACAGAGATCTCGAGAATAAATAGTTGTCCATTCGCAAGATCGATTTCGCCTTAATGGACATAGACTCCATGTATATTAGGAGCCCACTCCACCATAGAGAGAGATCGGAGATGCCTGAGCACTCCTGGATGCGTAAGTGTTGTAGCAAGAGGAGGATCAACCTTCAGTTCTGCAGCAGGCAAAAGACTCTAGCTCACACGAGTTTCGCACTGTGCAGGCTGCATCAAAACAGATTGATCGTCGCAGATGTGGATCCTGGTGATCTCAGACAAGAATCTGAAGTTAACTTAGAGAAATGGTGGAGAGATACTTCTGCCTCATTCCTCCACACCTTGTAAGGGTCGATGAACTGGGCGTAGTTTCGTGGGCAAAGCAGCAAGCACTCAAGAAGACGTATAGGGCCGTAGGGGCCGTAGTGTGGTCAGAGGTCGTGACGTATCAGGCTGCGCAAATGGGAAGGTAGAGCGGACCTTAGAGTTAAAACCTAATACAGCTGACGTCAGTTGAGATGAGTTGACAACATAGGGTTGTTGATTAGTGCCTGCAAGTGCGATTTTGGAGCCCTATCCAAGATAGGTTTTGAGTGCTTTTGCGCATTAATCATATCAATTAAGCCACTGATGTGTGTCCACTTAGTTCCAATTAGCACTATTTCGAGCTTGTTTTTGCCATTGTGTATTTTTGAGTACTCGGTCATTTAGTTCAAGTCTGACAAGATATGTACCGGTCGTTTCAGGAATCGCAGTAGTATTTTCAATATCAAAAATATCAAAATCGCTGTGGAATTGAAGGCAACCGACGAAGAAGAAGTGCAAAGAAGCGCAATGGGATGCAATAACTAGATCGTATGAATTTTCACATGTCATAAATTTTCAGCAGATCGCGAAAAATTTCATAATCATGAATGCTAAAATTTTCAGAACTTCATAAATTCGGGAAATTTCCCGCTAGTTAGCGAAATTTCGCCCAGCTAAATTATCAGGCTTCCAGCTTAAATTAATCACCGCTATCTCACATATTTTTGCTAGGCTAATAATATCAGATGAATAAATTTCACTATTATCTCTCGTGAATTTCGCTAGTTAATGTAAATTTCGCTAGGTTAATGTAAATTTTCGCCAGTATAACAAATCCTCCCGCGATAGCTTAAAATGGTCGGCCGATTTTTTAAAAGATGATGTCAATCACTCCGCGCTTTTGGTGTATTACCACTTTGGTCTCCTTGTAGTTTCTAATATTTTAGGCATTCTCTTGTATTTTCACACTTGGTGGACTATATAAACCCCCATAATCTGTAACCCTAGGCAATTTTAGCAAAGAATTTTTCATTTTTATAAAATTTCAATAAAGCCATTTTAGTGTTTCATTTGCTTCTTCTCTCCTCTTTCTTTCATTGAAGCCGCAAACACAACCCTCAGGATGACAACTCATTGATGTCGCTTTGGCCTCTTGAATATGAGGGTGGCCAGCCATTTTAGTGGCTACCGCAGTTGTCCTCATGCCGTAACAGTTCTGTGCACGCATTTATGGTTCCCAACTTTCCAAACCAGTCAATGCCATTTAATGTCCTACTCCGTCAATATCAAGATAGCTGACTTTCATGGCATTCTTAATGCCAGATGACCGATATCCTTATGTCATTTACGAGCCACCAGGAGGTCAATGCTGGGGTTTTAAATCGAATGACTTCTTTGATGTATGGCATCAAAAGTTTTACCAAATAGAAAGTGTTATATAGTGCTGAAGTTTTATAGTTAAACAAAGATCCGAAGTACGCTTTTAATTATATGAGCCACTGGCCATAATACGAGACAGACCCGAGGATACTACATTCCCCCATGTCATCAAGCTAGTGACCCAAACCTTCAAAGTTACCATTCACTTCATTTTCGCCTCATTACGCTGGGGTCAAGAATCCAAAACACTCCACCGTTTTGAAACAAATCCACAAATCCAAACAAAAAGCCTCACCATTTTCAAACACTTATGCAGCCATTCATAGATGAAAACTCATCCCCCCTCGTGTTCACCTGGGATCGCTATGCCGCAAAGAGCTCGACTACTAAGTAGGAGGAACATAGAAATGAATCTTTGCCGATTCCGCCACCCTACCGTGGCACTTAATCAAACGGCGTCGCCGGGATGGTGCCGAAATCACGCTGGATGAGTTGATGTGTGTACTCAGAATCCACATTACGCTTCGTCGCGACCTTTAGTTCTTTTTGAACAAGTGCGCAGCAACGCAGTTTTCTTCACTCGCGTCATCGCGACTGCTTGTTTCTTGGCGCCGCTTGTTCTAACTAACACCGACTTTTTAGCAAGCGCTGTTCAGGTTTTCGCCGCCTTCATTTGTAACAGGTTTACGCACCGATAGAGACAATTCAATAGATCGCAGCGAATCAGTACACCATGAAACAAAAGTCATAAATCAACAAATACAAGGAAAATACGTGATCCTCTGACCAAGAACAAACAAAGTCACTCTGCACCAGCTGAATCCAACAACATACAAGTCAATGAGGGAACACATACACCCTCTGAAGAGTTACTCCTCCGCAGATCATACCTCTCGAAGGCGTGTTGGTGACCTCATTCAAGGCCCCCGCTTCCCACTTTTCACTGTGATGGGAGAATGAAAATCCATATTTGCATATAAGGGATTTTTGAGGAGGTGTGCAATTACTTTTAAGGAGGGCATAACCGATATGGACGGTTCAAGCCAAAGCATCGGCCAATCGGGCGATACAAAAATTGCCTAATTCACCGGGTGCTTCCAGAACTACCGGGAATTGGTCACTCGCCGAATTCTGAAGAAATTCTTCGCACTACAAAGACCAACAATGAAGAGACAGATCTACACCTACTCACTTTTCACAACAGCAGAAGTTTTATCGTTGTCGGGAAAGATTCATTGAGACCATTAATATGTCACAATTCATGGTTTTTGACATGATGCTAGTGAACCATTTTTATGATGCATGTCTCCCACCATGAAGCAACTATCGAGACCATAAAGTGAAAACTTTTTGAGCAAAAAACCAGACTTGCGCCATGACTTTGAACTATGGCCGAAACCAAAGCAATGGGATGAACCAACCAAGGAAGGCGAGATCAAAGCCTTCGAACCACCCGAGAGCATTTATGCACTTTCTCCGAAGACACGTAGATAGAAAGCAAATTGACCACTTTAATTTAAGGTCGAGGGATTTGAAATGAGAAGCTAAAGACGAAATGCAAGTAAAGAAATGAGTTGTCTCAAGATCTCATCTAGCCAGGTTGACATTTACAAATAGTCATGCGTGAGCACGCCAAGAGCGCCCATGCCCTAAATCTCAAAATAATCCACCCATAGATGCTCATATGGTAACACCTATAACCCTAACCGGAGAAATCATCCAAACCTCATGGGAAGCCAAAACTCCCCGTGATATGTCCCTCTCCCCAGAGAACAAGAAAGCAAGCTGGCTCCACTTCAATACAACAAAGAAGATACTCCAAATATCTTCCCCGCCGAAAGGTGCGATCCCGAATTTAAGCAAAGTATAGCACGCCAGAGAAGAACAAAAGGTACCGAATGTCCGTACTAACCTAAAAATTGAAGCAAAGAATATTCACTCAATGAAACTGGACAATATGCACTTCGAGATTTCGCGTTGTTTAACCAGCGCAGATTCGCCGTAAAAGGGAAGGTTCTCTCCCCAAATACATCAACAAAGAAAAGAGTGCATGAAGTAGGCTCAACCGAGGATCCAAATGCAAGAATTGATGAAATGAAGGCAGTGGTGACTTTAAGAAGTGGTAAAGAACTGGGACCAATAGTCCCAACTCTAGCCAAATCAGCCCCCACAGTAGCTGACCCGCCACAAGAAGATCGGGCCAAGAATGTAGAGAGGAGGTGAAGAACTGCGGTACCCTCCATTCCCACAAAGCCTCCGAAAAAGAAAAAGCCCGTTAACCAAACAGAAAATGCTGAGGCTTTCATACAGTAAAGTCAACATTCCTCTCCCCTTTACATGATCAAACAAGTCCCCACCTATGTACTCAAAGACTTAGCAGACGGTGAAGAGGGTTTAATGTAAACAAGAAAGTTTTCCGACCGAAAGTGAGTGCTATTATTGAGTGCAAGACTCCTGTGAAATATAAAGACCCGGATGTCCCCACAATCTCTGCTAATATCGAGGCATTAGCTGAGAAAGCACCGTTACCAGGTTAGTGTGAACCCGCGCCGTATTCCATGTACAAGCAATTTGGCTCAGAGCTTTTAAACCCACGTCCATCACAATCAAGTTTACTAGCCGACAGTCTATTAAGATACCAGTGGGACCATCGAGATTTGTTAATACAAGTATTTATTCTACTACCCAAATGGGATTTGTCAGATTTGACACGAGCTTCTGGTATAAGGAACCAATCATGTGCCCATCATATTTGGGAGACCATTTTCGCTACTAATGCCATAATAACCGGCCTAATGGAGTTATGCAACTCACATATGGGAACATGACTCTAACTCAATATCTTTCATCCGAAAGCAGTTATTATATGCACCCGTGAGGAAGATGATCGTGAAGAAGTCCGGTATGAGACGCACCAACGCTAACGAGCAGCAAGTGCGAGATGGCAACCCCGCAGTTATCTCGAGTGCCTTCGGATACCAACAGAACTCTCAAAGCATGAAGCAAGATGGTGGTCGAGGAGAAAAATAGAAATCCTACTCTATTAATCAGACGAACCAACTAATCCCACCGCTAGAACTCAAACCTCCCGCCGAGCTGCCGGGCATGCATTCCTCGAAGAAAATGGGCAAGGTCCGGCCAGGATTTCATCACCGCTGACCACTTCACAAGAGAAAGAATAACCTCACGCACCTTCTCAAAAGGAATAAGCAAGCACGGGTGGAAAATTCGACAGTGCGCATAAACTCCAAAGAATTCGCACCCATCACATTTACCTAGAAGAGGAGTCTAAGGTCATAGTACCACGAGGCCGAACCCCCACCCGTTGTGAAGTGGGCCAGACAGGTCCCGACCATTCCGCCAGACACGCACCCCATTTTCGATAGCACTGGGTGAGCTTCCAACTCAGCGGTGCCTCAAGAAGTCGGGAGTGACAACTGTGAAAATGAAAAGGGTGAAGAATCGGTTTTACCCACTACTACCTGGGTTGAGAGTGTGCATAGATTATGAGGCTCAACGAGGTAACAAGAAAGACATCACTTCCCGTTGCCATTCATCGATCACCCTTGGAGGGTTTCCCTGACACCCATTCTATTGTTGGATGGGTATTCAGGTATTTCCGCATAGAGATCGCCTGCAGGATCGTGAAAAGACCACTTTCACTGGTCTATTCGGGTGTACATATGTTTATGAGGATGCCTTTGTCTTTGCAAACGCCCCACCACTCAGGCATGTATGCTTAGCATGTTCAGCCATATGGCGAGCAAGATAATGGAAGTATACACGGATGACATCACCGATATGGGGCGATTTGAGGAATGTCCGACTAATCCTGAGGCCATCCCGAAAAGGTGCATAGAGAAGAACCTCGCGTTTAACTCGGGAGAAGCGCCATTTTATGGTTAACCAAGGAATTGCATTAGGCACATTATTTCCAAATAGGGAATAGAAGTCGATAGCTAAAGATTGAACTTATTTCCAAATCGCCGCCTCAACGATCGTAAAAACAAGCAGTAATTCTCGGGTCATGCAGTTTACAGAAGATTCATTAAAGACTTCTCGAAGATTGCTAACCCATGTACAAGCTCCTGTGAGAAAGATGCCAAATTTGTTCGGGAGAAAGAATGCCGAGAGCTACACCGAATCCCATTTGACCATCGCCTAATACCCGAGCACCTAACTCCCGCAGCACACTTGGTTAGCGTGATGCCAAAGGATTCAAGCATTTCCGCGCGCCGCTTCGGGCCAAAAGAGAAGACGTGGAAACCTACGTGAAGCCTATTATGCAAGCAAAACCTGAATGAAGCACAAAGGAATTATACTACTACAGAAGGAATTGTCGGGCAAAGTGTCTATGCTTTAGACAAATTTCTTCGAAAGCATACTGGCTCGTCTGGCTATAGTCATTTACGACCATTCCGCTTGAAGTATCTCCCCACTACAAAATGCGAAAGCAAGGCTCATCCGATGGGTTCTTTATCAGAGTTTAACTTGCAAATTAAAGACAAGAAGTGGAGCAGTAGAATGTAGTGGCAGATCATCTTTCAAGGTTAACAATAGCCCATGACACTCATAGCCCACCCATCACGAGATGAATTCGAAGAATCCCTAATGCAATAGAAAAGCTCCCCAGATGCTCACATTGCCACTTCCGCCACAGCAGAAATCCCATCGAAAGTGGAAAGAATCATGATAGAAGGTATTTTTGCAAGATCCATTCCTATTATCGGGAAGAACCCTTCTTGTTCAAATATCGCGGCGCATCAAATAATCGTAGCGCGTGCCGGCGAGAACAAATAGGAACTCGGAGCCACCGCCATGAGTGCCTGTGGTGGTCATTTTGCTTCCCAAAAGACAGCGATGAAGGTGCTGCAGTCTGTTTCTACCGCCTCGCTCAAGGAAGCACACCAAATGTGCCATGTATGATAGGTAGATGCCAAAGACGTGAAGTCAGTTTCTCGCGTCACATGATGCCCTTTCAACCCACTCTAGTCGAGCTATTCGATGTGTGGGGCATCGATTTTTATGGGACCTTTTCCCACGTCGTATGGGTCATACGCATTTTAAGGGGTGTACTCATGTGTCTACGGGCCGGGCTAATCCTCAGAAAAACCAATGACCACAGAGTGGTGCTTAAATTCTGAAAGCAAACATCTTTTCTAGGTTCTGGTGCCAAAGGTCATTATTAGCTTATGGAGGTTCACATTTCGCAACAAAACCTTTGAAAACCTCATGGCTAAATATGGTGTGAAAACATGTAGTGAACAATTTCTTACCATCTCAAACAAAGGGGTCAAGTGGAACTTCAACAGAGAGATTAAGACCATTCTGATGAAAGTGGTAATACAGTCGCAAAAGACCGTCCATCAAACCGATCGATTCGTCAGGGGCCTACTGCACGCCTTTCAAGACAACTGAACGCCCCTTCTGCTGGTCTATGGTAAAGCGTGTCACCTTCCAAAGGAGATCATCATAAGGTACGCGCAATAAAAACTCGAACCCGGATCTAACCAGTACTTTAATCAAGAGATTCCGATCTCAATGAGTCGAAGAAAATACTAAATGACGCCTACTTGAATTCAAGATTGCAAAGGAAAGATCAAAAAATGGCATGACCAAACGATACTGGAAGAATTTCAAATGAGGGGACCAAGTCCTCCTGTACGACTCCAAACTCCATCTATTTCCGCAAGCTCAAGTCGCGATGGACGGTCCATTCATCGTTCGCCAGACATACCCTTAATGGTTCAACACGACCTACTCGATCCAAATGATGATGTAAGGATCGTGAGTCAATGGACAAAGGGTGAAGCTCCTATATTGTTCGGCCAGACCGTCAGGAGGAAATTCTCCGGGCTTCGACCTCCCCGGAACTCTACAACACCACATGCTCCGGGTGGCTATCGCTGTCTCCAGCAAACAATCGCTCTCATCTAGTTTCGATTAAATTTCCTTTGCTTCTAAAATTCAGGGTAGCAATCGTGAAGTTGACATTTGATTTCCTTTGCTGGCAAATAAGAATAATTCTAACAAATGGAAATGCCCTTCTCCAAACCCATCATGATCAGGTGGTACATCTCATCCATTAGTTTTGCATTCCATGCCGCCACTTCATTTTTCTGTCTTTAAATCATTTTTTGCGGCTCTCCATTTCAGGTACTACTTTTCTTCAATCGACAATCGCCTTTAATCGACAATCGAATTGCCTTTAATCGGGAGAATTGAAAACCCCGTTGTTGCCTTAATGTTAGAACAATTCCACGCATGATTTAGCTTTGAACAATTGAGATTTCGCGTATTTCAACCTCAACATTCTCAGCTAATTCACACACCGCACACCGTATCGTACTCATTGGGGGCCGCAAATTATACTCTTTTCGCCTCGCAAAGCCTACTTCAGACATGTTGACAATCCGTACAGGTTAGTATTACTCATATGAAGACCAATGTAGTCTTCCTAAAAAGGAAAAGAAAAAGCAAAAAGAAAAAGAAAAGAAGAAAAAGAAAAATAAAGTCGTGGAAGCTTCGCTTTGAAACCCGAATACTGGCCCGAGGGGGCATAAGGCGAAGCCTCGGGAGCCCGATGCCCTGCCTGAAGGCCGTCGGGAGTCATCGACTTAGTGTTCGGTTGGCTTACGGGTGGATGCGGAGTTTAGCGATTGAAGGTGCTTTAATTCTCAAACGCCGAGTCCGGGGCGAAGCCCAAGAGCTCTGCGGGTCACGTGATCCTTTCGCTTCGATGCCCAAACCCACCGTCAGAGTCATCGGTGGACCGTTACACCCGACTTTGGTGAAGCTCAGTTTTAGCATCGCACCCTACATTATAATCGATAAGGAAATAAGTGTAACTAATCCTATTTAGGTTGTTCGCCAGCTTTTAAGGCCATACAAGAATGGTGTTTGGGGAGGAATAATTTTGCAATTATCGTCTAATCCGTTACATTAGGAATCATTAGATTTCGTGGAAATTCAAAGTCGATTTCCTCAGATCCGACGCCTAAACTTACCTCAAGTATGGTTTCTGCCTCTCATGCTCGCTTTTCTTACAGGTGTAAATTGTTCATTTTAAAGGTAATGTTTATCTCGTACATACACTCTTTCGAACTATATATATATATACTTTTTGTGAAAAATCACAAAGATATTCCATTTTTGTTTTAGCATTGCCAAGGACTAGCAACGTGCTCGTTGCTGAGTGGTGCGATTAGTGCCCAAAATGCTTATTCGTACTCTATCTAAGATAGTTTTGAGTGCTTTTGCGCACTAATCATATCAATTAAGCCAATTGATGTGTGCAAAGTCCACTTAGTTCGCACTAATGCCGCTTCGGTGCTTGTTTCGTTACTTGCATTTTCGAAAGTACCTCGTCATTTAGAAGTTCAAGTCCGACGTGAAAGATATGTACCGACGCCGATGAATCATGGTATTTTCTACCATCAAAATATCAAAATTCGCAGGAATCAAGGCAACCGATGAAGAAGAAGCAGCAAAGGATGCGTAGCCGATCGTATGCGTGAATTTTCGCTATGGCCGCGAAATTTCGCTAGACTGCGAAAATTTCGCACCATACCGAAAATTTCGCAATCCCAATAGTTCTTCACTTCTAGGGTTAGCCAAATTTCGTCATCTAGCCAAATCTCACTCGTGCCTAGCTTAAATTAATCAATTTCGCTTATCTCATTTTTTTCTCGCTAGGTTGCGAATTTGGGCTAGCTAGCGAAAGACCATCAGAGATAGCGAAATTTCTCAATTTCGCTATCTCGTAGAATTCACAAAGATACTCTGTTAGGTTAGCTAAATTTTCGCTATACTAGCTAAATCCTCCCGCAGATACGAAAAATGGCTGCCCCGTGATTTCAGATATTTGATGCCAAACGATCATATGGTGTATTACCACTTTCGTCTTTGGTAGTTTCTCAATATTTTAGGCATTCTTGTATTTTCACACTCAGACTATAAACCCCCTGATAATTCAGAACCCTAGTACTCGGGCAAAGACTTTTCATTTTTATAAAATTCTTACATCTTTCATTTTGGGGTTTCTCTGCTTCCTCTTCTCTCCTCTTTCTTTCATTTCTGTGCCGCTAAACACAACTTTCGAGGATGACAACTCAAGGATGCTTCTGGCCAAGCCTCATACTGAATATGAGGGTGGCTAGCTTCGCTTGGGGTGGGCTACCGCAGTCGTCTCTCATGTCAGAATGTTCCGTGTATCGCATTTATGGTTCCCAACTTTCCAAACTGTGGTTTAATGCCATTTAACGCCCTACCTTGGTCAATACTTGTCATGTGCAAAGCAGTTTCCAAGGCATTCTTAATGCCGATGCAATCGATATCCTTTAGACGCCATTTACGCATTCTAATCGCGAGGAGGTCGGGGAATGCCAGGTTTTAAACCTAACGACTTTGATGCATAATACCGGTAAGCCGACTCAATAGGAGTGGTTATAGGTTAGGGTTCTTTATAGTTAAACAAAGATCCTACATGGGCTTTAACTATATGTGTTACTTCAAGATAATACGAGGATATGACCCGAGGATACTTGTTACCCCCATGTCATCAAGCTAGTGACCCAAACCTTCAAAGTTACCATTTCACACTTCATTTTCGCCATTACAAGCACAAGAACCAAACAACTCCTAATCGTTAAACAAATCCACAAATCCAAACAAAGCTCTCACCATTTTCAAACACTTACGCAAGTCATTCATAGATGAAAAACCCATCCCCCGTGTTCGACTCCTAGACCGCTGCGCCGCAGCAGGCCGACTACTGGGCAGCAGGAGGAACATAGGAAACAAATTTTTTGTTGATTCCGCCACCCTACCGTGGCAATAATCAGTTGTCGCATTGACCTACTGGCTCGCTATACCGACACGCCTCGATCGGGGGCTTAGAGGTTAAGGCCTTTTGCAGAAGCCAGTATAATGTTCTTCCATAGGGTGTAGTTGGAGAGTTGACCTGATGTCGTGATTATGAGCCGAGAGATCTCCGAGATTCGCCATGGTGGACCCCTTGACGTGTGTCATAAAGGTGGCATTATCGCGTCGTGCGCACGCGAACATCGCCGAGCCTGGTGTGGGTGCACATTACTGGCCATTCACCACTTCCAGTGAGCGTGGGATGAGTTTGTCTTTGCACTATGTCCAATAAAGACTCATAGCCCGATTCAAAGTAGCCGAAGAGTAAATGAGTGTGTCACAAAACAAAAAGGGGGTCAGAATCCCCTCTACAGAGAATCCCGAAATTGGGTGTAAGAGACCCGGGAAGATATCCCGAATTCTCTGTAGAATGTAAGAGGCTCGAAGTGTGAGCCGAAGAGTTGGGTAAATTCGAGATGAAAACACATGGTCGCTATCACGCAGACTTCAGAGCCGGAGTGACAGTGAGCCTGAGGACTTCGAGATTCGATACCCTTCGACAATCACATTTGGTGTTGTCGAGCCTAAGGGTTTCAGATACGGATGTCATACATGACACGGAATGTGAACGGTCCATTGATTGTTACGATTGTGACCTTGGGAAGGTCAGCGCTACACACAAAGTTAGGGTTGCGTAGGGTTACACGTCAGGTGGATTATATACAGTGTTGGGAGGACACGCCGCGAGCATACGTCCCGGTCATGCGGCAGAGGATCAATCGTCTATGAATTCGCCTTACAACAATAGTTATTGAAGTAGTATATGCCAATGGCACCATGTGAGGCATCAGATGAGAGGCCATGTAGATCACCGTTTAGTCATGGACCGAGGTGGGAGAGAGCTCCATCACCGGTTCCCGATTTGATTAGAGACACCCGAGAAGGTGAGCTTGATACGACAACGCCTCTCACTCTGCCGTAGCCCAAGCAGAAGAGCTATGCCGATGTACGACGTCAATCTCTTAGAGTTCGAGGTCAGGGATCACGTCTTCAAGGTGATGCCTAAGAGAGGAGGGTCGTTTAGTAAGCTTAGGCAGTTATCGCCGAGGTTTACTGGTCTTCGAGATACTCGAGAGGATGTGGAGTTGTAGCTGCACGGCCAGGGTTTACCGCTCAAAGACGCCAGTCCACAATGTATTTCACGCCTCCGGCGCTCCTGGCGGTATACTCAGATCCAAATTTCTCAGTATGGACAGGACAGATAAACTGACAAGATCGACGGACCTTCGAGGAGGACTAAAGATGTATTTTGATACCAGGACGTTTTATACGTTAAGACCGCGAGGTTGCGGAGAGTACTACGCGACACTACGGAGCCGGAGGAGACAACGTGGGAATGCGAGGACACGATGCGCCATCTATCCCTTTCATAGAGATTTATGCACGTAGCTACCGCTTAAGATTTAAACGACCGCTACATGCATGATAGAGTGCACGTGAAAGCATGGCGATGTGAGTGATCGTGGGTCGTCTGCACTTCGACAAATTCCTTTGGGCGGAGGAGAAAGTAAGACCCCAGAAATTCCAATTTAAAAAGGCAAAATCGCAATTTTAGTTATAAAATTGTACTGACAAAAATCCAAAATTTATTCTCTCTGGATCTTGGATGATCGAACCATTTACCGTTGAATCGCCTCACGAAATTCAGCTAGCACGTAAAATTTAGATAATTCCAAGACATTTGAAAGCTGGTACGCTGATAAGATCGTATTTCTAAAAGCCAGAAACGATGCTGATGCGATTTAAGTCACATATAACATATAATCATGTGCCATAAGTGACATGAGTAGAGAAATGATGAAAACGGACAACCGAGATAGTTCCGAATATCAAAACTGGGAAAAGAAGGACATAAACGTCATTTTTGAATTGTTTAAGTTAGAAAAAGACAAAACACAAATAGTGTTTGTCTCCTTCCTTCAAAAAACAAAGCAAAACGTGAATTGAAAAAGAGAAAAAGATGCAGAAGCAAAATGGAATTTTTGTAGAGAGAGTGAAGCTTATTCTAAGATCGCGATCCGACCGGCTTTTGCAATTCGCACGCATGAAAGCCGCTTCACGTGAGCTGCCAATGCTGGGCGGACACGGATGGAGGAGTTTCGACAAACCTCGCGAGGTGTGGCCCTTACTGGGTTTTACACTCATTTAAGCCGCTTTTCAATGTTTCGCTGATACGCAGGCCTCGAACTTATCGGTGTTGGATCTACGTCCCAAAACTCGGGACCCACTGGATATAATTTTTGGAGTCATGGTGCAAATTTCAGAATCGTTTTAGGGGCCATGGTTGGTTAATTATGAAAATTTCGTGAACAAATCATGTATTGATCGAATGAGGCCTAAATGGTCGTGAACGTGAACCTATCGACAGGATTTTCTCGGGAATAGTAAACTAGGTTTCACTTATTCCCCGAGACTGTGTTCACAAAATAAATTTCAGGATTTAATGTGTTTGGTCAGTGATTTAAGTCTAATTGCTCAGGTTTACCTATTAGCCCATGTGAGCTAATTTTGATGTGATGAAATGCGTAATTACATAACATGATCAGGTGATCAATTTTTATGAATATATGCACGTTATATATTTACATGTGACATGATCGTAATGGAATTGGCATCATGCATTCCATATGCACTCAGAGTACCAGACGATAGGAGTGAATGGCATTGCATGAGTCTAGAGAAAATGGTTCAAAGAAAAATGTTAAATTATCAGAGGGTAGTCCAAACTAAAAATATCAATCGTCTGGAGATCGCCCACCGATATATATACACTCCGAGGTTTGCCTACAAAAACAAAAATAATAATTTCATACAAGGCTTAGCGAAAAGTGAGTCGATGAGGACTCCTAGTACAAGATGATGAGTTGCACATTCAAGTAGATCATGTATTTGTTTCGAATGTGTGTTTATTTTCTAGAACATCCAAGACTGTACGAGAGTAACCCACTTAGCATATGATTTCCTACCATCGAGCATTAGCTCACCCCGTTTAGGATACTATTTTTACAAGTACAGGAGCGTGCGTAGGACGGCCTGGTTCCTGTGAGACAAGAGGTTTAGGAAGAAAGCCGATTTGCGGGCTCGGGTTGCGACGTGACATATGTATTGTAATCGCTTTTAATTTTAATATACGCCAGACAAGAGTAAAATTAACTCTTGAACTATGGTTGGACAATGGATATATATATATATATATATATATATATATATATATATACATTACATGAAAGTATTGGTTTATGAGCCCAAGTGGTCGCTTTTTTTAATCATAGATCATATATTGACCGTTGACAAGTTTTATGTTTTCCTATTTCGTGTAGCTCCCTTTACAAATGGCACTCGCCCGATTTTCATTTAAAAATGCCTGGGTCGCCCGACATTTACGAGTATCTCCGCTGCCGACAAGAAATAATCCGACCCTGCAAGGTCACAACCGATCACTCTGGTATTGTCTTTTATTTTTATTTTTAAGAATTACATATTCGCGGACGCCCCAATCTCAAGACTCTGTCAAGCAAAGTGGCCACTTTTTTTTCTTTTTTTTTTTTCTTTACATTATAAACTTGTTCATTCATATACTCAGTACATTTAACCGAAAAATATATCAGAAAGCAATGATTACAAATATATTCAAACCCATAAATCCGGGAGTGTTCAACATATAAAACTTTACATTGTTTAGAAAACAAACATATACAAAAATATACCAAAAGGTCTCTGCTCGGCATCTACTGCCAGGTCAGCTCTCGTCACTACGTGGAGTATCTAGACTTCTGTCTACTTCTCCTATACCTACAATGCATAAAAGAATTCGTAAGCAAGCTCTTATAACTTATTAGAATTAATACTTATAATTTAATTCTAATCAAAGTCATCACACTTTTGTATTAACTACATATAATCAGAATATCTATTTACATATACACATGTTTATTCATGTTTTGAACATATCATTTATAGATATGCTTCTACATATATCATACTTATTCGCTCTTATCATGTTTCATTCCATATCATATTTCATTCATGTTTTTATTCTCAGACTTATCATTGTTTACATTTATCATCACATAAAGAATGCTACAAGCCTCTATATCATGTTATGCCATTTACATATTTTGTCATTTATCTTATATCTTCATGCCCGCAAATATCTAGAAGTGGATACGAAAGAATCGTATGTATCCGGGAAGGTACTATCACTCGTACAAGATGCTGATTTCTTATCTCGTATGACCCAAAAATGACCATATAATGATCCAAACGGATCTATGCGTTGGTCGACCCAAACAGACTCGACACCGTGAACCGTATGTCGCGTTAAACTCTACCCCTATAAGCATGCCTACATATCTAACTACCTGGTCATAAGTGCATTAACCCAGTTTTTATTATGTTTTCTTAACAATCTTTCAGGTATTAGAAAAAGATATATCATATACATGAATAACTATTGATATCATGTATACTTATGATATATTCATTATCAAATAATTTCTTATAAACATTTAACCGTACTTTGCATTTTTTCATACAACATAATTATACATGTATTCTCTTTAGCTTTCGTATAACAATACATTTATGTAATGACCTGCACCAAATAATACAAGTTTGTAACACGTTTGACCATGTTTGACTAAGTCACCAGAGATTTGGATTAGGTTCGATCAACACTTAAGATGTACCAAAGTTGACTTTTTCAAGGATTTAATAATTTTTGCAGGGGCCGACGAAGACACCATTTCGTAGCCTCGTCGACACGAGTTCATGCTGGGACGGTTAACGTCAAACCGACTACCTGATAAAAAGTTACACTCGATAAGTTCAAACTAAAGATTTTTTTATCGTTGTCAAAAGTCAAGCTCTAGCTTTACCCGAAGCTTACCCTCGAGCCCTATATAAACATAACTTTGGATGCCAAATAAAACCCTAGCCCCCAAAACACTATCTTGAACTCCAAAACCCTAGAGAAGTTCTCTAAACTTGTGGACCCGGGTTGGGTCATTTTGACCATTTGCGAGCCGTGGGGGATTGGACCAAACGAGGCACCACCGGCCACCACACTCACTGGCCGGACAGGAGGTCACACCCGGACGGGTCACGCCGCCAAATTTCACGCCCAACCGCCACGGACGCCCCGGATCAGCCGGCAAGCGGCACGACCACCGTGGTCACCGGATCGTTCACTTTTCCGCCATTTCCGGCCACTTCAGCCACCCCATAGCCCTCCCACCATTCGCCCTGAACTCATTCCCGTGGTCCTTTCGTATTCCTCACCGCTGAGTTACGACGAAACAAAGTTGGCCGACTGGGCTGATCGAAGCCCGCCAATTACGCCGATCAAGTGACCAAGGTAATGGTACCGGCGAGTTTCGTCTCTCGGGCTTTCCATTGATTTGTGGTTTGTAAATTTTGGACGCTGCTTGGGTTAGTTTTCACTTTAGGTTGTTTCGTATCATCGAGAAGTCGACTCCGAATAGAGTACCAATTGGTCAAATTTGAAAATTGAAGTTAGATTAGTGAAATCGATGTTTTTAGGAATTATCGACTCGCTCAATTTCGAGAAATTAGCCTGTAGGTGAAAAGCCCCAATTTTTGCATCTGCCTATAGTGGCACATCATGCACTGACTCCGTTTGAAATTCAATGCGTATGGTTTCATAGTTCAAAATTATTCTAAGTCCTTCTGGGTATCCTACTGTTGCTGGGTTCGCTTATTAGAGCTATGGTGTTTCACGAGACATGCGCACTCACGCCGCCTGAGACGATCCTCGCAGGAGCATGACTGAGCCGCCTATAGTCTCATGAAATGTTTACATGTTTTTAAATGATTCGGTATTATGTGATACATCTATCGCTGACAACATTTTGCTATTATATACATCACATCAAATGGTCGTCGCAGATACAAATGCGATTATCTGCCTCATATAAAAATGTGTTTATCATTTCATGTACTTTGGCCGCATTTTTAACCGCTTGGAAGCCGCATCAAGTTCGTGGATGAGTCTCGTGGTATTTAGATATTTTGGGGTATGTTGATTGTTTTAAACCAATTTGAAAACCTATTGTTTTAAGAAAGGATTTCGGTGATTTCGCGAATTATTATAATACGCATCGCCGTAAGCATACGCGTAGCAGTTTATTACTGCGCTGAGGTTATAAGGCACGCATCAAATTGTACCAGATCGGGTTCAATATTTATATTATAGTAATCGGGATTGCCACGTCGTGAGGTCGGGTTACATCCAAACGCTATATATTATTTCACTACCGCGAGGCTCGCTTACCCGGATCGCAGTATACCGAGATTGCCACGATCGCGAGGCCGTTACATCCAATCGCCATATATTATTTCCACGGCCGAGGCTCAAGCTTACCCGATGGTTTGGTATTCGTATTTCACACGGCCGCGATACGCTACCCAACGTCACATATTATTTCCAAGGCCGTGAGGCTCCGTTGTCGACTCATTATCATCATTAGTTTTACCACAACATTTCCGATGTCAGTTATCGCGGAGGGTAGTGTCCCATCTGGCTTATGACTCCGTACATGGTACTGCAGACATCATGATTTCTGAGTAAGGTGTAATCTTATTTCGATACCTACGGTTTTGGTACTTCATGGTTATTTTTTCGACATCGATGGCCATACATGTTTTATGCTTGGACTTTATAAGTCAAGTAATCCATTCGCATAATAGTTTTCTTAAAATCATGTCGTTAGATTTTTGAGCATTTAATTTCATATTGTCGACTCGGGGTACGCTTGGTTTTGGTGAAATGGTTTAAACTAGAACCTATAAAGAGCGGACGTGAGTGTATCGGGAGAGAAGAAATTTTGAAAATAAAAGTATTATTTTCCTTATAATTATGTTACTCACGAGATTATTTATCTCACGCTTTATTGTTTGTTTTAAATCGCTCCCTAGGTCTGTGCAGTTCAGAAGGTTCACTCGCGCCGATTCAACACGCTTTCTTCGAAGGGACAATATAAAGATTTACTGGCCCATCTCTGCCTGTTGCCGACCTATTTATTATTCTCAGAATCCCAAATCTGCAAATACTCTTAGAATGCTTCGATATTAGTATTAAACCTCATGGGTCCTTATTACGAGACGTTACAAGCATTAATCTACATTCGATAGGCCTGCCATGATTTTTCTACATAATCGAGGTATTACGGTATTGCACGCAGCCATTTCTTTAGGCTGGCCCCTCGGCATTCCCAGATTGTACAATGGGACTCCACTAGATGATCACCCGGTACCTCGAAGGGGTATCCTGCCCGTCCGTCATTTATATAACCTTTATACAATTTCGCTTCATAACCAAGCCCCGTCGACGCCAGTAACCCCGTTCCATTTTTTCGACTCACAATTTCGATCCTCAGAACGAGATCATAGGGTGAAAAGCGATATTCTAACTCAATATACCCCTATATCTTAAGTTTCTTATGGTTCAAACATCATGTTATTTGGACTTTTAATTTGGGAGATATGGTCTAAACATTCCGAACCGCTCTTAGACAATTTCTAGGAACATAATCTGGAATTGTGTCCTATATTTGAAAATTTTATGGGAACATTAGAGACATACTTTGACCATACTTTCTTTATAAAAGTTATTCTCCCAGATGTATAGTTTGTATAGAAATTTGAATCATCTCATTTGGATGAGTATAACTCGTTATGATTTAAAACAACCTAATTGCTTCGGGCCTGTGTGGGACTGCTCGACATATTTTAGGGACCGAATTGTTACCTTACTTTGACGAATTTTTTAGGTCTAATGGGATCCAAATTTGGATATACTTATTTCAGGGAGATTTGTTTTCCTAGAAGTCTAGTTTACCCAAAAATTTGAATCACTTAATTTGGATAAGTAAAACTCAACTTATAAATTTAAATACCAAAATCGTTCGAACCCAAATCAGATTACAACGAACTAGACTGATCTTAAACAGCCTCACTCGACGAATTTATGAGTCCAATGGAGCCAAATTTGATACACTTATTTCGTGAAGATTTATTCTCACAAGTATACATCAATTTTAAATCACTCAATTTGGATGAATACAAGAAGTTTATAAAGAAAAACAAAAACACGAGTTTAAAAAACTCCATGCCATCTCCTTTGGCTTAGTATCTTCTTGTATTATGACCATTGGGTTTTGGATTGGTAAATTACCAATTTACCTTTGACTCTTAAATTAATTCAGGATTTTTGCTTATTTCGGAAAAAAATAAATAAATTTACTTTTATTATACTTTAAACATGTTATAAAACCGTCGTTTATAATTGTGCTATATATTCTATTTTTTTTTCCTTCTAAATAATCAAGTTTCAATTTCAAAATTTCTAAATTTTATCAATTTTCAAAATGTCTCAATTTCCAAAATTTTTAATTTCTAGAATTTCTCAATTTCTAAAATTTCTCAACTTCTAAAATTATATAGTTTCTAAAATCTTCAAATTTCCATAAGTTTTGAATTTATGGAGATTCCACATTTCTACAATCTATCAATTTCTAGAATATTCAAATTTCCAAAACTTTCAATTCCTAATGTTTCTAATCTTTAATAACATAAAAACAAAAATGTTTATAGAAAATATTTTTACTATTTTATATTCACTTCCTGTTATTTTTGTAAAGATAATTATGAAAATATTTAGCTGATCTAAAAATAAATAACTTTGTATAGTTTTCTTTTAAAATATAATAAAAATTAAATTTTGGTTTAAAACATTATGATTTCATTTTTTAAAATATAATAGAAGAGTTTTTAGAAACTATTATAAAAATTATTTTGGTGAGATTTTGGTGAGACGAAAGCATATAAATGGACTCAACAAGAGGAGGCATGACACGATCTACAAAGATATTAAGATGTCCACTTTTAGGTCTCGATTGAGCAATTGGAAAAATATTTTCATGAAAGACAACATTTCTAGTGATGTACACTTTATTGCTCTGTAAATCAAGTAACTTTTACCTTTTATACTCTAAAGGATAACCAAGAAAAACTAATACCCTAGCCGGTGGAGTAAATTTGATTCATTGACTAACAAGAGTTGCACCATAATTTAGACACCCAAAAGAACGAAGATGTAAATATATGGGTTTCTTGTTGTTCAACAACTCATAGGGACTTTTGTTGGACAACAATGGCGATGATGTTCTACTAATTAAATAAACTGCAGTTAAAACACATCCACCCCAATAGCAAAGAGGAACATTTGATTGAGAAAAAAGTGCTCGAGTCACATTAAGGATGTGTTGGTGCTTTCTTTCAACAACAAAATTTTGTTCAAAAGTTTCCACACAAGAATGGAAAGAGACAATTCCTTTTGAATGAAAGAAATCATGGAATGCTAATTCAGGAGCATTATCTGACCTAACAAATTTGATGCCAGTGTTGTATTGTGTGAAAATCATATTATGAAAATTTGGAAAAACAATCACAACATCGATTTTGAAGTTAAAAGATACACCCATGTGGCTCTTGTACAATCATCAACAACAGTAGTGAGAAAATATTTATAACATCAATATGTACCAACTCAAAGGATTTGAGGACATATGATTATTAAAAATGAAGGGTAGACATCTTTACTTGGCTAAATGATAAATCCGACAATGTGAAGATAAAGTGGATAGAGAACTAGGAATTTGTAATTCATTGTGAAGCAATTTAATTTCTCTAAAATTCCAAATATCACTTTTGCTCATTACACACGATGAAGAAATTGAATCACAACAAGCAATTCCCAATTCTAGAAAATATAGATTTTCTTGTCTTCTACCCTTCCCAATCATTAAGCCCTGGATGACTAAGATTAACACTACAAAGAGGAAATTAACACTACAGTTGTGACTAAGATTCAAAGCACAAAATACTGAGTAAATTAAAAGTAAAAAGAGGAACAAAGAGCACATCTTATAATACCAAGAAATCATAAAATTTAACGGACCTATTCTTTCTATACCTACTAATTGACCATTAGGTAAAGTTATAGTGGTATTTTGAACATAAATAGATTCAAAAAGTAAAGAAGGGTCGCAACAAACATGATGGGTAGCACCTGTGTTAATGACCCATGTACCAATTGGAACAAAAGGATGTAAAAGGGAGAGAATGGAAAAGGGGGAGAATGGAAAAGGGGTTACCATAAATGTGAGAAATTGAGGAATTCACAATCGACCGAGTCTTAATTGTGTCGATAGCTTGATGTTGAAGCTATGAACTCAGGTAAGTGATTCGTTGCTGCACTTGATCATTGGTGAGTGATCCATGCGATGGAGTGGCACCCATCATGGTCCAGCCAACAATCTTACCCAGAACACTCAACATTCATAAAAGAGAGCTAGACAAAAGAGAGCACAATGTTGTTGGCTGGACCACTTGATTTGGATGGGCCTTGGACTTGGGCTTGTACCCAGGATGGTATCCATGAAGTTTATAACACCTATCTATGGTGTGCCCTAACAGCCCACAATGAATGCATTATGGTCGATCTCGCCTTGGCTTTTTTCAAAGAACATGTCGCTGCGACAGAGGGTACCATACCAGAGACAGTGTAGTAATGGAGGATTCTTGCAATGATGCCTGAAACGCAAGAGAATTAGTTGGACTAGAAGGCCCAGAACCAATGGCACACTGCCTCTCCTCCTGAACAACGAGATTAAACATTTTTGTGATAGAAGGAAGATGATCAGACATCAATATCTGTCCTCGGACCATCCCATAAGATTCATTCAAGCCCATTAGGAATTGCATAACGCATTCTTCTTGTTGATAGTCGATCCAATCTTTCATACCTACACACAAACAAATCAGCTGAAATTTTTTTAGTTCATCCCATAGGATCTTCAATCATGTGTAGTATGTGTTGATATCTAGTGAGCCTTGACATAACTTGGGGTAGCGCTACTTAATTTGAAAGATGCGAGGCACATTGCTTTGGTGGAATCTCTTGAGAAAATCTGTCCAAACTGCTTCAGCACTATTGAGATAAAGTAAGCTATCAACGATTTCCTTCGAAACAAAGTTGAGTAACCACGAAGTCGCCATAATATTGCATCTAGACCAAACGCTAGATAGGAGATTGTCAGACGAGGGTTTTGGAATCGATCCATCGATAAACCCTAACTTATGTTTGGCATTAAGAGCCATGAGCATGGATCTGCTCCAGGTATTGTAATTAGGGCTAATAAGTGAATGTGATACCAAAACGAGTCTAGGATGATCTCCACTATGTATGAAGTAAGGGTTGCTAGCATTATCCATGTAGAGAGATTCTTGCTGATCCATAGTGCCAGACGAGGGAGATGGAGTCAATGCTTGAAAGCAATTGTTGTTTTGTTGATGACCTCTACGAGCCATTGTTAGAAGAAGAAGGAGGACGCAACAAGAAGATAATGCTCTGATACCATATTACAGTAAAACAAATGGAAGATGAGAGGAGGAATATTTGATTTCATTCTTCAAGGAAAAAAAAGCTACATAATGGGCATATGTAGCTGTGGTAGGACATGTAATGCCTCAAAAATACCCTATAATTTTTATAATAAAAATTATTATATATTCCGAGTATAAATCGAGCCAAATGGGGATTTTCCGAAAATTGATAAATGATTAAATGAAAATGTTATATGATCGAAAATGAGTATATAATTGAATATGATATACTAAGTGATTAAACGACAACCCCTAAATAACCTGCCGTAGTAGTTTAAAAATTTAATTCAGAATAAGATTCGCGGTCATATGAAAATAAGTGATATGTCTATGTACAATTAGATGATAAGTGAATGTGCAAATTAAGAGGCTAGTAAGTTTTAAGTGAGAAAAATGGAAAATGGATTTTTAAAGAATGCCAAACAAGTCCTTATGGGATTTAGGGGATAAACGTAATCAAAGCTGTCCAAGGAGCTCATTCTCTGATGTAACCCATTTTTGAGCAGTTAAGAAAGGAGAAAAGTGGGAGGAAGAGAGCCCTGCAAGAGAATGATCAGTTTCTCAGCTGATCAAGCTCCCATTTCGTTTCTAAGAGATCAAACAACTTACAAAGCAGGCAAGATTCAAGAGACAAATGCAGTTAAATCAAACTCTAGCTTCCTCTCAGGATTTTTGGATATGGGAAAAAGCCCTAACTTGCAAAGGGTTTTTTATTAGCTATAACCCACTTTGAGTCAGTTAAGTCGATTCCATGGCTGTTATGATATGTTACTTTGAGGCTCGATGGAGTTATTCGTTTTAGGTGAAAATGGCAAAATTTTGCCATTTCGGCCGAACTTGCATATCGGTACTAATACCTAGTAAGTACCGCACCATAAGATAGGAATTGGAAAATTTTATGTCAATAAAAGTCAGTACCGCATTCCTTCACCAATAGAGTATTCAGACTTCCACTCAATCAAAGCGGTGTTGGTATCGTAGCCCAAACAAACCCTCTCGTTATCCCCGCATCGCAAGCCTCGTATTCAGACACCGATTGTTTAGCATCCTAATAAATAAGAATTCGGGATTCTAGCGATAAGAGTATACGAGAGAGAAAACGTATCGTATTGCTTTGCCTCGGCGATATTCATTTAGTACAATTAATTGTTCAACCACTAAGAGTGGAGAATTTGTATTTCACCAGGCGCGTGAAGGACAACAACCTCGACCTAGGACCTATGATCGATAAATCGGGTTCGTTTCCGTGACTCAATTCCCATATCAAGCTCCTCTATTTAAAATATATATACATTAATTGAATTATTAAGATTCGAAATGTTTGTCAAATATCCGGACAGGCGCTGCGGTATTTCGAATCCATAAGTAAATTTATCGATGTGAGTAAATTGATTTGAAATGTATTATCAATCTAATTAAACAACGGATTCACCAACTGAATTGCCATGAAGGTAACCATATTTGTTCAATGTGAAATCACATTAATACTAAATGACAATGTATGGATTCACCAATCGAACTGCTAGAATGTTAATTTCTATAGTCCAATGTGAGATTGTAATATTGAATGCGAAATCACATTGCTACGTAACGACAAACAAGACGGGATTCACCAACTGAATCAGTCGTGAATGTTATCTCTATAGTCATACATGAAATCGCAAACCGAAAAGCAAAAAATGATATTAAAAAAGTGTATTTGTATAAGTATCTTTTACATTACACATAGAAATTGTATAAAGGCATTATTTTGATAAATGCATGATTTGTATTGAATCGAAACTAATAGAGAACTCAGATAGAACCACTAAGCATGAAAACGTTTTAGCGTATTATTTTATCAATGCGCAGTACCGAGCGACAGACAAAGTGATCAAAAATGATCCAAGCGTCATGAGCCTCGTAGTCACCAGAAAGCTCACGCAGCATGCTCCATCACATGCATACTCACCATTTTTTAGTATCACATTGTTTTGTAAACAAAAGGAGTTCAACTCCAACATTATTTTGTACCTATACTTGAATACGATTTTGGATATTATGTCGTAAACAGCATACAATGCCATTTTTGGTTAATTGCATATTTTGTAAAGGAATTGCATTGAATTTGTAAATGTTTATGAGCTTGCCCAAATTGAAATTGCTTCTGCAAAGATTTGAGAATGAAAACGCTTATATTAATGAAATGTATTTAATAAATGGATTTGATTATTGGCTTCGACCGCATCCCTGTTTCGCTTGATCCGACACAACTGTCGCACAAAGCCCTGGGGTCGCCAGACTTAATGGTATCGTATATCCCGATCCGGTCACCCGCCTAATCTGCATGACCAGGCGGTGCTACAGACACTTCTAAGTGGGTGCTCTATTCTACTCAATTCGAATATAACCTTAGCAAATATCCTAACCAACTCATTTTAGAAAAATATGATATATAATGAAAATAATGAAAAAAGGAAAAGAAAATGGGCTATAATAATGTAAAACGAACATTTATAAACATTGCTTATGACTTTTTTTTTTCTTGGAGAAGAAAAGTAAAGGGGTATAATGGAAGTATCCATTAAGTTAAGTTTGAGAATCTTGACCCTGCAAAAAGTCTGAGTAAGTCAAGAAGGGAATTTAACTCTTTTTTATTTTATAAATTTGATTTCAAAATTAAAATCATAAAGTAAAGCTTGTCATCTACCAAAGATTTGTTTTGAAACTAAAATCCTTAACATCCTTTAGTAAAATATCTTTTACAATTCTGTAACTTATTATTGAAAGCTTTTTTATTAAATCGTTTTGAGGACCTACCGAGGTGATTAGACTAAGATCGTTTTTAAGGCTCGTGAACTATTAAAATCCTTAAAACTATAGATAAAACTTCATTTTTGACATTGAATAATTTATTTAACGTGGGGTACAAGGTGATCACCAAGACTTTGACAAACAGAATGAAGGAGATCATGCCGGCCCTGGTAGCACCACACTAGAGCAGCTTCATGCCAGGATGCCAAATTGTAGATAACATCATCATCTACCAAGAAGTCATTTACTCAATGCGCAAACAAAAGCCTGGCGTAGGTACTATGCTCATCAAAATTGATCTCGAAAAGGCCTATGATCGCCTCTCATGGAAGTTCATCCGTAACACTTTGGAGATCGGGGGTTTCCCAAACTCTTGGGTGAGAAATATCATGCAGTGCGTTGAAACCTCCAAATTGTTAGTGAGTTGGAATGGTAAAGCCTTAGACTGGTTCCAACATGTAAGGGGATACTATCTCCCCCTACATTTTTGTCCTCTGCTTAGAAAGGCTAGGTCATATAATTCAACGAGCGGTTGATGATGGAAAGTGGAAACCTATCAAGCTCTCTCGATATGGCCCTAACTTATCCCACCTTTTTTTTGCAGATGACCTGCTATTTTTTGCAGAAGCTTCAGAGAATCAGATACAGATAATCATGGAATGCCTTAACCTCTTCTGCTCCATGTCTGGCCAGAAAGTTTGCCTTAAAAAATCCAGCATCTTTTTCTCCAAGGGTGTGGAAAAAACTATGGTAGAAAAGATATCTAACATTTCGAAAATCCCGATCACAACTAAACGGGACAAGTACCTGGGCACCCCGGCCATCAATGGCCGAATGTATTCCGGCCTGTACCAGCCACTATTGGACTGGATTGGTGAGACAATGGAGGGCTGGAAAACTAAGTATCTGTCCTTTGCTGGCAGGATCATTCTTACACAGTCAATCCTTACGACCTTACCCCTTTACCCCATGCAATCTTCTCTTGTACCAATTAATCTATGCAACAGCATTGATCGGATGGTGAGGAAATTCCTATGGGGTGGATCGAATGATAATAAGAAAATCCACCTTATCAAATGGGAGACATTCACCAACGAGAAAGAACAATGGGGATTAGATTTGAAAACGATGAACAGCTTCAATCTAGCTTTCATGGCAAAGCTTGGGTGGCGATTGGTAACAGAACAAGAGAGCCTCTGGGCAAAGGTTATTGCTAAAAAATATGTTAGAGGGGAAATTGGCCTCAAGAAACTCAACAAAAAGCAAGGTTTGTCGAACACATGGAGGGGAATAGCTACGACACTTGAAATCCTTAGCAAGGGAGCACGGATAAGGGTTTATAATGGTAAGGGCACACTTTTTTGGAGAGACCTATGGCTGGGGGAGGTTCCTCTAATGACCATAGCCAACCAAGAGACTTCGATGACCGACTCTTACAAAGTATTCAGGAATACTGGACACCAGACAGTGGGTGGAAATGGGAGAAAATATATGGGTTGCTACCCTCCCATTTGGAACAACTCCTAGCAGCCACACTGGTAAGGCAATATAAAGAACGAACTGATGGAATTTTAAAGGGACTGACCTGGAGGCCTGACTAAGACCCGGACGCTGGCCTCACTTTTTTTTTTTTTTTTGAATAATTTCCAATAATCCAAATACAATTACATTTCCAAACACATTTCAAATACTCAATGAAAATATATATACATAAATACCACTTTAACATATAGGGCCCATCATTTGTTCGATATTCACATTTTCGTTCAATATGGCAATACATGCTCCTTGCTATATTTCCCCACTTTTTATATAATACTAAGACAGGTCGCTAATATTAAATATTTACAAAATGGTTTTTTACAAAAAGAGTCAAATCAATTTCTCTACGATGACGCGACGGAAGCTTTTACTTTATCCTCCAGGTGACTTTGACGATGACTTTGATTCACTGGGCCGTTTCACGCCTCTTCGCATGTTCTCTGACTGCGGTGATGATAAAATAACGCCACAAGATTTTCACGCCAATGCGCTTTATATAGCTTCTCTTCCACTTCGCTTAAGTCAACCATGCAATTTTTCTAAACAATGTTTTTTAACCTTTTTGAATTATCAATACAATACAATACATATATTCATTTCATATATATTCATTTACAGTTTATTGATCATTTTAAATATGCACTTTCATATGCAATAAATTATTCAAAACACAAATCATGCATTTCACAATTTTCTTATCATTTCAACTTGCCCTTAAACGAATTTAACCTATGCTTTCTGCAAGTACGTGATAACTAATCACCGCATGGTCCTCGCTGGGCCGCAGCCCAGATAAAAACATTTTGTTTTATAACATAGTACCTGCCTTCCTCAATCGGTTGTTGATCGTTATTAAAAATTAATTCTGCGAACACTACCGATAATTTGCCTGGCCGGGCGTGGATCTGAGTAACACATCATTACGCTTCGTCGCAAAGAGATCAAGCACCTCACCTCTTGCCAAGATACCAATATATCATTAACTCGAATTCTAATGGTTAACATTCTATTGGCGGCTGCCTTCAAATCATTCATGCAAAAATACACATTATAGTATATACATCCATATACAAATAATTCATTTTTCAATACTTATGCAATTTTTCATATGCAAATCATTTCACAATTAATTACCTCAAATCAATTAAAACACTTCAATATGGAGTTTTTTTTTTCTTATAAATCATTTTGGCAATTCAAATTATGTTGTAATCATTCAAACACTTTGGAATTAAATAGAGAGAAGTGGAGAACAAGCCATAAAGATTGTCGTCTTTCGATTTCTGTCCTTGGAATCTCAACCTCAACTTGGGCTTTTTTCTTCGTTAGCCCCTAATCCATCATAAATGACAATTATATATTAGTTGGGTATTCTAAGGTTTCTAGTTAGGTCTTATTTCTACCCGACTCCCTTCCAGTACATTGTTCATTTCATTTTTCCCCATTTCCTCATCCTTAGATATTCTTATCATTATTTTTAGACATTGATATGACTCATTTTGACGAATTTTCTGGGTTTAATGGGGTTCAAATTTGGATACACTTATTTCAGGGATATTTATTCTCCTAAAAGTATAGTTTATCCATAAATTTGAATTACTCAATTAGGATGAGTGATGCCCAAGTTATGGCCTAAATACCAAAACTACTCCAAACACCAAACTCAGACAGAACCCAAACACATTGACCAAAACAGAAGCTCACTTTACGAATTTTCTCGAAGTTCAATGGGGTCCAAATTGGATACATTTTATTTCGTGGAGATTTATTTTTTCTAGAAAGTCTAGTTTACGTAGAAATTTGAATGACTCAATTTGGATAAGTGGGATGCACGTTATACTTCAACACCGAAATCGCTTCCAAACACCAAAATCAGACAAATCGAACCAAAATCAATTCAAAACGAGCATCACTTTGACGACTTCCTCGGGTCCAATGGGTCCAAATTTCAATACACTTATTTCAAGAAAATTTGTTATCTTAGAAGTCTAGCTTGTCTATAAATTTGAATAACTTAATTTGTATGGAGTTTTAACGTAACACCCAGAATTCAGATATGATGCAGTGAAAATAATAATAATGCGAATTAGATAAAGATAAAGCTACGTAAAATAACAATGACAGAATTAGATAGATATAAGTTACGAAAAATAATAATGGTAGAATGTTTATAGCATACGTTATGGAAATAATGATAAATTCAATTAGACGTTATGAAAATAATAATGGTAATTAAATAGTACTAATTAATTACTTTAATGAAAAGACGCATGAAAATAATAATGGTAATTCAATTAGTAATTAATTTACTTAATTTAATGAAAGAGGGTAAAAGGTAATTTTCTAATAGATACCCTAGTATAAATTGAATAAGAGAAGGAAATCTTTTCTATTCTTCTTTCGAGTTTCTCTCGTCAAGCACCTGCAGCACGCACGACTTTCTACGTAGTAGCTCGAATAACAAATTTCTAGAGAAATATTTATCGAGGTGAAATTCTTCTGATTAGCTCTTTCAAAGCTTTTGAGTACTCCTTTCGAGGTAAGGGACTTAATACATTTTTCGAAAAAATTATTTTATATGTATGTACGCGTATGATTCTATACCAAAATTATTATTTTTAGATATATGTACGTAGTGGATATTAATGCAAATCTTTAAAAGAAAATTGCTTGTTTTTACTTCATTTGAGGATGAAAATTGTTTAAACCTAATTATATATAATTCGTTTGTGAAAGTTTCATTTCTTTTATTTATTTGATTATCCATGGATCAAGAAAGTAGTTTTGTAAGGACAGATTTCGAGATTGCTTTGCTTACGAAAAGAAAATGTGGAGATATGATGTTTTGTAATTTGAACTTTTAGAATGAAATATTTGACCGTTAGTCTTGCATCACAATCTGAATAATAGTTGACACCCATTCGCCCTTCTTGTCAACGGATATAATAGTCGACACTATTCTACCGCCAACCCGGATATAATAGTCGACCTTTACATTTTCTCGCCGAATGTAATCGATTCAACCCCACCTCTGCGTTCTGCCAGGCGCTACTGCTACTAAGTAGTGTTTGGTTCCGTCCAATCTTAAAAGGAACACCTGCGGCTAGCCAACGCATTTGAAAGTCCCATATAACTGGGCACCATTTGATATTTGATGATCAAAGAAAATATATTTGAATGCATTTGATTTTTTGATTGATATGAGTGTTTGAATCTAAATTTGATATGCGAAAATGTTTGAATACATTTGATATGAAACTGATTTGAAATGGATGAGAATGTTTTGAAGTATATTTTGTTAATGTTCCAATCCTATTTTCGAATCGTGCCATGAAAACATCTCTATTTTGCTATATGATTGAAAACTTTTATCCATTTAAACTCAGATAGTATTTCTATCGAGCTTTTAGTCACTTCCCATTCGACATCTTTTCGTGCACTTTTAGTTTCCGCTATGAGGATATGTCTAAAGAGGAATGGTCGCCAATAGAATTGACTTAGATTTTATATTTGATTTTTGTTTAATCAGAAGCCGAGTTTAATTCGATCTTTTCGTATCGAGAAGTTACTGATATCGGGACTTTCAAATTCTATGTTAGATCAAAAGTCGAAGTTTGAGTATTCTCGGAATTTTTCTAGTACTTGAATCGTTTAAGTTTACAAATATTCGACAACGGAATTTGGATAGTGGATGTTTTAGTTTTGGAATTTAATATCGAGGATTTTAGATTTAAACCCGCTACTTGAATTGAAAATGCAATCGTAACTTCCTCGACATGCATAATCGAGATTTGAATATTTAGAAGTAATTTTATCTAAGATACTCTTTAATTTGGAGAATTTATGAATTTAAGGTTGCATTTACTCGAATATGTGATCGTAATCGGACAAAACCAATTACAAGAAAGGTTAGTGTCACACACTTCAAACCTTCAGCCGCGCTGAGTATTGACCACGCCATGCCCTAGCGGGTTTACGTGACGTAGTGGTACGCAGCCATAGGTTATGATCTTGATGGGAACTCATTTAGTTTACCTGGGAATAGATGAGCGATGCATTACCTTGCCTCAATCATCTACTTATTCCTCACCCTCACAATCTCAACTCATTACTTCTCGCTTAATGACTAAAATTAGTTATACTCTTGCTCTATAGAACACTGCGCCAAGGAGACTTGCATCTTCCCAAAATAGTCGCTAATGGATGATATACCTCCTCCACTGGTGCCGCCTATGAGTACCGGCGGCTTTATGCTTAGTGGACTTCGGGTCGGATCGCCGAGAGCGTGCTGCGGCTACCGGAAGTAATGGTCGGGCGACAATCTCGTCTAGTAGGGGCGCCTTTCGACGACGTACAGCTGAGTCTCTCTTATTCTTCGTGCACCGCATCCAACAGAAAGGTGCCGATTATGAAGATGTAAAAATTTTATCATTAATGATCGTTTCGAGGAGCAAAAAAAACCCTCTTATGCAACATTATGTTAGACAAAGAGGCTGATCATTTGCGGCTCATGACTAAAAGGCTTTAGAGATTAGGCTCATTGTTCGAGACAATTTAAGGAGGCATTTTATAAGAAGTACTTTCCCGAAGGCACTGACGACAAAAGGTGAGAGAGTTTGTCTGCTTCGAACAAAGAGATTTGACAAATGTAGCCCAATATGAGGCTAAGCTTACCGAACTATCACGCTTTGCCCCACGCTGATCGCTACGCAGGAGGAAAAGCATTAAAGTTTCAGGATAGACTAAAGCTCATTCAAGAATAAGATATCAATTCGAAGTCAGTGTTTATTTAAAGGTGGTAGATGTAGCCCTTATTGCGCAGTATGATAATGAAGAGTCACCCGCATAGGAAACAACAAAGTGGAAGAGGAATAGGAGTGATGGTGCTCATGGTAACCAAGTACGTAAAAGCTCGCCTCCATGAATCAGAAATGATTATTATCTTAATGGGGACCTTTGCTTAAGTTTGTGTACGATAAGTCGAGTGACATGTTAGTTGATAGTTCATATCCGTTGTGTATTCTTAGCATTATTTACAAATGTATGTTAGATAATTGATTTCGTGACTAGTTGAAGTTCACTACACTCTTGCCTTTTGTTGCTTGTTGGTTTGAAGGAATATACTTTTATCAATACAAGTATGATTTAATTTGTCACTTCTATGGAATTATGTCATTATGGACAATATGGTGGTTTGAAGTTATTTTATGACAATTGCAAGAAGGATATTGAATTGACTTAATACTCCTTAAACATTAAGGTTTTTGTTTGATTTGCGGATGAATTAGAGCTTAATACCTTATTTATTGATCGTTGTGAAAATATTGTCTTTCCATATTCTTAGCTATCTCGAGTTTAGTCAAGGGAACTATTTCGATAAATTGCTACGCATAAGCTAAGTCTTCGCGAAGGTGTTATTTGCTTAGAAATGTTGTTAAGTCTTTTAAGTCAATGTGATGAGTGAGAAACAATTTGAAATTTGAAAGGATCTCGATATTGTTATTAAAGTTTGAAGTTTCTTGGGATTTATTGATTATTACAGATAAATTATTAAGAGATCTCTAAGATTATCTTATATTTTCAGGCTGACATAGAAAGCATAGTTAAGTTCGATTGGTCTTATAACTATGATGATAGCTTCATAGAGTTGAAGAGCAAATTAGTAGCAACTTTTATTTTGATTATTTCATTGGGTTCAAAAAAAAAGATTTGTTTTCAGATAATGATGTTCTTCATTAGGATTTATGTTGTGTCCTTATGCAACATGGAAAAATTGATATATACTTATAGACATTTGAAATTTTAAGATAGAGAAAACTACCTTGCTATGATTTGAAGTTAGATAAAATGATTTTTGCACTTAAGATATGAAGACATTTTTTTTTTATTATGATTTACTAATAGTTTATGAGAATTTGAAGTCTTTGTCTTCTTAAAATGATTTTTAAGCAAGAAATAGAAGATATTGATACAATTACTTAAGGATTATGATGACATTATTCAAGATTATCAAAAAACAATGAGAATCTTGTGATTTATGCCTTAAATAGAAAACAATTGATTCCTTGAAATCACGGCGTTGCCGTAAACCATTGTTATGTATGATTTTGAGATGTTTACAAGCCCATGTCATGGATTTTAGAGTCTTTATGTTGAGCATTATAGTTCAACTAAACTCTGTTTATAAACAAGACCTTATAAGGAATTATTTTGAAACTAGTTGAACTTTTAGAACAATTAATAAGATAATAAGATCTTGAAATTGGGATTGTACTCTAATGTCTTAAATAATGGAGACATAAAGACAACTTTTGAAGGAGGTATTACATTAAGTTTATGATCTACCCTAAAAGGATGCAAAAGTATATATTTAAGACGTAATTTGACGGTCATATATGCGAAGTAAGGTATTATAATATTCGTGACTTATTTAGTGTGATCGATATGGAGGTTTACATCAAATACCTAATAGTACTTTGCAACTACTTTATATTTCTAAATGAGTGTGGAAACTTATTACCATGGATTTTGTGATAGGGTTACTAAGAAACTTAGTTGATGACAATGTTTCATTATGATGGTTTGTTTATCGATAACATCCAATAATTTTTCTATTAGACTAGCTTCTCGATATTAAGGAGATTTTGATAATGTATGAAATATTAGATTCTATGGTATGTATGTATAATTTTATTTTTTATTTTTAGATTTTGACTTTGCTCAAAAAAAAAAAAAAATCAAGCACTAAGTTGTTTTCAAGAGTTTCATACTTTTTAATTAATGACTAATTGAGGAAAAAGTAATCGCAAGTTGGAAATATTTGTTGAGATATATTGTTTAGACTTGAAAAGTAATCGAATGAGTTCTTACCTTGGTTAAATTTTCTTGTAGAATAGTTTTTAAGCTAGCAATGAGATTATATCTTCAAAAAGTGTCATGGTAGAAGTTTACATCCCCTTATGTTATGACTTTCAGAAAAAATACACAATAATAATAACACATGAACTGTAATTGACTACCGAAAGGATAATCCGCATTGAAGAGAATTTGAAGAAATTCTAAGGTATACACAAGTGTTATGTTGATAATCCAAGCATGCTCCTGGTATTTCCAATTGATGATTATGTTATCTTAAAGTTTGCTTTTATTGAATTGAATTGAGATATTTGGAAGTTTGAAAAATATGTCGAGAAGAGGAAAAACTTATCCTCATTTGTGGGCATGTTCGAAATATTAGGAGAAAGTAGGTACCTTAGCATATAAAGCAGCCTCTCGCCCCATACCCGTCTAAGATTCACATGGCCGTACTTTATATTTCGACTCGAGGAAATGATGGCTTCGACAAGCTTCTCATGTTGTGAGAGTCAGGAGCCTATTTAGATGCATGAGACTGACTCCATGAAGATGTCTATTCAAATCAGGGGATGATGACTAAGGCCCTACAACATGCCGTTGTCAAGTTGGTAAAGTCCCATGGAGGAAATCATAGTATCCGAGAGGCTACTGGGAGTCGAAGAAGACGAGGAAAAGCATCCTCAATTGCTTCAAGAATTGCAAGTCAAGTTTCGAGACTTAAACTTTTATAAAGGAGAGGAGAATGTGTACCACCCAGGAATTTATATGTTAGGGAAAATAATAATAATGAATTAGATAGGTATAAGTTACAGAAAATAATAATGACAGAATTTGTATAGATATAAGCTACGAAAAATAATAATGGCAGAATGTTTATAGCATACGTTATGGAAATAATATATCCACTGACGTTATGAAAATAATAATGGTAATTCAATTAGTAATTAATTAATTAATTTAATGAAAGAGGGGTAAAAGGTATTTTCCTATCAGATACCCTAAGATAAATTGAATACAGAAGGGAAACTTTTTCTATTCTTCTTTGAGTTTCTCCGCCGGAAGAATTCCGCAGGGACGCATTTATTCGGGATGTATGGTTCAAGAACAAATTTCTTCTAGGAGAAATATTTCATCGAGGTGAAATTTCTGATTAGCTCTTTCAAAAGCTTTGAGTACCTTTTCAGGTAAGGGATTCTAATACAATAAAAATTATTGTTTTTATATGTATGTACGTGTGTGATTCTAATTACGCTTTTCGAAAAATTATTATTTTTGGGATATATGTAATGTGTAAGGGATATTAATGCAAAATCTTTAAAAAGAAAAATTGTTTGTTTACTTCATTTGAGGATGAAAATTGTTTAAACCGACTATATATAATCTCGTTTGTGAAAAGTTTTACTTTTTTTTATTTATTTGATTGGTCCATGGATCAAGAAAGTAGTTTTGTATGATCAGAGTTTTGAGATTTGTTTTGTTTACGAAAGAAAATGCGAGATACGATTGCCAGAATTCAACTTCAACGAAATACTGACTTCCTGCTGGGGCTCGCCCCGTCAACTTTAATAATACACACCATTCGCCCTTATCAACCCGGATATAATAGTCGACACTATCTCTACTCGTCAACGGATATAATAGTCGACCTTTACATTTTCATGAATCGTGACTGATTCGAACCCAAATTTCTAGGTTTGTTGTATGCACAGATTGGTAGCTGCTGTCTCGTCCACCTTAAAATGAACACCATGCCAACCACTCATTTGAAAGTCCCATATAAATCGGCACTATTTCGATATTTACTACCAAAGAAAATATATTTGAAATGTATTTGATTTGATTTGATATGAAAAATTAATCGAAATTTGATATGGAAAATGTTTAGATCACATTTGGATATGAAACTACTTGAAATATGAGAAATGTTTTGAAGCATATTTTGTAAATGTTCCAACTTATTTAATCAAAAGTTTTTGATGAAAAACATCTCTTATTTGTTGGTATGGTTGAAAACTTTTTATCCATGAAACTGTATTAGTATTTCTTAATAGCTTTTAGCTCACTCCCATTCGCCGACATCTTTCTCGTACTTTTTAGTTTCCGCGAGGAGTGATGTCTAGTGCAGGGAATGGTCGCCGTTAGAATTTGACTTAGATTTTATATCGATTTTGTTTAATCGCAGTCGAAATATTCGATCTTTGCATTGAGAAGTTACTTCGATATTGATCCTTCAAATCTCCTAGCGTTAGATCAAAGTCAGCTTGAGATTCCGAAACTTTTCTAGTACTTGAATTGTTTAAGCTTACAAATATTTGGACAATGGAATTTGGATAAGGATGTTTTAGTTTTGGAATTTAATATCGAGGATTTTAGATTTGTTCCGCTACTTTGGAATGTGCATTGCAATTGGTAACTTCTCGACATGCATAATCGAGATTTGAATATTTAAGCAATTTTACTCCAAGATGTATCAATTCGAGACTTACACTCTAGAAGTCAAGCAAGATTATTTCCGAATATGTGATTGGTAATCGACAAAATCCAATTACAAAGAAAGGCATTGTCAAGCTTCACACTTCAAACCTTCGCTCGGGCGTTTTCGGCGCTTAATTGGCACTACGCCTCTAAAGGTAAGCCGGCGTGATGTATGGCCACAAAAACAAAACATACAAAATTTTTGACAGCATCTCCCATGGGCCCAACATTTTTATACAAAAATTCTCAATATACTTCACAACCAATCAAACAATTAAATACGACTTAGAGCAACCAATAAAAACACTTTTATTCAAATTTGGGGTTTTCCCCAACCCAAACACAAGAAAATGGGGGTTAGGGTTTAGTTTACTTACCCAAAATATCTTTCAATCATCTTATTTCTTATTCTTTCTCTTTTTTATCACCTAAATCCTTGATCCTAGAGGAAAATTACCAAGTTTCTCTCTTCTTCCTCAACTGGTGGTGTCTATAGCTCTCCTCTCCCCTTTGCCTAAAATGTGGGTTATGGCATTCAAAGACCAAAAATTGGTCTTTTGTCCATTACATGACTAAGGCCATGTTTGGCTACACATTAATTCATCATTTCTCATTTTTCTCACTTTAAAGCTTCATTTCAATTTCATTTCATTTCATTTATACTTTGGCACTTACATTACTCATTTATGACTTTTAGGTCATCATTTGACATTTTTACTAAATTTATTTGACTCCTGTAAAATTTTCAGGTTTTTATCATTTTTTGTTTTTAGCCATTTAAACTCCGGAAAAAATATAATTTAATTTATTTTACACCCTGAACATGTTATAAAATTGTTAGGGTATTTTTGAGGGCGAATTTGTTGGGATCTCAACACTGATGACAAGTTTACACTGAAATCAGCGTACACTTTAAACTAAATAACGGTACCACAATCCAAACTGGGAGCGGGAAGCAGATATGGAGTTTGAAAGTTCCACAAAGAATTCGAACCTTCGTATGGCTGCTACACCATGGAAAAATTTTGACAAACCAAGTGAGAGCCCGTAGGGGCCTCACTTCTAACCCATATTGCAAACATTGTCCAGGCTGTATTGAAGACTTAGATCATATCTTTAGAAACTGCTCAAAGATGCAACTGTTTTGGGGCCATATATATGATGAACGAAGACGTCCTTAGTCGCTCATAGGATCTACCATTCAAAGACTGGTTATGTTGGAATTTGACTAAAGTAAGGGATCAGATAATGGAAGGGGAGTGGAAGAACCTGTTTGCCATATGTCTCTAGTGGGGTATGGAAATGGAGAAACGATTCCATCTTCAATAATAAAAACGTTGAACTGGAAGCGAAGGTCTATTTCATAAGAGATTACTTTCGGCAGGTGTATGCATATCTCTCTAACCAGAACATCATGCAAGGAGGCTAGCTATGTAACCAAGTGGATTGGTTGCTGCCCTCTACAGCAGAACTGCGTTACTCTTAACACAGAAGGCTGCTATATCAAAAGGAGAGCAATCAAGCAGGAGGTGACGGCATACTTAGAAATCACACCGGAAAGTGGCTGGGTGGCTTCACGGTCTTCGACTATGTAACCAAGTGGATTGTTTTGCAGTGGAAGCCAAACTATGGGCTTTGATTCACGGTCTTCGACTTGCATTGAACAAAAGCATTCAATACCTAGCTAGCACGTGGATCACAAAACATGAAACCGAGTCTATTAGGTGCTCTAATCTAGTTTCTGAATGCAAGCACCTCATCAAAAGGAGTTGGGCAATCGACCTACAACATGTCTATAGGGAAAGGAATCAACAAGAAGTACATTTCCTAGCAGCTATGTCCTTGCAGTAGCAAATTGGGGCAGTTCAAGTTTGGCATCTTCCCCCACGACGCCTGGGTATAATTCTCCAACATAATTTAATGGGTATTCTCGGGCCTAGGAGAATACAATGTAATGCGTATTTGTTTGGGGGCGCCCCCCTCCTATCTTAAAAAAAAAACAAAACCTGCGTGATGGAGAGAATTCAAATGGGGATTCAAAGCCTCATTTTTTATTGGCAACGAATGATAAATTATGGGGATGCTTCTTCTCTACAGGAACACCACACAACAACTAAGAAAAACCAATGACTTCATTAAGGAGGACGCAATGCTGTAACTCCATTTATGTCCTCAGTCATCTTGAGGTTTAGAATGTTATTTATCTACAACACATTAGAATTTAATCGTAATTTTGCTTTGGTAGCACTTCGACAGATCCATAGTGTATGCTAAAATAATAACAGTTAATCCTCCTAAATATCTGGAGCCTGGAACACCACCAGGAAAGTTAACAACTTACAAATAAAAAGCCAAAGGAACCATATTCCCAAAACCGTATTCTAAAAGATGCAATAAAAAAGTTGAACTAAAATAAGAGAATAAGTGGACTAAACAACAAATAATTAAGGAGAGGTGATAGCACAAAAAAATAACTGCTCAAATGATCCAAAGAGATGCACATTTTAAATTCCTGATAGTGATAGGTAAATACATAGGATGAAATGATACTTTTGGTATAAGATGTTCCCTATGCATGTAGAAGTTTGCAGATTTGCAAACCCAAAAAAGTGATAGTACAAGCATATTTTTTAAGATTAAAAAATGAGATATTCTAAATTTTTCTTATATACTAGCGTATTTTCCTTAAGCAAAGAATAGAGATTTTTTTCCCATTTTTGTCTTGAAATCATCTATCTACATCTATTTCTTTCATTTTTTCCTTAATAAAGTGGTTCGTCCACCAAGAATTTGGTTTTATCTTATTTTTTGTATTGTCATCATCTTATTGACGTTTGGTTTATCGTCGTCTTATTACGGTTTTTGGTTTGCCGTTGGCTTGTTACGACGTGATGATGTTTTCATCTTGTTGCGGAGTTTTATTTCTGTGGGAGTGATTTAGATAGGCAAAATGGATTTAATCAATCGAAGATATCAAATCACGGTCTTCAGTATGTTGAAGATATTCAAGTCACTATATTATCAAATTTGTAGGCTTTATACTAATTTATTATATTATTAACCTGAATATTATTTCATAATGTATGAGTTTTAGCTATTTGTATTAAATTACTCAATAATATTATTTTTCCTTTCAAAAAAAGTCAAAACCCGGATATTTAAAAAATTATTATTATCTTATTGTATATTTAATGAAATTATCATGAAAATAATTTAAATATTTACAAATATATTAATAATTTTAAAGATATCATTATAGAAAACTATTTTCTAAGATATTGCCTATGTTTAAAAAAATTTATTTTTAGAGCTTATGACTAGTTTTAATTTTTTAAAAATAACTTAAATTTAAATAGATGAAGATAATATTAATTTTAGTAAAATGAGATATTCTAAAATTTTCTTAACAGATAAGTCAAAACCGAATTTTTTTCTCAAATAACATTTATTCAAAAGAACTATTATCTTATTATATATTTACTTGAAATTATATATATATATAAATGACTAAATATTTTGAATTCTGATATAATAAAAATGTATCATTGAAACTGGCACGAGGCACTTATTCTTGTGCTCTACCTTTTTTAAACGCATAACGTGAGCGGCATGGGCTTCAAACTATATATATTAAAAAAATATATTTTTTGATTTTATTATTTAAAAAATATATATTCAATTTGATTTTATTATAATTGGTAGAACATTCTGTTAAAAATAAATATAAACTTTGATGTGGTGAAATGAGAGTATTTTTTGGCTTTTTTTCTTATGTTTTAAATGAACGTGACATGGCATGGCACTTTCTCATAAGTGGCAGTAGATGGGACACATCGGTTAAAACATGATAGACAATTTTGTATTGAAAAGTGACATTATTGTTTTAAGAAAAAATAATATTATTAGTTGAAATAATAAGAATTGATAGATGCAAGATCTGAATAGATCTGAATATAGATAAAGTCGTATATAATGAAACGATATTAATTAATAACGTAATAAATCTGACGTAAGGCATGGTGATAATATAATGGTAAAATATCTTTAGTGAGTTCTTTGACATCTACTTGATCATGAATTTGATATTTTCTTGATTAAATCATTTGCTTGTTTGAATCATCATGAAAGCGTTCTGTGAATGTGAGCAATATTTATGTAAGTAGCAATGAAACGATAAGCCAAAACGTCGTAATAAGGCGTCGACGAATCGATCGATTAGACGATAAACAAACATGAAGATAAAGCGCAAATTTTAGGTAATAAGCTGTTAAGACTTGAAAATGAAAGAAAGATGTAAAGGGGTGATTTAGATAAAATAATGAAAAATCTACACTCATTGCTTGAAAATAAATTTGAAACGAAACGCGATGAGAGAAAAAAGAAGGAGGATGAGTAGGTTTTTAAGTCAAGTGTTTAAAAATGTATTTTAAAAAATATATCTATTGCATGTATTGTAATTTTATTTGAAGATGGAACATTTCAAAGTGATAAGGGGAGTTGAGTTCTATTTTCCTTACATAATTCCCCAAGAAATTATTAAAATAATATATTAAAAATTGATGTTACTAACATTCAAATAAATATATTAGTGACCCTCGACTCGATATCCATGGTCGATAATCGGTTAGTCAACTTGGTTGACTTATCTAAAATATTGTTGGAGGTAGCTAGGTTCCAATCTGGTCCAAAACTCTGTATTGGTCATTATTATCCAAAGGCGCTCATTTTTTTTTATTAATTAAGGAATGCTCTTAATATATATTTAAATAAATTATTTCTCACTTTTTATTACATAAAATTACAAGAATTACCAATGATGTTTTCAAAATATAATATATAATAAATTTATAATGTTTTATAAAATACTATTAATTGATAAGATAAAGTGTGAATATATATTTCAATTATAAATTATTGACAATAAAATGTAATAATAATAATAACAATAATTTATTTTAATGAATAAATTCCAATAATATATATTTTAGTTTATAATATTATAATTATTTTCATTGAATGATAATTTTTTAAAAGGTAACATTATTTGAATTTTTTTTAAATAAAATGTAATTATAATATTAATTTATTTTTAATGGCTAAATTCCAGTAATATATATATATATATATTTGAATTTTAACATTACAATTATTTTCATTCAATGATAACTTTCAAAAATAAAAGAATAATTTAATTGATTTCTAAAGTGCTTGGAATGGGATAAGTCATATCCCTTGTGCGTGACAACGTATGAGCGACTTGAGCGACACGAAGGGCACGAGCTGATCAAAGCGGGATTAGACCTTATAATTGTCAGGCACACATCGGGCTTATAGCTTAAAGTGGCAGAATACCCTTCACCTCGAGCATATAGAGACACTTAGGCCTACTTGTACTCAAATTTTGCATAAACCAGTCACCTCGGGTTGCAAAATCGATCGTACTGAGCGTGGGGTACATGGCCAATGCGATCATGGAGCTTTATTTGACATGATCTTCCACTGCCTTTTCTACACCATGATGAATATCACGTTTGCTGTATGAACAAATTGTAACAAGCCGTAAATGGAGTCCTAAGTAGTATAAGTGATAGGCGTGTAATAGGAAGAAAAAGAAGAAATAAAAAAAAAAAAAAAAATATATATATATATATATATATATATTAACCAATTGGAGAGATAATACAAATTCATTGGGAAGTTTTTAGCCTTTCCAATTGGTACCGTTTGTGGGAAACCCTTTTATTCCCACGTATCTCTTGAATGCTTTAAGACGATCATTTGTTTTCTCCGGGAGCATTATGATGGGTGAAATCGCTCATTCTAGTTTTGCGCCATCGATAGAGTAGCGAATGTTGTCATTTGGAACAAATCTTTGAAAGATCGAGTAAGAGTCACATCGGCCAATGACTAGCCTCTTTACGGCTACTGTGGCGCCTTAAGAGAGGAGGAACGTCGTTCTGCGTTGTAAGATTCTGATTTTCGCCTCGGCAATCTTGCCAAGCCTCGGAACCTAACATATTGGCCTGCTAGCAGACCTCCTACTTTCGGCCATTCGTGAAATAGATCCGGCATTGAGGAAATATAGATTAAACGAATAGGACCCCATCTCATCCTAGAAGCCAGAACCTCGCCTTGCGAACGCTAGATGACATATTGGCCTCCCTATTTGTTCCTGCCATCTTGCATTAAGACGCCCCACCGTACTCATGCTATCGAAATTCCAAATGTATGATGGGTTGGAGGACCCCTTTGACCACTTGATGCACTTTTGCTAAATCCAATCATTGCAAAGCGGCAACGACGCCCTCTTGTGTAAGGTGTTCCTATCCAGTCTTATCAAACCATCTCTGTCTTGGTTTCATCATCTCCATCGAACATGGTAACGTCTTTTTGTGTTTTATTTGAGAAGTTTGTCACTCAATACATGTGTTCAGTCAGAAGGAAGCAGAGCGTCACCAACTTATTTCACGTCTAGATGGGACAATCCGAATTAATAATTATGAAGCGTTTCGAAGCATCAATCCTCTAACTCAAAGCAAAGAGCACGGATACCGTCTTGCAGGCAGTAAAGCAAGCCAGTTGCCCCAACACTCATTCTTCAACTCTCTTTCATTACATTTGCTGGCAACCGTGGGCGAATTGTTCCAAAGGGGAAATCAGTATGCTATGCTCGAAGATGACACCATAGCGGCAACCAAGAGGACTATAGCCTTTACGTTTCACTACAAGAAATTATCGGATTAGCTACGAAAATTAGCTAGGGAAATAATCCCTAGCTAATTTGCGAGGATAAATGACGGAATAACAAGAGATTTTTATTACGGAATTAATGTGATTTGCGACAGTTTGTGAAGGATTAGGGAGTAATTCTGACGGACAAAAGTCCCTAACTAATATTGTCATTGATTTTGGCGCAAAGATTGGCGGCAAATTTAGCAACAACTTTAGAGACGGATTTTCCCTAGCTACTTAGCTAGAGAACAAATTCGTCGCTAAATCATGATCTGGAAATATTTTTTTACAATTTATATGTATAGCTAGAGATTTTTCCCTAGCTAAAATAGCTAGGGAAAAAATCCGTGTTGTTTCACAAAATGTATGCATTTAGCTAGAGATTTTTCCCTAGCTATTTAGCTAGGGATAGCGTCCGTCGTTAAGTCTATACCGAAATATTTTTTTGTTTTGATTTATGTATTTAGCTAGGGATTAGTCCACTAAATTTAAAATAGATAAGGAGCAAATTAAATCGTTATTAGTGCCCTTAAATTGTTATTTTCATAAAATATATGCATTGTAGGAGGATTTTAAGTCGTTAAGTCTATCTTGAGATTATTTTTTGTTTTGTTTTATATATTTAGCTAAGGATTGGTCCCGAGCTAAAATATCTAGGGACCAAATCAGTCGCTATTGGTGCCCTTAAATTGCTATTATGCATGTATTTAGCTAGGGATTATGTCCGTCGTTAAGTCTCTACCTAATTATTTTTGTTTTGTTTTATGTATTTAGCTAGGGATTAGTCCCTAGCTAAAATAGCTAGGGCAAAATCCGTCGCTATTGGTGCCCTTAAATTGTTATTTTCACAAAATATATGCATTTAGCTAGGGATAGCTAGGGATTGTTTCCGTCGTTAAATCTATACTGAATTATTTTTTGTTTTGTTTTATATATTTAGCTAGAGATTGGTCCCTAGCTAAAATAGCTAGGGACCAAATTCGTCGCTATTGGTGCTCTTAAATTGCTATTATGCATGCATTTAACTAGAGATTTTTCCCTAGCTATTTAGCCAGGGATTATGTCCGTAGTTAAGTCTATACCGAATTATTTTTGTTTTGTTTTATGTATTTAGCTAGAGATTAGTCCCTAGCTAAAATAGCTAGGGCAAAATCCATTAGCTAATGGTGCCCATAGAATTGTTATTTTCACAAAACATGCATTTAACTAGGGATTTTTCACTATCTATTTAGCTAGGGATTATGTCCGTCGTTAAGTCTATACCAAATTATTTTTGTTTTGTTTTTTATATTTAGCTAGAGTTGGTCTAACTAAATTAGCTAGGGACCAAATCCGTTGCTATTGGTGCCCTTAAATTGCTATTATGCATGCATTTAGCTAGGGATTATGTCAGTCGTTAAGTCTATAACGAATTATTTTTGTTTTGTTTTATATATTTGTAATGGGACACTATCCTAGCTAAAATCTACAAGGACCAATCCGTCACTATTTATGCCCAATTGTTTGCATTTAGTGAGATTTTCCCACTAGTTATTTAGTTAGGATAATGTCCGTCATTAAGTCTATAACTAATAATTTTTTGTTTTGTTTTATATATTTAGCTAGGGATTGGTCCCTAGCTAAAATAGCTAGGGAAAATATCCGTCGCTATTGGTGCCCTTAAATTTATATTTTACAAATTGTATGCATTTAGCTAGGGATTTGTCCCTAGCTAAATAGCTAGGGATTTAATCCATCGCTATTCTTACCCTCAAAATTCTTCTCATTTAGGAAATTATGTATTTAGTTTGAGGATATGTCCTAGCTATTTGGATAGGGATACGTGCTAGTGTTTAAACAGGGATACTTCCAATAGATTAAGGCTTTTAGAAATACTTACAATTTACTCTTTTGTATTTAGCTAGGGATTTTTTTCTATCTAAATAGCTAGGGAATAATCCGTCACTATAATTTACTCTCAAATTATTTTTTTTCAAATTTACTAATTTAGCAAGGGATAATTCCCTAACTATTTAGCTAGGGATGGTATCCGTCGTTAAGTATGCTTGAATTTTTTTTTGCTCATAATATCCCCTTGAGGTTATCCTAGCAATTTAGCTAGGGATTGTGTCCGTCATTAGGTTCTTAAACAGAAACGACATCGTTTCCTTCTCTGTTATACTTAGAAAACTTACAGTTAATCTTCTCTTCTATCACCCTGTCTCACTAAAAACAAAGAAACCATTCCCTTCTCTCACGATCTCGACTGTTAGGTTTGTTCCTTCTACTCACACGTTAAATAACTACTTGCGTTTCCAATTACTGCGCCGTTCGTGCTTTTTCCGAGCAGCGTAGTGTCGCAACGTCATTTCGAAGCACCAAACAAACAAACATCTCTCTCTCTCTCTCTCTCTCTCTCTCTCTCTCTCTCTCTCGGTTCTTTCTTTACCACTACCAAAACCCTCCATTTCTAACTCTTCTTGTTACCAGGTAAGATTCTCTCTGTTCTTCTCCTTTAAAATACTACTTATATATATCTCTCTCTCGAATTTGATTTCCCTTTGGCGAGTTTGGTTTATAAAGATTATTGAGTTTTTTTTCTTTTTCATTTCCTTAATTTTTTCTTCTTTAAGTGTTTCCACATCACTTATATGATTTTTGACTCTCCACCATGAGTGAATCAACACAATCGATCGAGAGACATTGCTAAATTACTTACTTTGGGCTTATTGTTTCCTTTTCCATTTGAACAAGATTTCACGATTTGACAATTATCTGCTCTCTGTCTCTCTTTCTCTGTATGTTCCTTTGCTTATTTTAATTTAATTCGTGAGAAAATGGTAATGAGTTACTGCAATTTGTAAATCGGCAGTGAGCTAAATGATGCTTTTTTGTTAAAGAAATAACTTTTATTTTAAAAACAATTTTTTTATTCAATGTGGGTGGTTTAATCTAATTGCATTTGATTGGTGGAAATACATTAACTTTAATATTGAGACTGAACTTTTTGCGGGAATCGCGATAGGGTGTGGAATTTGTTCACCCTCTAGTGAAGTCAACATCCAACCAATAGATTTGTTGCAGGTCATTTTCCTTATGTGAAGCCATTCAGCTTTGTGAATGGAGGAGGAGGATTAATGACGTAGAAGGTCGTTTGAGTTTTTCTTCTTTGCATTTTGTTTTTCTTTTTTGGCATTTTTAAGTATGTGATTTTTCTTTTCGTTTCGTACTTGTATTCTCTTGTGTCCTTGATTGTTTCATATTTATTTACAGTGATTTTAACCATTCTTGTCTTTTTGGAAACTTGTATTACCGATTAATCCTTATTGACCTTCTTTTCCCATTTCGATTGTTTTTTTACCGTCTTGTGTATTCTTTGGTGTTTCTTTCTTTGAAATAGTTTCTTTTGCTTCTTGTTTTGGCAATTCTTTGTTCATATGATGGTGTGTTCTTGGTACCTTTCTTGATTAGCCCATTTATTTATGTATATCTACAACCTTTGCATCATTTCTGAGAAAAATGGTGATTGTTAGCGTATATTATTTTGACTTATGGTAATATATGTTAATATTACCCATTTAAATGAATAATTATGACATATTCAAATTGTGTAGACCAATAATGACCTATATAAAATTTCATCTTATATAATAGAACATTGATAGATAATTTATAAGTCAATAAATAGTAAATATTTATTTAATAATTTTTAATAAGCTCCTCATAATTTTTTAATCAAATTGATTCAATAATTTTTTGAATTGAGCGTTCAATATTTTTTATATCAATAATAAGAAATTTATTTTAATAAATTGTATTTTTAATTCACTAATTAATCAATACCAAGAGTAAAATTAATTTTTTTGAAAGAAGAGCAAAAATTATTTTATTAGGATTGATTTTATTTATATCTAACTAGCAAAAAATAATTTAATAAAATTTTTAAAAACTAATTTATATGTTTAAAAAAATTATTTCATTAAACTACTATAAAATATTAATTCAATGTTGTAAGACCCAAGAAAATTATAATTTTCAGAAAAATGGCAAAAGCGTAATTTCGGTAAAAATGGAATTTTCTGCATCTCGGATAATGGCTTGATTTCACGAGTTGAAATCGTGCGTAAATCTGATCTTGCGTTGAATTTCGTCGAATTCAGAAACGATGAAATTCTGAAATTTTCGAAACCTTTGATATCAGGTCTTGTAAAGCGATATATGATGTGACAAAAGAGATAAAGAAAATAAATAGATGGTTATGATCGAAGGAGAGGACTCTAATTCCATATTTCATGGGGATTATATTGAGCTTTGTACCAAAATAATCTTTTTCTAAAAAAAAACCCCAAATTAACACATGCTACAAAGTAATGTTCACACATGTCTTTTATTACCACATCATCAAAATCATATTTGATAATTAAGGTTTTAAATTTTTTCAAAAATTAAAATCGTAGTCACTAACTACGATTTTATGTTTAAAGTTAAAATTTTGATTTTGGATGACCTGTATCTTTAATCCTATATAACAACACAATCACATGTCATAAGAAAATAATGATAAAAATACAAAAAAAAAATAAAAACCAACATCTGTGTGAAATAATTACCTAATTAAAAAAATAATAATAAATAGAGTTTCAATAACTACTAAAAATATAAACATCTTCCCATATGCTATTCAATCTAAACCATGCTAACCATTTATGCTCTAATTAGAGACTAAGGTGGCGTTTATTTTTTAACTTAATGTTGAAGAATTTAAATAGAACTTTCCATTAAAATTTGTTTAATTTTTAATTTATTGTTTATTCTTGGTACGAAAAATTTACGAATAGAAAAGTAAAAATATTTGGTTTTACATTTGAGAAAAAGTAATTTCCTTGAAAATAAAAAAAGCTACCGATAAATCACAGAAACAGAAGAAGAAGTACAGCGATATCTGTTATTAGAGATGTGTGGGAGGGTTTGGGACGAGGCGGTCCATCAGCTCAGGCTGGATTATTTTTTATTTGATTAAAGCATCTCGTTTAAAAAAGATTAATGAGTAGGTGGAGATGGGGAAATTTCTAGCTATTTCTGTTTAATTTATTTTGTTTTATTTATTTTTTATTTTTATATTTGCTTTTATTTTTATTATATTAAAATTAATATTTTTCATAAAAATAAAATATTATAATTTTATAAATTATTTATTAAAACATTACTGTAATAATTATTATTTATATTAAAGTATAAAATAAAATAATAAAAAATTATTTTTAAAATATAATTAAATTAGAACATTATTATTATTATGGATACGTATTTAATATTCTTACCCGTTCGGGTCGTTCTGTACAAAACGATTTATTCTTTTCGATTCTTTATTTAAATAAACTTAGCCTAAACCAATTCATGCTGGTTCGTAAAAATCTTTGTGCTGTATTATCGCGAAATATGTTTTTGAGATATGTTTTTTGAATATGCGACATCCACATGAAACTAATTGTAGATTTGAAAATAATATTTTTTATGCAATATTTTTAAAAATATTGTTTTTTAGTGCTTTATTTAAAAATATATATTTTTTGTAATCACGATAGGTTTTTTAAGTAGAAATTGGTTTAAAATTAACAAATCCAAAGTTATTTTATAATACTAACCTATTGTAAATGTAATTTAGAAAATATCATATTTTAGACAAAAATATCCCTAAAAATGTAAAGATAAATTTTACATCATAAGTAAATCTCTCATGGATATTTTTCTCATCCCTTACATTATATATTTATTTATTTAGGATTAAGCGTGTTTTTTTTTAACTCTTTTGTTTTTTAAAGTTAGATTTGTAAATATTTTATGGATTCATCCGCTAAAATAGAAAACACACAATTAGAAGGAATATAATTTGGAAGAATATAAGAAATTTTATTAAATACTATCACTATATTATTTTTTCAATTATTACATAATCTGCTATTTATTGCTATTTATAATAACTCAAACCAAATCAAATCTCCTACCAAAATAAACTTTCTAAAACATGAACACTTGAATATTCTAGATACTCAAAATAGAAGCTAAATCTGACATAATATAATTCAAAAAGTGAATTGTAAAAGAGAAATTGGATTAAAAATAACAAATTCAAAACTTATTTCTAAAACTAATTTAATATTCTATATTTTAACTAAATTTTTAGGGAGTATTTTGGTCTAAAATAGAATCTTTTGTTGATTCATCAAACGGTTATATCCCTTCTTAAAAAGACTGAACTTCTTAAATCTCACAGTAATTGGTATCAGAGCGAAAGCTAGAGGGAAGGGAGAAGGATTTGGATTGAAGCTTTTCAGGAATAGCTTTCCGAGGCAGCAAACAGGAAAATGAAGAGGATTTTCGGCCTCAAGAAGGACAAAGCACCTGCTCCTTCTGTTCAAGACGCCACCGATAGGGTCGATTTCTCTCCATCTTTCTCTTTTTTTCTCCATTTGGTTGCCGGGAAAGCATTGCTCTTTTTTTTTTTTTTTTCTCTTTTTGTTGATCGTTGGATTTTCCTTTTTCCTTTCCTGTTTCTCGGCAACCAAACGGAGGGTAGTTAAATTCAATTGTTTGTGTTGTTTGACGGTTCATGTTTGCGTTGATTTTTAAATTAGGGCTTACTGTTGCATAATGTAGAAGCGGTGCTTGTCTGATGCATGAGATTTTTCTCTTTTAGACTTTGTATGATTCGGATTGGATCCGAATTTTACCTTTAACTTTTCTTAGAATTGAAAATAGAATAAAATTGTTTATGAAACTAAGATCGCTTACTCCATATGGACGGATTCAGGAAATCACAACTAGAACAATTGATATCTTCCGAGATCAATAGGAAGTTGCAAATCAATGCCTAAACTTGTGACTTTGAAAACTAATTTGTTGTCTATATTTAGCTGGTTGACAACTATGATATTTTAAATGTTGCCTTCCCATATGTCTGACGTCTAATCATGGTGTGGTTTTTGAGAAGAATCATGATTTTTTTTCAAGTACCATGTCGAATGTCCTATTTATTCCTTACATTTGACTCATCGATTGAAATGATTTAATTGATTACTAAACAAATGATGGCTATAAGCCTTTTAGATTTATTTATGTTTATTCTCTGAGGTTTGGCTGCCTAAAAGATTTTCTATCACGTAAAATTATGAACTAAATGATTTTTTTATACTCTATAGCTCTGTATTAAAATGACGTTTGATCATTATGTTATAGCTTATATTTCTAGGTTATTCATATATCTATTCATTCTCCTGAAGTGATGACTATATTATTTATATATCAACAGATTAATCAAAGAGGTGAAACAGTGGATGAGAAGATAAAAAAGCTTGATGCTGAACTTTGTAGATATAAGGAACAGATTAAGAAAACACGACCTGGTCCAGCGCAAGAAGCTGTTAAAGCTAGGGCCATGAGGGTTCTCAAGCAAAAACGGATGTATGTGCTTCTTAGATCTTATTGCCTCTATTTGCAGTTGTATTTAAAAAATTGATTTATTGGGAAAAAATTATTGATTTACATATGATACTGCCTCTTGAAACCTGTATCCATGGAGAATGGAATTTTTTTGGCTTCCAACATCAAAATTTCATTTTAGTTTTGGAGATACTATATTAGAAATAATGTAGAAAATAGACTTGAATGTGCTAAGGAAATTCTGTTGAGTTTAAGGAATTTGTGGAATTCTATTCTTCGGGCATTTGGAATACCTGATATGTTATATTATGTATGTAGATAGCATGCAATCATTTGGAATACCTAATACTTTAAACTATGACTGATCTTTCTTTGTTGGAAGAGATTGTATGGATTCTTAGAGTTCTTCAAATTGTTCTACTTTGGGAGGAGTTTTATGTGGTTTCCTCATACTGTGCTGGATAGGTATGAAGGGCAACGTGACATGCTTTATAACCAGACTTTCAATCTTGATCAAGTTGCCTTTGCTGCGGAAGGTCAAAGATGCTCAACGAACTGTACGTCTTGAGGACCTTCCAGTTTTAATTTTAACTTTTAGAAGTATTATAATCACCCTTTTAAAGGGCTCTTTTGGTCGATCTATGTGGTAGATTGCTCTCACAAAAATTAAAAATATGAGTGGGAATGTATTCAGTTTGAAATATCATACCCAGAACAGTCATTTCTAAATTTAATTTCTTAAACTAAAGGGCTGCTCACAGGCAGGCTTGGTTTGAGATTTCTTAGAAGGTTCAAGCCTTCTGGAATGTGAAAGAGAGGAATCAAAATCCTAGCAAGAGTTGGTTTTGGTTTCCATTAGAATGAATTTTTTATTCCATAATAAGTTATGCAAACACAGTAATAACTGTGAAGTGAGATGAATTTTCCCATTCTTGTTGATATTCCAGACTTCTGAGCATGCTCTTAATCCTATACAGATCATTTGAAATTTAGCTGTTGGACCTTTTCATAATATATTTGACTGGGTAAGAAATGTTTATGATGGTTGATACTCAACATATCGAATCCCAAACCATAAGGTAGTGTCGTATGGGAACACTTTCCTTTGCTCAAATTCTTGACCAGTTTATTCTTGGGATTGTTTAGACAAATAGCACTTGGGGGGATATTCAATATTTTTAACGCATGCCTTAGGGTTTTCTCTGAACGTGATGTTGCCAAAATAATTAATCTTTTAGAGTGCCACAAACATAGTTTTTCAACAAGCAAACTTGGTTTTGCCCCTTCTTTTTCAAATTGAAAATTGATTTTTAAGGTTTAGTCCATGCTATTTCTATTAGGGGTGTGTTGGGCCTATGCTGTATTCACCTTAAAATATTTGTTTTTCTTGTTAGCGCTCCAAGGGGCAAGGTTCAAGGCAATTCAGGCGGAGCTTAGGGTGTGCCCTGATTGGAACCTGCTGCCTACCTCTTGAGAGGTAGGGAATGACCTGTTGGTCACTATAGGCATTTTTTGATACTTGATTTGTTTTTCTCATGCTTGATCCATTTTGGAGTTGCGTATTGATGGGTGCAATTGAGGCAATTTTTAGGGATTCAGATGGAACATGTTGTAAATTCATTACCCATTTAAAAAATTAAATTGGTTATGAGGCAACTAATTGCTGTTCTTTCAGATGTCAGCTTTTGAAATCTGCAAACAAGGAGTTGAAAGGAATGATGAAAACTGAGAAGATTGAAGACGTTGATGTCAGTAACCTCTTGTGTTTCAAGCTGCTATATTTTACCTTACAGAAATTCTAATGCTTTAAATTTTGTTCTTTATGCCTGTAGAACTTGCAAGATGAGATGATGGACCTCATGGATATAAGTAATGAGATTCAAGAGTCCCTAGGCAGAAGCTACAATGTTCCTGATTACATTGTGAAGAGGAACTCCTGGGTGGTATGTTTAAATGTCATTTGAAGACTCAAATTCCATGATAGCACTATACCATAAACATTTCTTTGAACTTCCCTTTTACCTTTTTGCTTCCTTGTGTGCGTTAGCCGCTAAAAGTATTTCCTGGAAATTGTATTTAGAGGCCATTATATCCCTTTTTTGTAAGCTTCATCTTCATGGTAGTACTTGGAATGATGGGAAGTGATTTCACTTTCTAATGCACATCTTGTTTCCAAGAAATAGACTGGATTTAGCAGCTGTTTTCCTAATGGCTCTGTTTGGAACCTAGAAAGTACTAAGGAAAGAAAATACAGAGGAAAACAGAGAGGGAAATAAATTTTGGAGGAAAATAAAAAATATGTTTAAACTTAATAAATTAATTTTACATGTTTATTCAAACACATTTTATTTGTTTCTTTGCTATTGTATAAAGACTAAGAAATTTAAAATATGTAAGTAATTTTGAGAAAATTTATTATTCGATTTTTTTATATTTTCTACGATTTAAACTAAAACATACGAAAATCATTTTCCTTAGTACTTTTTTTCTTTTCCCTAGTACTTTCCGGGTTCCAAACGGAGCCTAACTGTTTTGCAATGCAGAGCTTGATGCTTTGGAAGAGGACATGGGAACAGAGATGGATGCTGATTGGATGCCCTCTTATCTCCAACCCGATAAGGTCCATGATGTGGAAGATGACCTAACCTGCCTTCTGCCCCAATAGGACATGCATCAATCCCAGCGGGCAGATCAAACATCCAGGTATATTTTTATCCACCTTATGACAGATATCATCTTGTTGTGTCAAATTCCCTTTTTCCCCAGAGACAACATCCACTTTCCTGTGAATAGATAACTCCTATTCAGTTGATGTTGCTGCCATGTATGCTTTCGTTGTGCAGTGCCATTCCTCTACAGCTTCTAATGTGTTAAAGACTTAGTTCAAACATGGATTTTTGTGCTCCTGGAGGAAATTAAAGGCCTGTCTGTTTGGTTATAGTGTTTGAAACCTGTTTTTTGTTCTAAAAAACAAGGAGAACAATGAAAACAGGAAAAACATGTTTGGTTTATTTTTTTTTTATCCTAGAAAACATGGAGAACACAAAAAACACTAAATTCAGAAAACAAGAACAATTTTCAGATAACGCCATTGTTCTCCAGAACAATTCTCAAAACAGGAACTAAATAGGCCATTAGTGAACTTTTAAATTGGGATATGAGATGGCCAAGTCGCTCCTATTCTTTTAGTCTTTCTGCTATTCTGAATGTTTTGAGTAATAAAAAAAAAGAGGAATAAAATATGATACTTATTTTGACTATTTCTTTAAATTATATATATTATTTTGTTGGAGAAACCTTGTTTATGAAAAGAATAGTTAACTTATTTTATATTCTTTTTTTATTGAAATTCAGGGAATGCAACTTTCATATGATCCTTACATTTTAGTAAATTGTTGCTTAAACTCCTCAACACTTGGCTGTGGCTTAGAGTACCATACTCATGACACTTTATACCCACAGCGCACTTTTATGGTAAAGAATAAAAATTAAAAAAAAGAAGAAGTTATGGGCCTGTTTGGTTTCTATTTTTGTGTTTTCTAAAAACCGTGTTTGTTCACTGAATTTAGTGTTTTGTGTTTTTCAGAACAAAAAAAACTATGAACTAAATGTGGTCTCTTTGCTTTCCTTGTTCTTATTGTTTTATAGTACAAAAAATAGTTTTCAAAAAAAGTAACCAAATTGGCCCTATTATTTTAGATTATCTGATTTGAAACTTCGACATCTTAATGAAGATTAAGGAGTGCTGATCAAAATGGCAAGTCATATGGTCCAAGTCTTAGGTGGGATTTATTTTTTGTTCCTGTAATATACTAGCAAGCTATTTACAAAAACGCTACTTACAAAATAAGAAGGCTGAGGGGGACTACGCAGAATCAGTTCCTGTTCGCCTGAGCACTGGTTGAGAATGGAAAATCTGTGTCAAGCTGTTTAATATGCGTCATTTCTAATATTACTTCTGAAGATTTTTGGTATTTCAATGGCTAATTTTGCACGTATTTTTGCTAATAGGAAAGCAGATTTCAAACATTTGTTTCGTATCTGATATAATCTTGTCCTGTAACAGGCTGAGGATGAGCTTGGTTTACCTGCTGTTCCTCGTGCATCTATTCGTGATTAGCAGCAGCTGGGCTAGAAAGAAATAATGCAGAATTTAATCTGATCGTAGTTATTCTTCAACTGATATCATGCTGAGTACGGGGTTGGGTAATTTAATGAATAAAAACTGATCCAGGCCTAATTTGACTACTGAAAGAAGGGGGGCAATTGTACAGGGTCAACTGCACAGATTTGATCGCGGTAATAATTTTTTAAGGGTTGTTTGTATTTTCAGTTTGATATATAAATATTTACAGCGTTCTCAGTTTGATAGAATATAATCTACACAGTCGTTTCGTTCCTGAAGCCGCCTGGTGTTCGGTCAAATTGGTTTTGGATCGAGGATTGCCATGTAAGTGATAATTATTTTGAACTCTAGTATTTGGTAAAAAAAAAAAAACTGTGTTTCTATTGGGGGGTGGGAAGATTTTGGATATCTATAAATCCTTATATATTAATAATAAATACACAATTTACAAAATTGACAGGTAAATGTGTATGGTAAATTAATAAATACACAATATGTTGTTTGGATTAGATCTCTCTCTCTTCTCTCTAGAATTGCACAGCTTTTGCCTTCAACAAGAAGGGCAATTCTTTCTTTAGCTATTTTCCCTTTCTTGCACGTTTGGGATTGGCTCTATTTCCCTCTACCTTGCGCATGATTGTACTAGTAATTGGTGCCCAAATACAGCCCCTGAAAGGTGTATAAATGGCGTGATCTAGCTTCAACTTCAAGAGCCTCTTGTGTCTATTTATAGCTTATAAATATCATAGAAACCAAGTTTGTTGACTAAAGTGTTTACATCCCCGAAATAAAAGGGCAAAAACGAGGAGGGAAAATTTGTGGAAACCAAGCAAGTTCAGTAACCAAGTAAGGCAAAACAAAATGTTATTATGGTTATTCATAACAAAATATGAAACACCCACCTACCACACCCCCTGAGACGAGTGTATATTCTGCGGCGAGAAAAACTTGGGAGGCAGGATTTCAAACTATAAGAAGAAAGAAAACATGAAAATGCTGGTTAAAATTATCCTTTTTGCCACCCTCTAACAAAATTAATGACAATCCCATTCAGCAGTGGTAGTTCTCACCGCATTTCCCTTGCCAAAATGCTTAAATATATCCCCATTGAACGAAACAAATTAATTTCTATAGGGATTATTTTTGTACAAAGCTCAATATAATCCCATGATTGATGTGAATATATAGGAAGCCACTGCATACATATGAAATGCCATATGCAAATGTACTTAAACTGAAAATACAGTGAACGCAATATGTATGATGCATACAAACACGAATATGGTAGAAATATAGAATGACATGGAACTAAGTGGCAGAACTCGCTTTTGATTGCATAGAATTTGTCTAGACTACAAATGGATTAAGAATACATTGAGGGAAATCAAATCCCCAAACCCGTATTGATGAAATCAAGTTAGAAGAACCCCATTTATTATAATGAATGTTTGTTAGTTTTATGTTAAATTTATTGTGTTTTCGGCTCGTCACTGATTGTGCTCTAATATTTGTATTAAGAAATATCAGTTTTAGGGAGATGTTAACTAAATTTCTTCAAACCCATGTTTTTGCTCATTTATAACGCGATCATCACTCATCCGAATCAGAATGGATTCAAATTTAATAAGAATTCAGACTCATAGAGAACATATCTCCTTGAAATAGGTATATCCAAATTCCAACCCTTTAGGGCTCGTAAATTAATCCAGTGGAGCAAAGACGCATGGTGTGCAAAGCAGCCCCAAAGTGGCACTATCTTCAGAGCGTATTTTTCCGGCTGTGTCCTCCAACTTCGGCCGGCCATAACTTCTTAGTCCAAAGTTCGTTTTGGGTATTCTTGGACTCTATGGAAAGCTCTTTGAGTCTAGCATCCCCCCAAATATAGTTTAATGCAACTTGAACTCAGATTATGTCCGAAAAATGACAGAAAGTAGCCCCTTCGTTCTATAATCGGATTTTCGTTGTGTCTTCCAACTGACTACCATAACTTCTTCTCAGCCCTTTTACATGAGCTTTCTATTTATCGAAAAAGAAAAAAAACTTTAAATGAGCTTTATGTTTCTAAAGCAAATCAGATGCCAATCGTGGTAGGGAATCTTATTTTCATGTACAATTTATGTTCAAAAATACGTAAATACACAAGGATGGTGTCCATGTTCTCGTCGTGGAAATAGAAATAAAGCTTTCCAAAGGTTCGAGTGAAATAGAGATGGAGTTAACCCTTTATATGCTTCAGAGGTCAGATGCACCGTTGTTATATTTAAGTCGGGGCAAGTCGTGTTCTATCCACCTGGGCTTCCTCCATTAAAAGTTTCCTTTTCAATGGTTGTTGAGATTTGTAAATCTTGCTTACCGTATGTTGTTCATTATTATCATTGTTAATTTGTTAGGACCTCGTTTGTTTGGAACCTTAAATATTTTTGGTTTGTTCATAATATTTTTAAGTACGCTTTGAAAATAATTTTTATATATGGTGTTTTATTTTTAATTATTCTTTATATTTGTATAACTATTTTTTAAAATTACTCTTAAAACAAGTGAGAACTACAGATAACATTTATTGAACAAACACTTATATTTTCTAAATTTCTTCTTGCTTTTGCAAATAATACACTCGGGGATACCTACCTTCTTTTCAAATTCATTTAACCGCATTAGCACAAAAGAAAACTGAAAAAGGCATCGTCCATTTGCATTGAAAGTGTGTGGCGGAATTGAAACCATATGGCTGGATTAAGAAATTTTTATCAGGGGTTTTATTTCATTCAATTCTTTTTCTTTTTTCTCTTCCTTTCGAAATTTTCTGGTTTGTTCTTTTGGTCTGATGGATTTGAATTACAAATGATTAGGAATGAGGTTTATCTTAACTCTTTTCTATTTATTTCTTTCCTTCTTTATTTTTTCTTGCTTTTGGAAAATTTTTATTTGATTTTCTAGTTCACTGCAATGGAGCTGCAATGGAATTTTCCTCTTTGCTGAGATTCTAGTAGTGGTTCTAGCCATTGCGAATGGGTTTATTCTTCTTTGTGGAGGATGCTTGCAACAATTTTGGGTGGTGAGGAAGCTAGTAATTAGGGTTTCGTAGGACGCTTAGCTATTCAAGTGGTTGTTTGCCTTTCTTATCATTCATGCATGAAGACTATCTATTTATTCTTTTTTTTCTTTGGTCCTTAATTTTTGGTTGCTAGTACGAGGAAAAGGATTAAATTTAGACTTTGATCTTCATTGAGTAGTGACAGAAGCTTAGTCCTTCAAACTTGGAATTCCTTTCTTTGGCTTTCCTTTCTTGTCATTTCACTTGGTTCTTTGTGGTTCTCCTAATTTTGCTTTCTTGTGTGGCTTGGATTGGTGCAGGATCAAGAGACATGCTCCCTTCATCTAGAAGTAAAGAGTATGATATTTTTCACCTTTAGGTTTTCTTTTGACGATTTCATATTTTCCATTAATTCTAGTTTCAAGACTATAATGGTTTAGAACTCAAACTACACCTAGTCGTCCATTTGGAACCTTAAACTTTATATATAATGGATGAGTAACCAAAATTTGCCCTTTTTCAATTTGCTAATTAAAGCCTGCTTTCTTCATGCATTCTCGCAGAAACGCATTGCCCAGATATTCAACATTTTATCTCCGTATATTCATCCGTAAGTCATTTTCTTTAATTAATAGTAATATTTGAAGTCATTGTATGTTTCATTCAAGATATTATTCAAACCGAATAAGGTATAGTGGTAAAAATTTTGGTCCTTAATGACAAACTCAAATGGCCCTGTAACATACCGTAGGTATTTAACTGTATTTTCAATCAAAATTAGATTCCACCATCCGAATCGCAGCTTCATTCCCGCAAACAACCACCATAGGTTAATTGAAAATTATGCTCTAATTATTAGTGTTAAATAACAAGAAATCAAAGATCCAAGCGCACACAATAATATATCAAGTAATAGCAAAACAACTTACAAATGATTTTTCTTAAGTAATATATCTACCAAGTATCAAGTTCCATAACATATTTGTTTTAGGCAATCATGGTAACAATGGAAAATCAAATTATGTGCAAAATATTAGTCTTAGATAAGTAGTTAATGTTATATACAAAATAACATGTCTTAGATAGTTAATGCCTGAAAATCAAATTACCTCTTGGATATCTATACAAAAATGTTATATGCAAATTCTTTGCAACAAATCCTAATTTACCAAAACAACATTAAAAAATTAGTTAATAAGATTAGAAAATGAAAAAATTTTCTTTCCTTGTCATTTTTTTTTAAATATGACTTAAAATTTTAGATAACACATTTTTATTAGTTATTAAGCCTTACAAATTTTAAATAATGTATTCCTCTAATTTGTAACATATGTTATTTTTCGAATTTTTAATAAATTCATACTTTAGGCTAGAGAATCGGGTCGTGATCCTACTTTATGAGATCTTCAGAAGATGCATGTGAAGAAAATAGATGGCCAATTTGTTGACAACAAGTCTCTGATGATTGCTATAAGTATATCTTATATTAATAAATTATTCGACCACTGGCAGTGAATGTCGAAGTTAAGTGTGACATGAAAAAATATTAGAATATTTTAATTTATTTATATCTAGCACTCGTAATTTATTTTCTATTTTATCACAGGACCTCGTGGAGGAACTGCAGGATACGCTTCTCACCTTTAGCTTGATGGCTCTAGCTGATCTTCAACCAATCGACCATGATCCCATCTATTCGGAGACCATGGAGGTCAAAAGAAGCAAAGTGGAGTGTACGACATCTACCGAAGGGAGTGGTTTTTGTCTCACTGCGTGCTTCTAGTTCCATCACAAATAAGGAAGAATGGATGAGGCTGGCCGAGCACCGAGTAATGGAAACAAATGAACGAATTGTGCTATGGAGATGTAGAATGAAAGAGAAGGATCAGCAAATTACTCTTTCGAAGGATGAGATGCAGCAAATGAAAGAAGTGAATAATGAGATGAAAGAAATGAAGAATGCAATGCAACAACAGATGACCAATATGCACACAAGCATGGTCTTCGATATTGTATGGACACTGAAGTTCCGGAAGAGCACCCACCGACAATTTTTACCACAGATCCATGCTATGCTACAATCACCAATGATGAGGATGACGACAGTTTGGGATGATTAGAACCTATGTTATTACTTTTATTTTACTTTGACACTCAACAGATCGACAATTTCCTCGCATCGTTTAATTTATGGTTAATTTAAAAATTGCTTTTAGTATATGTTTTTATTTTTATTTTTACTATCGACACTATCAGACGTATTAATTTCGTATCGCTTACTTATGGTTAATTTAAAATCGCTTTTAGTATATGTTTTTATTCATTATTAATATGTAAATTTAAAAGTATGTATTCTAATTTAAAAAATAATGAAAATAGTTAGTGGAATGATCCCTACTTATCACAGTTATTTTCTTACAATTGAATGAGTAATACCGATTTTAATTATCCCTAAATTTAATTAAGTGATCATTCCATACTTGCGACAATTTCAGTTTATTTCCTTTTAAAATTAGATTACATATGGACGGAATTGTCCTAGCCAAATTGTTAGCTGAGTGACAATCTGCAGTCTGGCCTTCTCTTTAAAATTCGATTACATGACGGAATCGTCCCTAAATTAATTTAGCTAGTGACACCTGTAATCATTTCTTCAAAATTTGGATAAGACATGACGGAATTGTCTCTCAGCTAATGTAGCCAGTGGACAATTCGTAGTTATTTCTTCAAAATCGATGTTAATACAATAGACGAATTGTCTATAATTTAGAATTAGCTAGTGGACAATTCTTAAATTTATTTCAAAAATTAAACAAAAATAGTGACGAAATTTTCCCTACCTAATTTTATTGGGCATTTTTCGCCGCTTATTCAATAAAAATATTAATTGGTCCTTCATTTAATTCAAAATTAGCAAGCAAAAATATATAATTAGTTAGGGGAATTTCCAAGGCAAAAAAATAAATTTAGGGAAAAATTTTTCTCGTTGATTTTTTGCGACAAGCTAATGAGTGCCTAAAACACTCATGCCATACCCGCGTCTGTCTTATCGTTTTAGCTTAATTTCACATTTAAATACGTATTTATATAGCCCGATATTTGATTTTTGCTTTTGTGTGAATGGTAGGTGGAACGGGAAGTTTTTGGAAGCATTTTGGGGTAGAGGGTGGCGCATAAAGCCGCGAACGCTGCGATTTCCCAACGCCGCGCGACGTCGCAACGCCACGACGCCGGTTAACAAGAATAAGTCAACAGCAAGAACGCCACGACGCCGCGACGCCGCCGCGAGTTTTTGAATTCCATCATTAAAAGCAAAGTGGACCAGAATTCGAGGGAATGAGATACTGACGGATTTGAGCACTAAAGCAAGACGCAATAACCGCATCAGCAGAGTGTATTTGCTTTTAGATTGCTTTCTTCAAAGACTGCGAATGCTTTATCGATTGATTATGTTTATATCCGAGTCTAGTATGTTCTGGGATTCATATCTAGGTTTCATGGAACTCGCTACGATTGTAATGGTTTAAAGATCTGGATTTTATATTATTCAGCTTATTTATGACTATAAGATTTGCTCTTATATCTCGCGATTTATTTACATGATGATGTCTGGCCAACATTGGCATGATTTTCCTGCTCGAGATCGAGATGAGGAAGCCCAGTGGATCTCAATGTAGCGATTCTCGTTAACCTTTACATGAGATATCCCGATTCCGAGGGTGACGACATATTAGAACATTTAAGCCGCTTGAGCATCGGTCAATGAGATACACTCACCGCTTAGCGAGATAGTGGATACACCTCGAGAGTAGGTATCTCGCTGCTGTGAGGCATGATCACCCAACCATCAATGAGTCATGAATAACCTGAATAGTAAGTCTTTTAGATAGTAATCCATCAAGAGTGGTAGGGGGAGGCAAAGCCCTAGTCTCCACAACACAGTAATTTATTAAGAAATATTGGATTAGTTTAATTGCATACATTAGTTAACCTGCCATTCAGTTCCACGTCCGCATAATATTCAAAGGCTAAACTCAAGAATCACGCACTTATCCCCGTGGATCTATATCCTAATTCCCTGTGCACACGGTATTACTTGATACGACGTTGCTACAGAATTCGCGCATAAAGGTAAATATTTTGCTACAACACGCTACTATCAAGTTTTCATGCCGTTGTTTAGGAGAAGGCTTAGTGTGATATCGACTAACAAGGCAATTAGATATTACTCGAATTTTTGTTTTTATTTGTTTCTTACAAGTGCTAGTAATTTGGTCTTGTTTCGTGTGATCAGAGTCAAGGTTACAAGTGGAGCGCATGCGAAGACAGGATCGGGCCGACCTACATCCGCTCGATCCCGAGCCTGGAAAAGAACTTACAATGACACGAACAGAGAATGCTGATGTAATTGAAATCTAGCAATCATGGAGACCCAATGAAGAGCAAGGATCTTAGCTCTGCAAAACGAGCCACAGAGGCCGAAATGGGAATAACTAAGGAATCAAGCACCTGTGCTATTTATACAAATTTTAGACGATCCATTCATGTTGCTAAAAGAGCTCACTTATCGCCTACAAATAAGCCAGACAACTATCCGAAGACCAATTCTTATTCAAGCAACAACTTTGAGTTGAAGTCATGAATTTATTAGATGCTTCGTAACATCCCGTTCCATGGATTGCCTAATGAGAACTAAATATGCATTCTCCGACCAACTCGGAGTCCGCGACACGATCAAGTACAATGGGTCATCGAAGAGGCACTCGTGTCGTAGGATTGTCTCACTCACTCAAAGGATGTAGCAAAGCATCGGGCTGACAAGTCACCCACCTGATTCCATTACTTCATGGAACGACTTACAGGTATAGCCCACCAAGTTCTTCCCACCGCAAAATTCGTACACCGTGCAAGAGATCAATACTTTCGACAACTGTAGGAGAGAACTCGCGTAAGCCGATAGATTTCTTACAACCATCGAGGAAGTGCCTTACATCATAGATTTCATCGATGGATGCAATTCATACTTTTTATAATGGTCTCGAGGAATGCGACTAGAATCAGTTGACCGACAGCTCCCCAAGCAGAGTGGTCGCCAATGAAGAAGACCACTGATCACATATGAAATTTCCTTGAAGATGTCATGTACTAATACCAATCAAAGGGCTCCAGAGAAGACTACACTAGCTGAAGGCCATAGCGCACAGATAACGAGGTTCCCAACAACTGTTACTCATGTCGTGACAAATTCGACTAATCAACCGACTAGGACAACAAGGCACCGCGAATGCCATACTGCACTTCAACCCATTGAGTCGGTGAATTCCGTGGAGGACAAAGACAACACACGCCGCCAGAACCAAAACCGGTGAGAGCAGCCCAAGATAAACAGGTTTAATCAAAGTCACCACAAGAATGGTCAGTATGGGGGGGAAACAACCTTAACTAAAATCAAGGCCAAGGGTGGCGTGAATAATCAGAATCGCATTAGCCAAAACAAATTTCAAGGTTATGGATGGAGGAACACTTAGAACAACATGCCATCACCCCGAGCTGAGCTAACCACCGGAGAAAGGTGGACTCGAACAAGCCTCATGCAAATGCTTATATCTCACACTCGCCTTTATGAATGAGACGGCGCGAATATGCAACACCAAGCCACCCAATTGAACAACTGCAAAGACGCTTGAGAAATTTAGAGGTACGTATGGCTAAATGGCCAATCTATCGACTGCAAAGGGGCAACCTGTTCCCTACTAAGCAACTGTATGAACATGAGAAGAGAGGGGAATGAACATGTTAAAGCAAATACGCCCGAGAATTGTAAAGAATCGGGCGCGACAGAGCAATCCCGCGACAAGATGAAGTAGAACGAGAAAGTCATCCAAATTCCTCATTTAATGATAAAATGTGATGTGGAACAACCAAAGAGAAATGGGCCTCAAGGAGACACAATCAAGCAAAGGATAACCTACAACCCATAGCCCCAATTCCGTATCCCCAGCGTCTAAAGAAGCATAAGTTGGATAAGTAGTTCACCAAGTTCATGGAAGTATTCAAGAAACTGCACATCAATATTCCAAGCCACGATGTTCTCGAACAGATGCCCGCTTTGTCAAGTTTATGAAGGATATCTCACTCCCGTAAGAGAAGACTGCGCATTTCAAACAGCTTAACCTAATTGAGGAGTGTAGTGCCATCCGAGAAAGCCGCCACAAAAGCTAAAAGACCTGTGCAATCTCACTATCCCCTCGTACCATTGGAAATGCGGGCCTGAGAGCATTGTGTATTTCGCAAGATTAATCTCACGCTCATTCATATTTAAATGCTGGGGTTAGTGAAGCTCAGTCTTAACTACAAATACACTCCACGAGCGTATGTGTCCTTAAAGCATCCGAGAGGGGTGATAGAAGACGCCTAGTTGAAGGTTGATAAGTTTATCTTCCTGTGGCACTTATCAGACTATATGGAAGAAGATAAAGAAATACCCATAATCTCGGGTAGACTCAAGCCAGAATCGCGTGAGCAATGATTGATGTTCAGAGGGGAGAGCTAAAATCGAGAGTGGAGGATGAAGTCAAGTTCAACGTGTTCGAAGCTGTGAGACATCCACGTAGAGTTGATACATGCTCATGACGTAGACAAATGAGGTTATAAAGTGTTTAAACAAAGGGTCTCATAGATCCTTCGAGGCTAGCCTAGCATGCAGTGATTCCGAGAATACAAGAAGAGGCAAGAGGAGTATGTAAATGGATGGATTCTTTCAAACCCAATATGAAGGAAATATTTTGAATCTCTGTGTGAAAGTGCTAAAATGCTAATGCTATCTCGTTGAACAACCATCTAAGACGGAACAAAAGCCATTGCCTAGCCATTTGAAGTATGCGTATCTGGGATGGCCTCCACCTTACCAAAGGATCATTTCAACGCCCTGGACAAAGACTAGAGGAAGAGAAGCTACTGAGGGTCCTTAGAGGATCACAAAATGCGCTCTGATGGTCTCTAAATTGGATTTAGTGCGGATTCGCGATTCCATGTGCATGCATCAGATTTTGCTAGAAGATGGTCATAAACTTCGCGGGAAGCACGTAGGAGTTGAATCCGACTATGAAAGAGGCAAATCCCAAGGAGGTGTTGAAGTAGTCGATACCTTGGCTACTTTATCCCATTCACAGCAGGTTTGCAGTCCCGCATGCAAACAAGGTGAACAACCCGTCATAAGAAACTATAAACAACAATACCGCCTTCTTGTAATGTTATCGGCAGAGAATTTTGCATTGATTACTAACTAATGGTGCCACTTTGAAAAGATCTATTTCCAACACGTCGACTACGCCGGATCATTTAGTTTCGCCATTAATACTAAGTATTGATGGATATTCAGCTACAATCAAATTGCTATAGCCCCCAAGATTAGAGAAGACGACATTCACATGTCCCATGGGACATTCGTGATTCAAGCGATGCCCTTCGGGTCGCGGCAACGCCACGCACCTTCCAACGATATGACGCCATATTCCTCCTCGATATGGTTGAAAAACAATCGAGGTATTCATGGATGATTTTTCGGTCTGCAGCACATTTGATAATTGTCCTGAGAATTTGAGGTCAAGGTTGATCGATGCGCAGGAGACCAACCTCGTACTAATCGGAGAAGTGCCTACTCTTATGGTACAAGAGGGCATTGTACTCGGGCACTGATTGTGCAAGAGGAATAGAGTAGACAAGGCAAAGATCACAATTGAAAAATTACCCACCCTCATCTTAAAGGGATAAGAAGTTTTTTAGGCCACACTGGATTTTATAGACGCTTTATCACAGACTTTTCTCGACAACAGAAACCGTTGTCTAATCTCCTAGTCTAAGGACCCATTTGAGTTTAATGCACAAAGTAGGCGCATATTTTCAAAGGTTGAAAGATAAATTGGCATCTAGCCCCATTGCGGGTAGCTCCAGATTGGTCCTTTCCATTTGAGTTGATGTGTGACGCAAGTGACTATGCGATTGGAGCAGTGCTAGGGCAGAAAAGAGAAAGAATATTCCAGGTGATCTACTATGCGATCAGAACCTTGAATGATGCCCAGTTGAATTACGCCATGACGGAAAAGGAACTATTGGCAATTGTCTTTGATTTTGACAAATTTAGACCTTATTTGATCAAGTAACAAGGTAGTAGTCCACATTGATCATCTCGCCTATAAAATATTTGATGACTAAAAGGACGCCTCAAACCTGCACTAATCCTGGGTTCTCTTGCTATAAGAATTCGACTTAGAGATTAAAGACAAGAAAGGAACTGAGAACCTAGGCCGCAGATCATCTTCACTGTTAGGAAGTGGGTAGGTGATGAGGTTCATGAATGACCTACTTTCCAAGGAGTGCCTTAGCTATTGAAGAGAAAAGTGGCTATTCCATGGTCTACAGATCACGTGAATTATTTGTTGGCCTAAGGTAACCCTCCTGCACTTAGCTTATCAAAAGAAAGAGGTTTTTCGCACACTAAACACTACTATCGAGGAGCCAATTTATACGTATTATCAGGTCGACTAAGTGATCGCGATGTGTGCCCGAAGATGAAATGAACAAGATTTCAACCACCTGCCACACTTTACCAGCGTAGGACATTTCTAAGTGGCTGACACGCAGCCAAGGTGTTTAACTGGGCTTCTAACGGCCTAGCTTATTCAGATGCTCACCATTGTATCCATGGCGAAATGTCGTTGAACGGAATATTTAGTGATCAACCGCCTACGCATACAATTCTCAAGTGGAACTGCTGATTTACGGGATGATTTCATGACCATTTCCATCTTATAATAACCTGTATATCTTGGTCGCAAAGAGATTGTGCCCTAAGTGGGTTGAAGCAATACCGACTCCACTAATGATGGGCAGTAGTGGCCCAATATAGCCAAGATATTCTCGTAGTTCTAAGACTCCTCGAAGACTGATCACAGATACAGCTCCTATTTCAATAAGATGATTGACAAAGTTCCTGCAAAGTATGGAGGCGACATCGTACATCTCTCGGTGATATCACCCACAACCAAATGGCAAGCAGAGGTATCAATCGAGAAATCAAGTCCATTCCTTGAGAAAACAAAGCTTAATACCTGTGGAAGAACTCGGTTGAAAATCGGGATGCACTCTAGGCATACCGAACATCATTTAAAACACCATTGGGTATGTCACCCTTTCGAATTGTTTATGGAAAAGCATGCCACCTGCTAGTGGAATTGGAGCATCGAGCCCCATCGGGCAACCTCCTAAGAGTTGAACATGGATGCGACATTAACCAAAGGAGAAGCTCGATGCCATGCCGCTGAACCGGATGAATTCAGAACGGCTTATGAGAGAATGCTCAGATATACAAAGAAAAGACAAAGGCCTGGCACGATAAACATATTGTCAGGAAAGAATTCGAAGCAGTGGCAACAGTCCTTCGCTTAATTCCGACTAAACTTTTTCCTTGGAAATTAAAGTCTGGGGATGGTCGACATTTCACAGTTGGATCGTAGTTTTCCACATGGAGGGGCAGGTTACGATCTGCGAAAGGAACGCTCAAAGTTAACACACAATGCTTGTAGCCGATTTTGGTGGCAAGTTCCTGCGAATAAAGGTGACCATTCCTATCAACACACCCAAGAAGTATCATAGCAATATATGAGCCCGAATTTGGGCACATCGAGATTCAAAGGGCCACGGGCCAACGACATTAAACAAAGCGCTTCTTGGGAGGCAACCCAAGCTTTTCTTGAACTTTTTCTTTCTATGGTTTAATTTTTCTTGTTTATTTTCAGTTTGGCTTGGTTTTTTGTTTATGTCCGTAATCGTTTTTTTTCCTTTTGGCTGTCTGTTTTTAGGACCCTCGATCGAAAGTAATGTGGAGGATTGGCTCGGGAAACTCAATCTGGCTAGAGGGAGTCACTATGCACTAGGAGGTTTTCACTGACCGTTGAAATTTTGCATTGGGTCTTCCTCGTGAACGCCGTGATATCTCAACGCCGCGACGCCGGGCTACTTTCTCCGAACGCCGCGACGCTGGAATGTAGTTCTCTCGCAACGCCGCTGACGTTGATCCAACGTCACGACGCTGTAATATACCGAAAGTCGAGACGCTGGTTTGGAACCCCCTCCGGTCGCGCAACGCTGAACTCGGCGTCGCGACGCCGGGTTGCTCCTCTCTTCTAGAATGTCGACGCTGCACCCGATCCGCGACGTCGCCTCGCTTGCGCCAACAAAAAAACAAAAACCAACTCATTTTGATCTTACCCTCATCTCTCCTTGCCTGAACCCTACTGCACCTCCATTGTCGTCACTACCACCCACACACCTGCCGGAATCCACACACACACCTGCCGAAGCCCACTGTTTCACTAGCCACTCACCTTGCCGACTTTGCCATCACCAATCTTTTCCCACTCCATCATTCCACTGTTCCTATCTCGCGCCAACACTCAAGCAAGCAGGTCCCCGACCTCTGCTTCAGTTTAGTCTGCTCCTCGTTAAGCTCCAACTCCATGTTAGGTTTTAGTTCGTTTCTGGTAGTTCTTAGTCTCGCCCTGTGGTTTGTGTCTACCGCCTCGCGCTAATCTGGCTCAGCTCTCATAGTGCACCCAGTGCTCGACATATTGTTTAGACCACCCGGTGTGGCCACTTTGGTGCCATTAGCTCCAAATCCCTAGACCTTAGGCAGTTGGGATCTCTCCCTTTCAGACCTACGCTCTGTAAGAGGCGTAAGTCGCTGATTTAAACTGGTTCGCCAAAGAGGACCCGTCCCCGACCCCCCAACGTCACGAGGCTCAGCCAACAAGTGGTGCCACCGATCGATTTGGCACCATATGTAAGAACAGGTCCTTTATCAAGGAAAAGGGCTTCCACCACCCCGACGATTTCTTTCGCAAGACTATTGCGACTAAGGGATGGCGGGCACTATGTCAACCACCTCGTCCAGCTGCGATGAGTGTGGTATGAGAATTCTACACCAACCTCGCCTCCCACGTCGTCAAAAAGGTCCGGGTGCGTGGTGTGTTGGTAGACTTCAACGCGGAGTCTATCAACCTGTTTTATAATCTTGATCCTGTCCCCCCCGGAGCCTTTTGATTGGCTCTACCAGCGCCTCCGACACCCCGAGGTCATCTGCCTCACTCAACGGCGGTGAGTGGAAGCTCAACAATGAAGGGCACGCCGTCCACTTTAAGGCCAAGCATTTGGCCTATATCCCTAAAGTCTGGCATCACTTCATCACGTCACGTCTCATTCCGACGAAGAACTAGTGTGAGGATCGCTTAAAACAAGTAAGCTCGTCAACTACGCCATCATTTAGACATTCCGCTCTATAAGTCATGTGTTATGAGATGTCATCCTCCATAACCGGACGCTTGTGTCGAACTCGGGGCACCCTTTCTATATACCTACTTATGAAAAACGAGTCAGGTGCCCTTAGATGACAATGAGTGTGGCTACACCCCATTAAGGCTATACTCCAGAAAGCATGACAAACTCCGGTACCACGACCCGAGGGGACGTATGACCTGTGGCACGAGCCCCTGACGAGGAGGAGCCCAGACTCAGCATAGCCTGCTTGACTCTCAAGGATCCGAGACATCAAGGTCCTCCACTCATCCACCTCCACCACCGCCGATCTCGGAGGCGGCCCCATCCAGCCCCACACTGACCTAGGAGGACCCGATGTTCATTCCTCACCGGTGGCTCGATGCATTACTGGATCGAGACCCGTGGAGCACTCGAGTCCCTATTTCACAGGATACGGAGGCCCTCCACACGACGTGCGCACTGCCTTAGCCAACTGGGGCTTCACCTGCCCTCCAAAGAAGAAGAATCCCTCCAGCCCAGCCTCGTCAAATTGGTCACCCCACAAGCAGCCCACCTCCACCGCCACCTCAATCAGACACGACCGATCACCGTGGAAGCTCTCTCACTCGCCCCGTTTTTATAGCTGAATGGGACACCGGATACATCCGTCGGGGTGTGGGTGGTGACGGTTGCTAGATTAGTATAGTTTTATGATGGTTATTTTTATTTTCGTATTGATGCTTTAGTTTAGTTTCGTTTTACGCTGCTTTTATTTTAGGATGCCCGCCTAGTCTTCAGGTTCGTTTCTATTTTTGTTTTTGGTGTCATCTCTCTGTTAGTTTGTTTTGTGTTTAGGTAGTTTGTGTGTGATGCCATGCTTGAGAGGTGAGGATCACTTTTGACCAAGTTCACTATCATCATGAAAACAGAGCATATTCCAGAAAGGGTCTGTAGGTGTTAGATGCTCGGGAATTAGGTTGAATAGCAGGAGGTACGTGGAATCACCTCCGGATAATTTTCTTCGACTCTACTTCCCAACGAGCCTATCACACTCACATAGATGACTTCTGTGGTATGCTTAAAGCGCCGAGCCAAAGTACTAAGGTTCAACAAACTTGGGAGTCTCTAAACCAAAGAGGCGGGACAATTATGCAAATAAAAGAGGATCAAGCTTTCTGCTCCCAAATGAAAAGAAAAAAGAAAAAAAGAAAAAGAAAAATAGGAATAGAATAAGCGGATCTTCCAATCTAATCCCGGCACACCCGAGCCTTCAAAGCCCAATGCCCCGAGCTAATCGGGCCGGAGTCATCGACTTCACGCCTAATAAAGGGGACAAGTAAGATGGAAGTTTCACGCCTTAGGCCCTTAGGTTTAATTTCGAGTGTTCGTAGCGACGTTTCGGGAGGAATTGAATGCCCTAAGGCTCCTTAACCAATCAAGTGGGAAGCTCACCAACTAACCCCCGCTACATGAACACTTAGCATAAACTTACTGAACTAGTTTTGTTTTCATATTAGTAGTATGTTAAGAATGTAAACTGCGCTCCTATCCTTCCGTAGTTGTGATTCTCCCAACCAGTGCGAGTCAACTCAAGCTCGGGGGCGCTAACCTAGGTATATACTGTGAGGTCATTTATTCAATGCAATAATAGGTCCTTAGAAAGGCTATCAATAATTCCTGAGGTCGAGGCGCCTTAATAACTGCATCCGAGTTCAATCAAATTCTTTCAAAAGTCAAACACCCTTGCGAATCCCCTGAAATTCGAGCAAAACGGCAAAAGTGTGAGTCGCTAACTATTTGAAAAGAGGTTGTGATGGTCAGGACAAGCGAGGCAAGCACGACACATAAGAGCCTAAGCACACCAACTCCCAAGGAGAAGAGGGGAGGACAAGAGAACGCAGGCGTGTCACACCCCTCGACTTCCACTGTACGAGGTTATTTTACCATCTTTTTCATCACGAGTCCCTAACATAGACTTCTTCAAATCCAACACTTTGCATAAAAGTGGCTACCACTCACTCTACACACCATATATATCAACCTCGTATTTCCTCAAAACCCGAGTCCAAACCCACTTGAGTAATCGCCTAGAAACGAATTTCGCTAAAACTCAACTCCAGTCTAAAAACATATATATACATATCCAGACCGAGGTAAGTCCTCAATGCACCCAAGACTATACACACTTACATTCTTGATCAAAATATTTACACAAAATCCCAAAACTTTCTACAAAGTGTCCCAAACTAATGTACCTTACAAGCCAAATATACAATGACCCATGATCGATATGAACTCCATCTAAATATACAAAGGTGAACCTCCACACAACACTGGGATGTTCCTCAAAAATGTATGCCCAACCACCAAAGATGCTAAGGTCAAGCACACCCCAACCTCCAAAACCCCTCGCAAGTCAACCTCAAGTCATGCAAATTCGGTCTCGTACCAGATTCATATGGAGATGGAATAATGGGGTGAGTTCACAACCTCAAGAGGAATCCCATAACAAGCCACATGCTTATAAAAAACATTTCAAAATACAAATAATCCAACACATCTCAAAACATGAGCATTTTTAATTATCAGTCGATGTGAAACAAATGGATGCACACTACCACCATCTCGACCCTCATCATGACTCTTTCGCTTTCACCCAGTGGATCACCGATCATCCCCGAACAACGAAGAAATTGCTACTTACTTCTACCTGTGGATATGCCTACATCCTCAGAGGCAATGACAAATCATTGGACTTACCACCTGTGATACGCCGATCCCGTATATCTCGTGACCTTTCCTGATTCGCAACCTGTGGACTAGTCATACTCCCGTGTCCACTACATCAATCCGACTCTCACACGCCCCATACCCATGTCATGCTTTTAAAACAATTTCACAAAGTATCTACCCACATGGATATTTAAAAACATCATAAAATTAACAATTAATTCAAAGAATTCATAGATTATAAAATATACACATTTATATATATCATTAGAAATCACACAAATTTCGCTACGGAATGGTACAGACTCGCCAAACCATGGTATGTTGTGGAGAAGGTTATGATCCCTTACCTTCCTCGATTCAAAATCCACAAGTCTCCTGCTGAAAAGTCAAAACCGAGGCTACTCCAAAGGATCCTCGCAATTAATAAAGTCATAAGATTTCTAATTTCAAACAACTGTAAGCTACATAAAATTACCCAATTGGTTTATTACTATCACCACTGTGATCAATGCGATATTCTTATACCTACCAACATAAACCTTGATCCTTCAAGAGCACCCTCTTTACACTTACTAATATCAACATTTAACACCCCTTATTGTAACACAAACAAAGACACACAACACTTGTACCTTGTTTCCCAAATTTTTATCTCAAGACCCCTTTTTTTCTTTTTTTTTTTCTCTTAACTACCATTTTGACTAGCCATACATGTTTTTTGTTCACTATAGTCTTTGACCAAAAGTTCCCTATCTCTTAGCTTTCCATAGCCTCTAAATCAGGTCATTCGACCTCTAATCAAGAGTTGTTGGTTTTTACACTGACCCTCCCAAGACTATTTCCTAGGGATTTAACTGTCCTCACTTCACCCTTACTTTGACGAAATTATGGGAACAAATGAGCCATAATTTTGGCCATACTTTCTTCATGAAGTTACGCCCCTATGTGGCTAATTTGAGAAGGATTTTGAATCATTCCATTTGGATCAATATAACTCAACTTATGACTAAAAAATAGGAACTCCTCCAGAACAGGGGACAGAATATGTACCTGACTTTCAACCTCAAATTCAAGGGCCTTATGGTAGGGTTTAGTTCTTGGTTGCTTCTAGACATTCGAAGGGCTAGGTCTTGGCTTCTTTCTCCAACCTGAATCATCCACCTGAGTTCTTAGGCCAACTTATGGCCAAAACACTCACAAGGCCAAGGGGAAAGCTGACAAAGACTTCCTCGATACACACACACATGCCATCTTCACAAAACTGCCTTTTACAATTTAGTATTCCACCAAACACACCTTCATCAAATCTGTGGTTAGGATGTAATCCCAACAAAACCCAAGAATATAACCAAAGTCCATAAGAAATACAACTAAGGCCCCAAAGATCAAGTGTTTACATACCTTAGTGAACTTTTTCCACCAAAAACCAAGCTTTCCTCCAAGCCTTTCTCCTCCTTCTCTAGCTTCTCTAACTCCCTCCACTTTCTAAATTTCCAGAATTTTCCACTTCCTAGCAAGAAGTTGGTCTAGCATCCAAAACCAAGAGGAATTAGTTTGCTTTGGCACATGGCAAGCTCTTCATGCACTTGCCATGTGTCAAGATCTCCTACCATGCATATATGAGGTGTCATGCCCTCATGATGCCACATAGCTCACAAGGATATTACACTTTAGTCCCTCTCCACTAACAAGTTTTTCAAAGTGGTCCTTCAAGACATACTTAATTTCAAACCCTAACAAACCACTAAACTTACCTAATTACAATTGACCCACATGCCATAAAAATGCAATCTAACACACTACTAAATCCTAATTAAACCAACCATTAAGATGGCTAATCTTAATCACAATTTAAAATATCATAGGGCATAAGTTGCATTTGCTCCCCAAAAATCCTTACTTGAATATAACAAAACATATACCAGGTGTTACATAGCGAGACCTTGAGGCCGGACATGAGCACAGAACATACCTAATTCATGTTAACCCATTCTCAACTCCTCAAATCATTCAGTCTTTAGAGGGGTTTGAATGGCCAAATCTATAGAGGGGTGACCCAGATCGAAGAGATAAGTCTAGATATTGTGAGTACCACAAAGAACATGGACATCTGATCGACGAATGTTGTCGATTGCAAAGGTTATTGAATTTCATGGCTCGAAGAGGTATCTCTGAAAATACATTGAAGAGCGGAAATTTTCTAACGGCCAATCAACTATTAGATCCCCCCGATTAACCATACAAACTCGCCCGTGAATCGACACAATCTCAGAGGCCGTGATGGCTCCTAAGGTTTGAGGCCAACTTTCTCCGGATACCTTGGTAGTTGGGTTCATTACAGTCATGCCCCCAACAACGTTCGACCCATAAATAAGACTGTTACCTTTTTCGAGTCCCCATTGCTATAACTATCCACGCCATGATTTACGCACTTGCCTCGACCTCGAGGTTGATGCCACTCGATGAGGCGATTCGACGATCATGGAAGTGTCGCTTAACCTTACTCTACCTCCCGCTTTACTCGATTAGTACAACTCAAGTCCGTGAAGAGTATCATTTAGCTTCAATGGAATGCATCGCCATCGGAGATAGTGTTTCTATGAATAATAGGCCTCGGTTACCGCCATGTTCCATTCATATGACTGAGATGAATCCTCGTCCTTCAATGCCATCTGGGTGTACTTAGATCATGCCATAAAGGCCTCGCCATTATCATACCACCAAAATGTTAATCTCTCCCAACTCTGACCGGGGCCGCATTGATATCAAAGGAGACTAAAAGCCTATGTATTTATTATTGCGTGGTCGATCAACAGCTAAAGGATCAACCTTCCAAATAGCAACAACAACTCGAGGCCCGCTTGATCGAACATGATGACTCTAGAGTTGTGGAGCCTCTAAAGCTTCATCCTCTATTCGAGCCAGGTTGACTTGAGCAAATTAGTCTTAGAACTTCCCTTTCTCAAGAAAAAGTTAATGCCTTCTTATTGCTCTTATAGGAGTATTATGATATTTTTGCTTAGTCATATAGAAATATGCCCGACTTCTCCCCCACTGGGGCATAACACCGAATCAATCTACATAAAGGATGCAAACTGATACAATATAAGTTGAAGCATTTCTGACAGGACCCGACCTGGATACCCTCCCAGGATTTCCCGGTGAACTGCTGCAGCGAAGTCCCACTGCATAATCCCTGGGGAAGATACGTGGAACTCCACTTAAAGGAGGGAAGTAAACATACGATTAATTTAATATCCCAATTATATATAAAAGGCCCAATTGCTATATATATAGATAAGGACCTATAAAAGTTCGATACGAATATCGTGAGCATTCTAAGAGTATTTGTGAATCTTAGAGGCACATAGAGATGAATAAGTCCAATACAACAAAACAAAACAAAGAGAGTGCGATAAGCAGATCGTGTACTGGTGGATTGCGGAAGAGCTGTACGAATCCGCGCGAAATAAGCCTTACAAACTCGTATGGACTCTGTGTGGAACCTGATGAAACAATAATGCAGATAATAAATCAATGAAAGGACATGCTTATAATGAAAATAACATTCTTTTTATTTGCAAAGATTTCTTCTCTCAAACCTCCCAGCCCACTCTTTTAAAGTTTTTCCCCGTTTAAAAACATTTCCTCACAAAAACCCAACTTTACCCCCAAGTCCAACATATGTAAATCATGCTCAACAATTTAAATTGCATACAATGTTAAGAAAACTATGATCCGAATTGTACACAACATAAAGCCAATCATAAAGCATGTATATTACCATGTAATAAAGTAACTATGAAATGCACTTATAACCATAAGTATTAAAATAATTTATACCATATTCGTAAATCAACAATTGCATCATGCCCATGTACTCCATCATAAACCGCTTCAGAAGCCTCCACCACGACACCGCGGAAACTAATAAACCCGTGGTTACACCCTACCAACACGTGGCAACTAATAAACCTCCGTGTAATTCGACCAATACGCGGGCAAACTAATAAAACCTCCGTGCAGACCCCGCTTCATAATACGTGGCAACTAATAAACCTCCGTGCAGACGCCATCACGTGGCACCACAAGCTCCGGTAAACCCTACCATCACATGGCAACTAATAAACCTCCGTGAACCCGCCATCACGCATGACTAATAAAATCGTCTTTACTCACATGTACTTTCCCAACAATACCAGACGTAGCGTCATTCCACAAAATCTCAAGATCAATTTTTAAGACAATAGTTTTTCGCTGTGGTTTACAACTCAACTAATGCACTCCAAAATATTCAAATACCACAAACTCATCCACGAACTCAAGATAACTTCCAAATAGTTAAATGTCGACAAAATTCACATAAAATGATAAATTTGTTTTATATGAAACCAATTATTAAGGCCAGAATCAACCATTCCGTCAAATAGTATATATGTATAATAATTAACCACAATTATATATCATAGTAACACACCAAAGCATTTAAAACATATAAACCACTCACTGACTACGACGCCGCTATTCCTCCCGCCAGGATCGCCTCCGCCTGAGTGCCTGTGAATATAAATAAAATACCACCCAGTTCAATAATCGAACTAACGATACTGATGCCCCTATGCCCTCAAAGGTAATTTTTAGAACTATGAACCCCGCAACTCCGACCGACAGTCTAATTATACAGCCTTATAGCCCGATAATTAAAATTGGGGCTACCGGAGCCACTTCGAAATCGAACTGGCCCACAATTGCTAAAAACATCAAATTCCAATCTAACTCCAATTTTGCCTAACTTGGACTAATCGGTACTCGATTTTAGTCCAAACTTCTCAGAATTAACCCGAAATGACCCGCAAATGGAAACCAACCAAACGATGTCCAAAATTCACAAACCATATATCAATGGAGCTCAAGAGACCAGGAACTCATCAGTACCATTACCTTGGTTCAACAGCTTGTCAGGTGGCCTGGAACTCAATCCAACCGGTCGACCAACTTTGTTTTCGCAGAACTTAAAAACTGGGTGAGGAATCCTAAAAGGGGCCACTAAATGAGTTCGAGGGTCCGAAATGGTGGAGGGAGGTTCGGGTTGGCCGAAATGGTCCGAAATAGCCGAAAAGTCAAGAAAAGTCCGGCGGATCACTTGGCCGCTTCGCGCTCGATCCGGCGCTGGGCCTCGGCGCATGGCGGTCGAAACTTTGCTCGTTGATCGCCGGAGGTTGTGTCACCGCCGGCGCTGCGGTTGCGTGGCTGGCCGTTGATGCCTTCCTTTGGTCCAAAAACTCCACTGGCCATAAACGGGTCAAAACTAATTCCAACCTGTTCACGATTTTGGAGAGTTTTTCTAGGGTTTTCGAGCTCAAGATGGTGTTTTTGGGGGCTAGGCATTTGGCACCCAAAGTTATGTTTATATAGCCCAGGTCGCCAGGTAAAAACCCCGCATGCATTCGACATCGTAAAGTGTCAGCTGCTTTGAACTTCTCATACCAGAATCTTTATCCTGGTAAGTCTGGACAGGCGGACGCCCGCCGGCCTATGAACTTGTATCGACGTAGGCCTCGCGAAATGGTGCTTTTAGTTAACCCAAACTATTCATATCCCCGAAAAGTCAACTCGGGGCCCATACCAAGCGTCGGTCAAACTCTCACAACTTTGGCCAAACGCTAAAACTCGATTATTTGGTACGTCGTTAATTTCCATCCCTTTACGCGAAGTAATTATGAAGTTAAGTTGACAAGATTCTCATAAGCAGTTTCCATTCCAAGTTAGATCCAATACCCTCGAACGGGTTAGTCACCGCCGTAGTTGTTCCCAAGAAAAACGAAAAATGGTGTGTCTATGTCGATTACTCTGACCTCAACAACGCATGCCCAAAAGATACATTCCCTTTTCCTCGGATCGAGCTAGATAGTGGACGCCACCGTTGGGCACGAATTGTTGTCTTTCCTAGACGCCTACTTGGGTTTTAATTAGATTCCTATGTTCCCCTCCTACTCGGCCAACATGATCTTCACAACGCCAACAGGGATGTAATGCTATAACGTCATGCCCTTTAGCCTTAAGAATGCCAGAGCAACATACCAACGCATGATGTCGCTCATGTTCGAGCCCCTATTGGGAAAGTCAATGGATGTATATATGTATAGATGATATGTCGTCAAATCATTACCGCATTCGGGAACATTCGCCTTACTTTGCAGTTTTTTTCACTTGTGGAGATTACATCACCCACGACCGAACCCCTGACAATGCGCTTCTGGATAGAAACTGGAAGTTCCTGATTGTGAGCAAAAGGGGAATAAAAATGGCGCTCGAGCAATCCGCAGACGTCCTCAAAATGCAACCTCCTACAAAAAGGAAGAAAATATAAACTCTGACGGGAAAATTGACAACGTTAAATAGGTTCATCTCCAAATACTCAAACCGTCTTCGTCATTTCTTCAAGGCTTTGAAAAGTGCTTCAATAGAGGAGTGGAGTCTTGAGTGTGAGAGGGCTTTCCAAGCTATCAAGGATTACCTTGCCTCTCCATTAATTATGTCTCAACCTGTTGAAAGATAAGAGCTCTGTAATACTCCGAAATATACCCTAGTAGTTTTTAAACATAATTAGGGTATATTATAAGTGCATTTGGAAATTTTTCGTAATTATTATTTTGCTAAGTGATAAATTTTCGAAAACCCGGAATTTGTACAAGATAAAAGGGTAAATTTGTAATTTGTCAAAACAGGATATTAAAGTTATAAGATAAGAAGATTATGGGCTAAAGTAGAATATAGCATGAGTTGATTTGCAAAAACAAAGGAACTTGAGGACTAAAGTGAAATAAAGGAGAAATTATACCAAATAAGACCCATTCGGGTCTCTAATTGGGGCATTTGGAGAGCAACCTGGAGAGAAGGGGAGAAGAAGAAGAAGAAGAAGAATAAGAAGAAGAAGAAGAGAAGAGAAGGAAGAAGGAAGGAGAAAAGAAGAGAAGAAAGGTATGGAATGCTATGATTTGGTATGGAAAAATCAATCCATAAACCCATTTTTTTTTTATTTTTTATTTGATGAATTTGGGTCTAAAAGAACCCTAGGTATATTAGTGGTGTTTGACAGTTTTAAACTAGATTTGGAGTTGTTTTGTTTTGGTTTTGTGGTTGATTTGGGGTTGTATGGAAACTAAGTATGGATTCCCCAAATCTTTGAGACTTAGGAAACTCTCCTAAACCATTAATTGTGTAGGATGGGGTTAGTTACAAACATAAGTCTTCCTCTATATGTGCTTGGGAATTGTTTGGTTTTGTTTTTGGACTTGGGTTGGTTGATTGTAACTCAATTCAGAATATTTGTATTGTTGAAATACTGGGTTTTGGGGGAAATGTCAAGCAAATTTCTCCAAAACCCATGTTTTTTGTCTTGGTCATACTTTGTTCGAACTCCGTTTGATGTTCTTGGACTCTATGAAAACTATTTGAGCTTAGAATCCATCTATATATAGCTTGATGAACCGGAGCCTCTGCTATTAGTCCAACCAACATCCACTGCTTTGTATCTGCAGCCCAACCAGCTAGAAAGCCTTCTAACTTCAACCATTATAATTTCTTCGGGTCCGAACCTGCTTCTCGGGCGTTCTGGACTCATGGAAAGCCTTGAGTCTAAAAAAATCCATCCATATATAGCTTGATAAAATTGAATGATAGTAAATAGTCATAAGTATACATGGTAAATCATAGTTATTCATGCATATAATGAGATATGAAATGCAAAGATACAAATAAATGATTGTAAAATCGCATATGATCAACAATGACAACACTTATTCGAATATGAGATATGTAATTCGAACATAAAATACACATGGATTGTCCGCGAACCCGTAGAGGGATAGATGGGCATGCCTATCAGTCATCACGCCCAGGCGCGAGACTATATACTGGGACTCTTTACCTGTTTTGTTTTGTTTTGTTTTGTTTTTTTTCAGACATTGGTGGGTCCAAGTCTTATAACTGAATCAAAATCTCATATATCCAAAGATACCCAAAATAAAACTACCACCGTAGTGGTGTTTACAGTATCATATACATACAGTTCTGAGTCCCATTTACATATACAAAACCTGCATTTTTACATTTACAAATCGCATATGTAACATACTCGTGAGGAACCCTTACTAGGCCGCTTCACCAGATAAGATTAAGTACGTCCTCCTTCAGACTTACACCTGATTGAAAATCCGCGCTGTTTTACGCTTAGCTGAAGCATATCTCATAAACTCATACTTATACACATGCATTTATACTACGATAGTGAACATATAACATTAATGGATATTCAAAGAATAATGCATTTCAAGTACTTAATATTTTGGCATATACTTTCATCTATATTCTCAGATTTCCCTATATTTTTCATCTCAGAATATTCATATACTATACTTTCCTATGATTTTCATATACTGTGATTTTCATATACGACTTTCATATTGAGAGAGCTTATCACTATATACATTCTCGTGTCATTGACACTTTACTGTGACTTGTAACAAACTTATGCTTGTTCATATCTCGTATAAGTAATGAGCTTATACGTATACTTTCTAAGAAACTTATATTTACAATGAGATCTTAATTTATAGCAGACTTTATTCTCGTTCTTAACTCTCGTATGACACATACTCATTCTTATCTCCCGTAGGACACATACTTTTACTTATCTCTCGTAGGACCCATACTTATGCTTATCTTCTGTAAGACACATACTTATTCATATTTCTCGTATGCGGTACTGAGCTTATACATATACTTATACGAAGATACTTATCCACATACTCATACTTATCTCAAGCTTATACTTGTTCCGATCTCCCGTAAGAGTTATAGAGCTTATACCTATACGGAGGTACTTATACACATACTGGTACTTATATTTATCTCAGATCTCCCGTAGGAGTTCACAGAACTTATGCTTATACAAAGGTACCCTTAGGTACTACAAAGTTTATACGTATACAATAGGGCTTATACTTATACTACGGAGTTTACACTTGTTCTGAGGTTCCTAAAGTGAGGTACTATAGAGATTATAATTGTATTACTTGAACTTTATAATCGGTATTACTTTAACTTATTCTTATACTCAAGCACATCTGCAAGTACTACTATGGCAACTCTCCCAAAAGACACATACTTGTGCTTATATCAAACTTATATTTATTTAAAAGTATCCGTAGGTACTACTAACTTATACTCATACGGAGGTACCCATAGGTACTACTGAGTTTATCCTTATCCGGAGCTTATACGGAGGTACCCGTAGGTACTACAAAACCTATCCTTATACGTAGGTACTCAGAGGTACCATGTGTAATCCTATACTTCTATACGCAGGCATCTGTGAGGTACATTCCCGATCGAACGATGTACATTTCTTTTATTCTTATTCTTATTCATATTCGGGCCTCCCTTATCATATAACTCTCGATCACCTGCATCAATCATAAGAAATGAGTAAAGAGACACCGGCCACTGGCACCAAGGTACAATATAAGATCGAGCGCCAGAGACAGCAGGAGGCCGGCTAATTAACAGAGGTCAGTCAAGACTAATCGAGAGCAATCAAGTACTAATCGTGAGAGTACCAAGTACTTATGTCGAACATCGGCCGTAGAGTGTCATCGCACTAATAAGAGAGTAATCAAGTACCTATACGTGCCTACCCACGTAAAATATAGGTGCTATGTCATTCAATATCCGTCTTAGCATTCTACAATCAGATGAGTTCAATAACTTACTATCTTATAATAAAGTATTCTTAGCCACATTATGTGTTCATGACATATGGCCTTATGTTCATGTTCATGTTTAAGTTCGCTTATGTTTCATATATCTTCATGTATTCTTGCTCCTTCATGAATTTACTTTTACTTAGAAATCGAATTATTCTAATCGAATCATACAAACTTAAGTTATGACATTTTCATGCCAAACGAAATGTAAGATGCCCATATTACCTAGGATACCAAATACTCATTTTCAGGGGTCTTAACTCCATGACACCGGTTCTTTCAGATTCATTTGAAGCCAGGTGCTAAGGGTTCTTCTCCAACTCAATCACCCAAATCGAGCACCGAAACCTCAAGTATATGTTCTAAACAACCGTGACTACTCTCTATGTTCAAAATTTCGTAACTAGAAAATTGGCTTCAATATATCTCACTTCAAGTGAATTTCGCTACATATAGATTCAGACTCAAGGTACTCTATTTCAAAGAGATTTGTTCTCCATGAAGTCTAGTTTAACCAACCCACTAATCACTCAAATCAATAATATATGACCAAGTTATGACCAAAATACTAACAATCGGGTCCAAAAACATAACATCAAAATTCTATCGGTGCGGGTACCTGCATCGACTTTTCAGACCGTACCGCCGACAGAATTTATGGTACTTAGTGACTAATTTGCTTGGGTACCTATATTTCAATTTCTAGTCCTAAATGGTGGCTTTTCTCCCATTTTTCCATGTTTTTTCTACCAAAACCAACTTAATACTCAATACACACATCAAAACCACTCCATATCCATCTTATAACCTCTATTCTACTCAAATCATCTTTCAATACTCATCTTACTTCAAAAACCTTTCATGAATTACTCCCAAAACAACTCTAATATGGGTCATAACCCATACATTAACCAAACATAAGTGATTAGTTAGGTTTGCTCTAAATTTAAACTCCACATTGGGTAATTAAACCATGAACGAATTTTGAGACTGAGGAGTGCTAGGTTTATCTAGTGGCTCTTACCAACCCTACTTTCAAGAAATCTTAGAGTCGATGAAATCCTTAACAAACCCTAGGTTTGAAAAGCATGTAAATCCCTACATGGTCCAATTATACATAATCCTACAAAATTCATAATTTCCATACAAAAACTATTAAAAGATCCATACCAAAATCATGTAAATCCATACTCCTTAAACCCAAGCCTTTCCGCTCTCTTTCTTCTTTCTCCTTCCCTTCTTCTTTCTTTCTCTTCTCCACCATTTTCTTTCTCCAAAATGAGACCAAATTTGTTCTTAAATCAATGATCCCTCCAGCTATGTTCGTGCTCCCAAAACCCATTTTTTGGGTTAAGCTTTCATCATTTCAATTTTAGTCCTGTAAGTTATTCTTCTTTTGAAAATAAAGCTAGGTATTATTTCTATTTTAACCCATAGCCTTCTTATTTTATGACTTATATATTCCTTTTAAGTAAATTACATATGCATTCTTGTTTTATCCCTACAATCCTGTTTCTCGTTTTATTTCCCGAAAATTCATATTTACCCTTTATTATATCCTAAACATGTCCGAAAACTATTAGGGTATATTTCGGGGTGTTACACCTATTAGGGAAAAACAAGTCTACAAAGATACCGATTAGCTGGCCCTGCTTGTCATTACGCCGGCCCTTATGATGGTCTGTCTCGCATTGCTTCGTACTCACCGTCACAAAGGAGTATAGCGCCCAGCCCTTATAGCTCTTCATCCACTCCTAAGGTTTACGCAGCATGAAACATAAACAAATGACTTGAATATGACATATGAAATGTATATGAACGATAAGAAATGAAACATGATATGATAAGTAAATATGAGATATGTATAAGCATGTTTAAATGATATAATATGTTAGATGTGTATGCGTGTGTATAGAAGTGTGATGATCCGTGTTAGTGGTCATCCATGAGTTTATTCCCACTTAACGTAAAGCTTAGCACTGGTTTTCAATCCCATGAGTACAAGGTGAGGCAAGAAGGTCTGATGAACCCTATCGTTTCCTAAGGTCAACACATAGTTAGATGCCCACTAGAAGACTTTTTGGTCTATTTTGGTATATGTAATATTCTTTTTGTTGTTTGTAAACAAATGTAAATTTTTTGTATAAGTCGAATACTCCCATTTGTGGAGCTTGAATATATTTTGAAATTTCGCCACTACAAAATATATCTCAAGATACATGCTTATTAGTGTATGAATGAATAGGTTATGCATGGTAATGGTAAATGGACATGACACCCTCGCCCCTACATTGCACGGTGGCGGGCTCAGGGCTGGGAAGTCACAATATCTTTACCCTCGGCAAATTCTTTGTGAGGCTATAGTGAGTGCCACCCTAGTAAGGGCAAGAGTTGATGATAAATAAAACCCGATACTTTGTGAGTAAAATGTTAATGGGATGTCAGACCCAATGCACCGACTGAGCGAATCGCATCGCACTTAGAATGGCAAAAAGAAGCTTACTCCTTACTTTCGCTTACCTCATGGTTGTCGAATAGCTACCTCGACAGGAGCCATACCACAGCGCCGATGCATCAAAGACTTTTGGAAGTGGGCTGTCAAGATGAGTGAATTTTACACGTGTATCGCCTCGAGATTAGCTATTAAGGGTCGTGCTCTAAGTTCATTGTCGAGATTGACATGCTCGGTTGGACTACATCAAAGAACCGCTAGGGACAATAGAAACCGGCGGTTCCTTTAAAGCTTGGGAGTGAAGCAAGAATGGTGTTATAGTCTCTTATAAGGTTTTACCCATTGGCCCAGCAGCTCAGCCTTTCATTTTCTATCCTTGAGCAATGGAAGATACGAGGTCGTATAATTCCTGGCCTTTCGCAGCTGCGATTCTCCGCTTCAAACTTAGAAGTTCGCTAGGATTCACAACAGGCATCCCAAATTGGTGGGGAGTATGAGGCCAAGAATGAGAAAATGGCTAATATCTAGTTGTCGTATGCTCATTGGTAAACTGCCTGAGAATTTCAGAGGGCCTAAATTTCAGATCAAAACCGAATGGCCGATTCCCTCACCAATCTAGCTTCCAATGCCTTGTACCCTTGCCTTGTGGAACTGAATGCCATGGTGCACCCTCTCTATTTTTGACGAGGTAACCCTTATAGCTTAATTCAAATAAGTGATCTGGGCTGGATCCTACTAATCGCTAGTTATTCAAAATGCGAATCAGCTCGAGGACAAAAGAGCTTCCACTAGAAACAAAAGATCGTGAGCAAATTGTGTATGCATTAATAAACGACGCTTTGTATCTCCCATCATTTTCGTAGCATATACCAAAGATGCGTGCTATCCGGACAGACCAAGAGCCTTATTGAAAAGCCGCGGAGGCATCTACAGACCTACATCATTTATCGATCATTAAGTCTTGATTTCATGACATGGTTTTATCGGGCCGATGATGAAATAGAGTTTGAATAGTTTCGTTATACATGTCAAAGTTCTACTTATATCTTCATGCCTTCTATTCTTTGCACTCCATTCAATATCAAACCCATAGCCTTCTATATGTGGAGAATCGATATTGTTTGACCATTACCTTAAGCCATCTGGGCAAAAGAAAGTTTATTCTCGTTGCAATTGATTATTTCACAAATGGGCGAAAGCTAGCCCTACAGACAAATTAGAGAGCCACAACAACAACTTGTTCAACTGGATATCATATGCTCTGCCGATTCCTCTATGCTATCATTCCTGCATAACAGCTATAGTTCACAAGAGTTCGTCTGGAAGAAGCATGGCAGACCCGAATAAAAATATATACTCCACACCTCGATACCCTCAATCGAACTAATTGCCGGGTTACAACACATTACTCAGCTACCTAAAGAAAAGACAAATGTTAGCTAAAGGAAAGTGGGTCGACGAGCTACCAATCACACTTTAGGCCAATCGCGCAACACTAAGACAACCCACCGGAGAAACTCCCTACGAGCCTTCGGCCGAGGGCCGATCCCAAAGCAATCCGACCTGACATTCTATGCACTAATGATACCACTGAACTTGCCCAAGCATTAAACTAGCTCAAGGAGAAGAGAGATCGAGTCACGGTTTGAATGGCTGAATATCACCGTCGAGCCTCTTGACATAAGGACAAGCTAGTCAAACTGAGGGCCTTCAAGAAGGACGATTTCGTTCTTCAATGTAATTTTGACAAGGGGAAACTTAAGTTAAATTGGGAAGGTCCCCACATAATTGTCGATATTACTCAATAGGTGCCATTGCACTACAATTTCTCGCATAAGGATTGAACCTTACCTGAACTCGCTAATTTAAAAAAAAATACTTCCGGGGAATCATTCGCATCGCTTATGTCGAACCCGACACAGGAAGTTGAATAAACGATCGCAACATTTTTCTCCAATCACAACACGTATGTCTCCATTTACAGCCTATGGCAGCTAGCCCTCGATGACCTTAGGCTTCGCAGCTAAGTCTCCAAAAGGCCGCCTTACTATGGTAACTAGCTCTGATCGCCGCAAAGGCCTTTAGGCGCCCTTAAGCCCTGCGCTACTTTGTTATGGTAACTAACCCCTTGAACGTCTGCGTCCCGTGTCAATCCCAAAGGCCGCCGTCATGGAAGTTAAATCCCAAGATCTAAAAATCCGAGGGTCGGTTGATCACCCATCGTCCACCAAAGCCCCACACGTAAAACCCACTCACATCGCATGCTGTCCTATCGTCGTGATCCACACCCGGAAGAACCACAACTCTTATACGGAGCTCTATCCAAAACATAACCGTATAATATACAATCACTGACCCATCAAAGGCCCAATATAACACAATGATCGCATTCCAAGTTAGTTTATGAGTAAAAATTGACTACACGATCCATTTATGAGTAAAACTTGACCACACCGAGTCTATTTATCCACATTCATATAAAAACATGCAAGGATATATTAAAAATAGTCATATGAGTTCAATTACAACTCTTTTACATAAAGGTACATGCCAAAACTAGTGTGTTCCAAAAATTTTACAAAAAGGAGTTATAGAAGCCACAAGTCGGCTTTCTTCACACTTACGCCTCAATGAGCCGCTCCATCTGGGCTGCGATATCCCGCGACCTCGAAATGTTTTCCTCAGATAGGTGCTTCACGCCTTAGCAGAGCACCCTACAGAGGCTGGGCTAAGTGGATATGCAATGTTCACATTCGACAATTCATTCACACTAACATTCCAAGTGAGAATATGCAAATTTTAGGTTGGAATTCTACATGCCAAGTTATGAAATGAGATGAGACTCGCTCATGCACCATACTCCGAGTCTTTACCGACTCCCACTACACAATGTAATGCCAATGTGTGATAAAATCTGTTATTGATGGATTCCATCCAATGATCCTTTTTGAAAATAAAAGTCATGTGTTCATAAACCAAAACTTGTTGGATGTTACACCTTGAATGACCATTTCATATACAAAACCATGTGTGTTTCTGGGCAACGGATTTTCAGAGTCTCACCGTAGGCTCCCTACACCTAGCTACACTTTTTAGACTTTCACCGTAGGAGTGTATAAATCAGTAACCGCTTTCACCCGAGGGAGTGTCTAGCCCTTCTTGCTATTACTCGACACAAGTTTTCCACATCATGCGACCGTGCGACTCTGTTGAACTTCGTCCAATAGTACTGAACCCACTTATCAACCACCAATTATGGTGTTTGATTTCAATCATGCACTCACACCCATGAAATGCGATGTCCTCGTGCATATGCAATGTAATGCACCTTTGCATGTCAATGTCATGTCACATATGTAATGAATACCACATGGACAACTTAAATTACACAATTCATCATGTATCATGAACAATCATATCATATGCATATAATTTCCAAATAAACACTCAACCTAATGTCAATATATTAAAACACATATATTAACGTTTTATCAAACACAACAAAACGACGCATTACAAAACCGCTAACACCATTAATTCTCAAGGTCAAGTGTGACATATAATTTTCCTACAAAACCGCCCACAAAACAACCCTAAATGGCCCCGACTCCCAAACAACACTTTAAACTAACCATAAAACTAGCCAAATAGACCCTTAAACTGGCTATAAAACCAACCAAACAGGCCCTTAAATTGGACATAAAAACCAACCAAATAGGCCCTTAAACTGGCCATAAAAACTAGCCAAACAGGCCCTTAAACATGCAATAAAAACCAGCCAAACAGGCCCTTAAATTGGCCGTAAAAACTAGCCAAACAGGCCCTTAAACATGCCATAAAACTGAAATAAACAGCGCCCTTAAACCTGCCATAGAAAACCAACCAAATGTGATCCTTAACCGCTATAAAAACCAGCCAAGCAAGCTCTTAAACTATTCAAGATTTTTAATCCAAACAGCCCCTAAAACAATGCTTTGAACATGACATAAACACTCAAAAATAAACCCACAAAATCGGCCACAACAGGGCTATAAACTACCATAAAACTATCATTCTATAAACTCCGCTAAAAAGTCCAAACAACCCCTTAGGAAATCTACATAACAATCATTTAAAACAACCACCAAATAAATTCTTAAGGTGGACATAAACCAAAGTAGGAAAGAGCTCTACCTCTCAAGAGTAGTAGAAGTGTCGAGGCCTCGGGCATTCATAAGCCTAAACCTTGATTTCCCAAAATCTCCTCCTCTTGATCTGTGAAACTCCTCGTTGGGACACATGAGTAAATTTCTGCAGTGATGACCTTTAGTTCGGGTTCGACGACCCGACCGATCAAAGTCCGAGGACTGTGAGTTAAGACTCGATCCCCTTTCTCTCCCTTTCTCTCCCATGGTCCGAACCAGAAAATGAATGGGATATTTTGTCCCCAAACCTGATTTTTATTAACTCTATCTATAACTTAAAGACTTGGCCCATGTCGCGCAAAGTGTTCACGACTTGTTCAACCATTCCAAGGCTACACTACCCTGCTCTTGGGCAATTCCAGAGTTCATGTCCATATCTATAATTTTATTTAGGAATTTTGCAAATTGATTATCACAATACTAATTTCATTCCCAATGTTATTCAGCCTAGTGAACTCTCTAACCCATGTATTTTAGAATTTCTTTACTTCTTTCATCCAATTTATTTTAGAAAGTTAAATCGATTCTGGAAAATAGAGGTTCAAATAGTGAGAATCTTGAGTAGTAGGGGTAGTTGATCTTTAGATTTTCTAATCAATCCCTGTGAGAATGATATATGGACCTATAATCCACTTTATTACTAGATTTACCTATAATTTGTAGTGATTTAGACCAAATCAATTTTAATTGAAAATTACATACAACATAAAACAACCTTTTATATACATAGTCAAATAAGTTTTCGCATGATGCTGGATCGAAACAAATAATGGTATCCGAGTCAATCATTTTGGCTGGCTGGGCCGTACAAATCAAGTCAAGGAAGTTTTTGGCGCCATTGCCGGGGATTGAACATTGTCTTTGGTAGCAGTGATAGAAATTTTGTATACTCATTTTATGGTCCAAACAAGTTTTCAGATGAATATGTCGTGACATATGAGATACTATGTCGTGGATCAAACCTGGTGTCGCGACATTGAAAATCTGCTAGGCAATTCTAAATTTTGAGTGACCAGTCAATGCCATGGTGATGTCGCCGCGACATCAAGCCTATGCAATGGATCAAATCCGTATCATACATTGCCTTATTATTGAACTCTGATATCGCGACATTGTCGCTTACGCCATGGCTACTTCGTCGATCTTCTTTCTTCCTTTCAGATGATGTCGCTACATCGCTAACCCGATGTCGTAAATATCGAGTCGATGTTCTCGAAGCCCTGATAGTTACGCCCCGGCACTAAACGTCCGGCGCTGTGGCATTGCTCATTAAGTTTCAACCTCGCCGCTTTCTTACGATGTCGCGATATCATATTGCGATGTCCTCGATTACAATGTGAGATCTTCAAAGGTTGAGCATTTTCCATGTCACATATCAATCACATTCATGGTCATTAATTATCGAAAGTGTGTGTTTTGATGTCGCGGAACGCATGTTAGGGCGATGTCGCGACATTGAAATTGGAGGTCGCTAAATGAAGTAAATGTCATGACACTCTCTTGATATGATGTCGCAATGTCGATCACCCGATGTCAATGACAGTTGATGTCTAATGTTCTTCTGCCAATGTCGCGATATCACTACGCACGCTGCTTTTCTCGCTTCTTTGCTCATTTCCCACTTCCTACAAAACATAAATTCGTGAAGACTCCATAATTTTACATTAAATTGAACTCAGAAGCCTTAAATATGCATGAATAATGGGTTTAAAAATAGATGAGTTTGCACTCATCAAACTCCCTAAAACTTAAAGTTTTGTCATTCTCAAACAAAACAAAAGTATCATTTTGTTTCGTCTCTCAAAAAAAAAAATGATTTTAAGGACATTTTCATTTCAATCATCTTTTTGATCAACCAACAATTCGCCTTTAGTAGCATTTCGGCTTGTGATATCAATTCTAATTAAGCCTTTCAGGATCCTAAAATTTTCAATCTAGATAATTCAATATAGCATATAATTCATAGTCGTGAATGGGGCTACGCTTTTCACCCAAGGAGGTGTGTCGGTCTTCCCTTTATGACTAATTTGCAGATTGTGTAGCCTTATGAGACTCACCATGCCAGAATGGTATTCCCTTTTAGAATTACTTAGGTCCCATAGGCTTGTCGGGTCATATCATTCTCCACTAATGGTAAGCATAACACAACCCTCATGATCAACAAATTTCTTTTAAGCTCAGAGTATATGGCTAGGTACTGGTGTATAATTGTATATTTTAGGTTCAAATTCACCTAAACTACATACATTTTCTTAGTATTCTACATTCTAACTGCTCATCCTTTCATTTCTAATCAAAAAAATTTCAAAAGCGCCCCCAAACTTGATTTGGTGCATCTTTCTTCATGTTTCCCATTGTGGCTTTTTCTTTCTCCACTTTTTTTTTTCACTCCCGCTTTCTTACTCATAAGCTATTTTCCCCGCTATTTCACTCGGGTTCGAATGGTGCAATGTGTTGCCTTCTTGCTTTATACTACCCCTTTAAATGCTTTGAGTCAAGAATTCCCATACTAGTTCAGTATTAGGTACTAGTGTACAACACCCTTAAGGACTTAATCAGCCAAGGGAAGGTGCCACAAGGCAAACTCACTCCTCCTGAAATTGCACATATTTTCGGGCCTTCTCGCCTCTTGTGCACCTCATTCGTATTATTTTTTCTCACTTATTTTCTTCCCCGCCCTTGATTCTCATTCTTTTCTATTTTTCAAAATTTTACTCCCTAAACTCGTCTCTTTGTTCATTTTGGCTTCCACTTATTAGAAGTTGGGCAAACTTAGGGTTCTCATGCAAGTTCAGATTTTAAGGAAGGGTTAAGGTTTTTCATTGTGGTTGTGATGATAAAATGAATCTAGGCTCAAATAGTATACTAAGATATATGCATATAAGCATATTAAAGGGTAGGCTTTGAAAGACACAAACTATACAAGGATGGCCTAAATCATTTCCTGCTTGTTGTAATGCCTAGGATTTCGCCTTGAATAATAATACAACAAGTTCTAGGACCTTTTGAGATTTACTGATGGTCAGTCTAATAAGGTGTTCCTAACCCAAGAACAATCAGTTTTCAAGGTACTTATGACCAATGTGTCAGCTCTCATTATTTCGAATCAGATCAAGCCTAATCAACTAGAATTAAAAGCCTTATTAACATTGGATTTCAAAGTTCGCTTTTTAGGAATCTAAAAATTCAGTTTATTTGTCCTGACATCACAACTTAAAACTGCTCCACTCATTCAAGCCAGAATTTCATTTACATTTTTTCCTGCTTAGTTTAAAAATGTATATGTGCCACTTGCTCAACTTAACACCATTTGATCCAGCATTTTAGTTCATTTCATCATCAACAATAACACAAACAACTCAACAAATTTCCCAAATTCAACTAAACAAGCAATCACATCTCTCATAAGAAAATATGTAAAAATACCAAAAATCTTCAATCAAAGCATAATCTGCACATTGTCCAGGAACTCAGTTTTCCTGTCATTTTTAGGTTACAGATTTTTTTCTATTTTAAAAGCTTCAACACTGATATTTTAACCCTTTAATCTTTTCATCTCAGCAATTATGCATTTAGTACAACTAAATTCTCAATTATTAATCAAAGCAAAACACAAACTCAAAATTTATTATTTTGTACAAATCACAAGAATACAAACTGAAGAGAGAATAGCAAGAAAAGGAAGAAAAGAGGCACAATTTGTACCCAGAATTTAGAAACTGATTTTCATTTATACATTCATTCATAGAGAACTGAATTATAATGATTGAATTTCAAAGAGATAAAGAAAGAAATACATTTGGTTCATTTATTTTTTCTTTGGTATTTGGAGGGTTTGAGATTTCCATCGTCTATATTCATAACCAAAGATGAGACGGAGTAAATTGATCGAGGGTCAGAGCTTGGCAGCCAGGATATTTTCTCCCTCACAGGAAATACCACTCAAGGCTATAGCATTTCGTCGAATCAACCCATTCCTGTCTCAACCCAATAGAATTCAAAGCACTCTCAAACTCACCCTAGGCATTATACATTCTCGATCAGTCAGATTAATCCATATCCAGCTATCATTCCAAAGTTTCTCCTATAGCTCAGTGGTTGACTTTGTTCCTCATCCTCTTCCGATGGTCAGCTTCATTTTTGATGCTCCTCAGATAAATAATACCTAAAGGCATCTGCTTTTTGGAACAGATTTTGCTCCATCTCTTTCTCTTTGATCTCCAAAACTCTCAGTAACTCCTAGTCCCTCTTAAATTGCTCACTGATGAAAGCTTTCTCTCTCTCTCTCTCTGAACTTAGCCCTTAGGGCTCTATCCCCTCAACCAGCTCCTCTCTCCACTCATTTTCTTTCTTCTTCAACTCCTCATCGAAATGTGTTTCCTCACTTAAGCCTTCTCTTATTTTCCCATCTCCCTCTCTCATCTTCTATATCAAAGTCAACTACGTAATCAAGTACTCTCTTCACTTGTAGCTCTCTTTCCTCTTTTCATCTCTAATCTCGTAGCTGAGGCCGGCTTCTACGCTGGTGGGAAGAGAACCGGTTGCTCAAATGGCATCAACCACCCCTTCACTATCGCCCTTCCTGCCTCACCGTGGACTGCCCCTGTGCCATTCCTCCTGTTCTTCCTTTTATTCTCTACCTCTCACTTCTACTGTGAGCCTCGAGGGCTCCAATAAGAGTTAGAGGAGCAGGCCTTGGATTTTCTCTTGCTCACACTTTACACCACTCCCCCTCCCTTGACGACAAGAAAGTGATCAAGGAGGGGTGGAGGATGTTCCTTGAGAAATTGTTCTCAACAGAGTCCAAAATGGACTCCTTGATAATCTTCCCCACATCCAACTCAACAGGACATACAATAGTAGTGTGCACTGTCTCACAATAAGACATGTTCTCATACCAAAACCCGACTAATCAAGTAAAACCATACCTTCTTAATTCCCCATTTAAATCTCCCTCGTCGATGTAGGCGCTTAAGATGGTCTTGGTTCTTGCCACTTCCTCAACCATTTGTGAGTTTCCTGGGCGATTTCTTCGAAATTTAGGCTCTTCTGGAGCTACTCGTACTCTATGCAATCTCCTACTGGTCCAAGTCCTTAAGAGTCGAGACGGCCTTTCCCAAAAAGGACCCATCTCCCATGACGATGTCAAGTCTTTTCATCTCCTAGGTCGGGAGTAGAATTCCTTTACCACTACTTTCTCCCAAGCCCATATGTTTGTCACATTTTCCTATCCTTCGCTCGATTTCTTCCTCAAGAGCAACACGAGCTTCTTGAAAAATCTCTCTTCCACAAACCCCTACTTGGCGAGATACTTCTTGAAATCATCTGCCCCCTTTTCAGAATGGAAGGCTCTGGCCTCTCCAACTTCTGTCTCAACCTCGATTTCCTCAGTTTCTTCCCTCACCTCTTCCGCGAGCGCCTCCCGGCCCTCTCGTGTTATGCTTTCCAAGACGTGATTCTACAATGTTTCAACCATCTACATGAGAACTAGGATTCGACATTTCGTTTCGAAATGAGATTTTGGGAAGCTAGGACTAAAGATTGTAAGATTTGGTATGATGTTCACCTCAGCCAACGTGTTCCTTAAATAGGTGGGATGCCCTATGTATGATATGGTTGCGTACATTGACAAATTTTTTTATGATTCAATTCAATGTCGCGACATTGATTATAATGTCGTGACATTGCCTTGATGTCGCAACATTGAAAATTTAGTATCGACATCGGACATGCTGATGTCGCGATATCAAAGTACGTCGTGACATTGGAATCGAATGTCGCAAATATCGGGGGAACTTTTCAGCCATGTTTGACATTGAGAAGGTGTTCTCCTCTTTCAGAATTTATTTTCTTGTTTTCCTCCTCTTATTCATTTCTTCATATTCAGTTCATGGTTATGAATATAAATCTATTGAGAATGAAGTATCTCAATTCAAGCATGGACAATAAAGACAATTTCTCTATTCAATGCACTTCAAAATTCAAAGAAATATTCTTTTGTAATCGGGCCAGAATTTTCATTCAAATAAATTTAGTTACTATACAATTTCTAGATCAGAAAAATGAAACTCCCCCAAACTTAGTATGTGCATTATTTTCAAAGAATAAGTCAAGGAAATAGACTCCCTTTGTAGTCAACTCTACACCACTGATTTTGGTTGGAAGTGCTTCAAAAATTATTTTCATATCTCCCATGTTTTAATTGTCATGAAATTAGACAAAATTTGACTACATAAGTTTCAAATAATCCAAACAAAACTACTATAAATTAAACTATTCACAACAAACTAAATAAAACAAATCAAACTGAGAGTAATAAAAAATTACGAAGCCGCTTCCTGCAAATTTACTAATTTTTTTGCCTTTAGCTACATTACTGCAATATGTTCTATTTTCAACAATTCTTTTTCAAATCTAGGATTGTTCTTCCTTTATAAGTCTTCCAAGGTAATGTTTCAGCCTCTGACCATTCACTTTGAACTCATTTCCAGAATTGGTTTTCAGTGTTACTACTCCAAAAGGTAACTACAACTACTGTGTAAGGACCACTCCATTTTGACTTGAGTTTTCCTAGAAAAAGTTTTAGCCTTGAATTGCAGCTGCAAGAGGGACAAGCTCTCCTACTCTAAAAATCTTTCTCATAATCTTTGATCATGCCACTGGGTCTTATATTTGTAGATCCCGGTATCATTATGTTTTATTTCAACTCTTCCAGCTTCATTCATCTCTGAGTAATTTCTTTCTTTTAGCAAATTTTGAAATTATAGCTCACCCCTTATATTCAAGCTCAAGAGGGAGATGACAAGGCTTTCCAAATACAATTCTATATGGGGACATTCCAATATGAGATTTATAAGCAGTCTTGTAAGCCCACAATGCATCATCTAGTTTTACTAACCAGTTTTCCTACTCGTGTTGATTGTCTTCTCCAATATATTCTTTATCTCCCTATTGGAAATTTATGTTTCGTCTATTTCGACCGAGGGTGATAAGCCAATCCCATAACATGTCTAACTCCATATCCGTTAAAAGTTTGCAAATATTTGTTTGCAAACTACTTTCCCTTATCACTAATGATTGTCCTTGGGGCTCCAAATTTGCTCAAGATATTTATTTGAATAAACCCCACAACTGTGTTGGCATCATTTTTGGGACAAGCTATAACTTCCACCCATTTGGATACATAATCCATAGCAAGGAGAATGTATAGATTTCCAAATGATGATGGGAAAGGTCCCATGAAGTCTATCCCCCCATATATAAAAAAATCAGACCACTAGATTCCTCACAGAGGCATCTCATTTCTTCCTCGTTTATGTTGTCCATCTCTTCGCATATGTCACTATGTTTGTCCCATTCCATCTTTAAAATAAAGTAGGCCAATAAAAACCTAACTAGAGAATTTTCTAGGCTATTCTATCTCCTGCAAAGTGTCTTCCATATGGTGATGCATGACATTTATCCAAAATTTCACCTTGTTCAGCTTCTGGTACACATCTTCTAATGATCTAATCTACCCCTCTTCTAAACAACAGTGGGTCATCCCATATAAAAACTCTGGCATCACTTCTCAATTTTGTTTTCTGTTGGTAGCTAAATTCTGGTGGCATGATTCCACAAGATAAGTAATTAACAATATTAGCTATTTGGACAAACACCTGAAAAAGTGCTCATCAGGGAAATTTTCTTCTATTTTAGTCCCTATTTCCTCTTCAAGAGGGTTTTTCTTAATCTCGATACGATATGCTATCATATTGCCACTCCCTTGGCCCTTGATCTCCAAATCAAACTCTTTGCAGCAATAATACCCATCTGATCAGCCTTGGTTTGACATCTTTCTTTGTCATTAGATATTTGATTGTTGCATGATCAAAGGTGTATGATAACATGGGATTCAAGATACGGCCTAAAATTTTCACAAGAAAACACCATTAAGCAAGATCCCCTTTTCTATAGTCAAAATTTCGTGCTTCATTAAAGGCCTACCGGCATAGTATATTTCTCTAAAAGCCGTTTTGTCCCAATACAACTCCTATCAGATAGTCACCGTGCATCACACATGATTTCAAAATCTCTCGTCTACTAAAGGCTACCATGATGCAAGAGTTATAGAAATCAGATTTTATTTCTTCAAATGTAGACCTAATTCATCATTTGGCATCCTTTTCTAGCAGTTTGCATAATGGTCTTGAATTTTTTGAGAAGTCTTTTATAAACCTTTTGTAAAATCCAACATGTCCCAAAAAACTTATAATCCCCTTGACTCTAGTGACGTGTAATTTGAGTCAAATTGACAGACCTCGGGTTTAGTCAACTCAAGTCTAGTCGCATAAATTTTATGCCACAAGATAATACCTTCGCTACTATAAAATGACATTTTTCCCAATTCAAAGCCAGATTCTTGTTCCTGCACTCGAAATACAATTTCCAAATCTTTCAGAAAGTCTCAAATCCGATCCATAAACGAGAAGTCATCCATGAAGATTTCTATAGTGTCCTCAACAAACTGAGAAAATAGACATCATACACTCAAAGGTAAGTGTGGAGACAGCACAGTCTAAATGACATCCTAAAAAGCAAAGGTGCCATAAGGACAAGTAAAGGTAGTCTTTCCCTAATCCTCAAGTATTATGGTACTGACATAAACTGTAATATCCATCAAGAAAATGTAAATGAGGTGTCCTATCTCTTCTCATTTCGATGACGATGAATCCAATCTCTTCAGAAACCATACATGAATTGGTTTCACCTAAGGGTCAGCTCTTAGATTGCATAAATGAATCCCGCATTCAAATGCATTTTAGTGACTTCTTTCTAACAACTTCTTTCATAACTAGATTCAGTCTTCTCTGATGTTCTATTGATGTTTTTACATTTTCCTCAAACAGGATTTTATGCATGCATATAGAAGGACTGATTCCTTTCAAATCTTCCATAGACCAGGTACTTGCTTCTTTATACTTTCTGAGAATCTCTATCAGTTTCTGCTCTTTTTCTTCTGTCAAGTCAACTGATATGATAACTGGTTTTGATTTTTCTACACCTAAGAAGGCATATTTAAGGTGTTTGGGTAATTATTTCAAAATTAACCCTTAAGATATTTTGTACCTTCTCTTCATTGCTGTTTGATTTTTTTGCATTATGTTCATTCAGACTAAGTATTTTTTCTTTCAATTCAAAACTGGAATTCAAAAATTCAACTTCAAGATCCTCAATATACTGGAAATTCATCTCATTCTCATTCATTGAACTTTGAATCTTACAATCATATTTTAGTTTAGAATTGATGGGAACTACTTGTTCTACAATCTTACATTCAACATTATCAAAATCAAGTTGTATCAAGCACTGATTCAAATTGAAGTGTACTTTTTCATCTCCCACCCTGAGAGTGAGCTCTCCTTTCTTCACATCAATCAAGGCTGCTCTAGTTGCAAGAAAGGGTCTGCTTAGCAGCAGTGAAACTTGTTTATCTTCTTCAATGTCTATCACAACAAAGTCCATAAGGAAAATAAAATTTTCCCAATTCCTCGACACTACATCTTCGCGATTCCTCTACCGAGCCATAGCTATGTCTCGCCATCTATGGGAAACATATCACAGAGCAAGCCTTCCCAAACTCGAGTCTTTTACTACGATAATGGTATCAAGTTGATGCTTGCTCCAAAATCACACAATGCTTCACTAATTCATACCCTCTATGGTGCATGGAATGGCGGTTTCATTGATCCGTGATCTTCAATGGTAAATTCTTTTGATCAATGTGATCAAGAAGTGGCTAATAGCTCATCACCCTTCTTCATCGCTTCCTCTTCTTGCTCGTGATGTCCTTCATGAACTTAACATAATGAGGCATTTGAGTCAATGCTCAGCAAAAGGAATGTTAATTTCTATTTTCGAATATATTCAAGAATTTAGCAAACTATCTATCCATTTTTTTACTGGCGCTCATCTCGAGGGAATGGAATAGCAGTCATAGCTCTTACTTCCCTTTCTTTTCGCTTTCCTCCCTAGTTTGCTGCTCTTTCAACACTTCTGATTTCTCACTTTCAACTTTTATTTTTGAATTGTTTAGCTTATTGTTGTCAGTTTCTTCTTGCTCTTCTTTCTCAGTCTTTTTTCTTTCTTTTTCTTCTCTTTGCTTCAATTCTCTACCACTCCTAAGTGTTATGGCCATACAGTCTTTGGGATTCTTCTTGGTGTCACTAGGGAATGCATCCCTAGATTGATTCTACATATTCAAGGCTAGTCATTCTACCTCGAAGTCTCCAAATTCTTCAAGATGCATCGTGTCGGGCTTAAAACACATTCAGGTTTCTCGCTCTAGAATGCTACTAGCTCAAAGAAACTTCGCCCGTCATGGTGTCTAATAGTCTCGTTTCTCACCCATGAAGCTCAACATCCGATCCCTCAAAAGACTAGACCTCATTGGCCTTTGGTTTTCAAATTCTGGGTCAGCTTGCTATTATCCCCGGAAACTCATGGAGCATACTTCATCAGTTGAAATTTGCACTGTCTGACGATTACACTCCACTTCCATATGAGAAGTCTTATGGTTTCTCAATGCTAGTGTGTAGTAGGTTGAAGGTCAGGCCAGTTTAAAGTTATAAATTTTAGCCGCTTACTGACAAACTTAGCTTCCTCCACTTGATAGGGACCCTCATGAGCAAGTCCCTTATCAGCTATGCACTTCTGCTCACCTCCTTCCACAATCCCCACTTTATGTGCTGAATGAACTCTTCTTTTTAGGTGGCCCAATCACACCCCCTCTTATTATGCTGTTGCTCCCTAAAGTCTCAAATGGAGCTCTATAATTGCTTTTAAATTAATCTCTATGAGCTAATCGGGCCTCTTCAAGACTCTTTCCTATTGAATGCACCACAACAGTCGCATCAACTCATATCTTGGAAGTGTAGTTCATAAGATGGTGTAAGATGCCCATTTATGTCATTTTCTCTATGCCATGCATTGGGCATCTTCTCAGTAGTTGCTTGTACCTCTCCCAAGCATTGAAGAGAGATTCATCTTCTTTCTGCTTAAATGAAATGATTTCTCCCCTCCTCTCAAGTGAGAGTAGGAGGAAAGAATATGCTCAAGTATGCTTCAACAAGCTTCTCCCATGTTGTCACTAACCCATAAGGTAGACTCAAACCAAGTAGCTGCAACATCCCTCAATGAGAATGGAAATAGCTGCAACTTAATAACATCTAGGTCGAATTCTATCTGCCTTCATAGCATTTTCCATCCCAAGAACCTCCCTGTGTTCACTGGGATCTTCATCAGATGCCCCTGCGGTAATCGGTGCTGCTAAATCATCGTGGATGAGTGCAGCTTCAACTCAAAGTTATTTGGCTGAGGCCATGTTACCACTACGTATCACTCTGCATCTGGCGACGGCCTTCCAAAATCTTCCATAGTACTGGCCTCTCGTAGTCTTTCAAATTGCAACAACTAGGATATTATGAATTGCCTCAAGCCTCGCCATGACTAACGCTTTTAGTACTTCTTACTTCTCTTCAGCTTTCAAGATCCTCTCCAATGCACATCCAAAGGGCGTAGTTCGCTTCTGGTATTCTGTGCATGTAAGAACTACCTGAAATGCAAATACACTGAGATCAAGTGAGATTAGTTTATAACATAAATATATTATGTTTAGCTCAATGAAAAGACCAATAGCTAAATTAGCTACTACAGTTAAAGCTATTTTTGAAAAATTTTAAGAAAATTTGATAAAAGGTAAAAGAAAAAAAAAAGTCAAAATTAGCAACTCTCTTTTTGGCAAGAATATTGATCTTTAAATTTTATTTCAATCCCCGGCAGGGGTGCAAAAAACTTGTTTAGACCATAAAATGAGTATACCAAATTTCTGTCACTGTTACCAAAGAATGTATTCAGTCCCCAGCAATGATGCCAAAAACTTGATTAACTTGATTTATAACTGACCAAAAACTGTTTCCAATCCCTAGTATCTATGCCAAAAACTTGTTTGACTATGTATATAAAGGTTGTTTTATGCTATATATGTAATAACATCTATGCCAAAAACTGACAAAATGATTGACTCAGATACCAAAAAATGTTTCCAATCCCTAGCATCTATGCCAAAAACTTGTTTGACTATATATATAAAGGTTGTTTTATGCTATATATGTAATAACTTTCAATTAAAGTTGGTTTTGGTCTAAATCATTGCAAGTACACAGGTCATACAAGTAATAAAGTGGATTATAAGTTCAGATATCATTCCCACAAGGATTGATTAGAAAATCTAAAGATCAACTACACCTACTACTCAAGATCCTCACTATTTGAACCTCTATTTTCCAGAATAGATTTAACATTCTAAAATAAATTGGATGAAAGAAGTAAAGAAATTCTAAAATACATGAGTTAGAGAGTTCATTGGACTAAAATAACATTGGGAATGAAATCAGTGTTGTGATTATCAATTTGAAAAATTCCTAAAGAAAAATACAGTTATGGACATGAACTCTAGAATTGCTCAAGAGCAGGGTAATGCCTTAGAATGCCTCATGACACTACACATTTCACTCTCTAGCTGACCATATTCCTAAACCATGTCAATGGGTCTAAAAAGCTACTTGTAAGACTTGATCCTCTTTAAGATTTGACTGTTTTTCCTTCTTAGTACTTCTCAGTCATCTCTTAGTACTGGAAATTGCTTGCTCCCATAGATAGGATAATGCAAGCCCCCTCCAACTCAATTAGTACCTCAGTCATCAATTCGACTAAATTGCCCTCTTTCCTTTATTAGAATCTTAGCTAACACAGGATTGAGATTATTCTACCTAATTGAGGTGAAACCTCTAAAGATTAAACTGATAGATCAAGACTATCTATGCCTCGAACACACTCTCATTGTCACTAGGAGGGAATCTTAAAGTCGGTGTTAAAATCAACCAGATGTATTTATGATCTTTAGAATTCAATCATTCAATGAATATCGCATAATATAAATTTCTGGGCGGATCGTTTTCGCTTCTCAAGTCGCTCCATCCCTCGTGTCACCAAGGGGATCCCGAAATCGTAATCACGTATGCGCTCTTTCCGGGTATAGAACACCTGACATTCCAATAGCTCATCAGAAGAACAATACCAATTAAATCATTCAGCTTTTCATTCCAAAACAACATTAAAATACTACAAACAATAATCAAAATAGAAAACTCTTCCAAGAGGGAGCTTAGCCTTCCATAACTGGATCATCAATGACAATGACTAGTTGATCAAACAAATTCATTGAAATTTTAATCAAAACTAAAATAAAATGAATTCCAATTTTTTTTTCAAATTTCATTAAAGTTCAAACATAAATGAAGCTCTGATTTACAATCAATCACTCTAATTCACTCTCGCATCTACTACTCTAATCCTAAAAGAAAGAAAAATAAATCTAGAAACAAAACTAAATGTAAAGAAAATAAAAGAAAAATTATATAATGAGACTTCAAATTTTTTCCAAAAGCACAAACTGGATGAAAGTAGCCGAAGGCTACGCACCTCTCCCAAGGAGTTCTTATTTATAGCTCGTGTCTCGTGGGGTCCTAAAACGAGGCAAGTATCATACCACTTCGAAAAAGCCTAAGAAAAATTTTGCCCTAGTGCTAATGTCGTGGCAATGTCACGACGATGTTGCGACATCCGAGCTACAATGTAGTGGATCAAATCCGTTGTCGTGACATTGAAAGTCTACTGGGCAATTCTGAATTTTGAGTGACCAGTCAATGTCATGGCAATGTCTTGGTGATGTTGCGACATTGAAGCTACTATGTCGTGGATCAACCGTGGTCTCGATATCGCCAATATTAATGTGAACTCGGCGTCGCAACATCGTGGATCTTCTTTTTAGCGCCACGTCGCATATCGCTAACCTCGATAGTCAGCGACATTGTTGATGTTCTCAGTCTCTGATGTCAATGTCGCTCGCTACTGAATGTCCGGGATGTAAATGGCTATCGATCCGCTAATTTCAACTTGGTCGCTTGATATGATGTCGCGACATCGCTGTTGTGATGTCGCAACTTTGCAATGTGAGATCTTTCACAATAGGTTTTTCATGTCATGGTTATCGAAGCTATAGATGTCGGCATTGACCGTTCCGATATTGCTTAACCGTTGAGTTCGGTTCTCGATGTCGCGCAGGATGTCGTGGGGCGATAAGCGCGAAGATTGGTATTTTTCGTTTCACCCACTTTAGCCGGCGTCGTGACATTGGAACCATGTCAATACTGTGGCAACAACACGACACTTCACACGATGCCG